>CAKKXW010000001.1:117280003-117544105 GCA_920937365.1 Sphaerophoria rueppellii
TATTTTGTTTTTCTTTGTTTTTTTTTTTTTTTTTTTTTTTAATTGGTATTGGGCTACTATTTTGGCTAGTTTTTCGGCTTCGATTTTGGGCTACAAGTTTTTTCAAATTGGGCTATGGAACTAGTTCAGGACCTGGCAACCTTGATCGTACTATGTATGTAAGTAGAATAGAATGCCAAAACTGCCAAGCTACTTGCTAGCAAATTTGCGATTTTCGAACGAGTCTCACATTTTTTGACATAATAAACAAAAATAAACAAAATTTGCTGTGGAAAAAATCGTTCTAACTTCAAATTAAAATTGTGGAATGATGTGTATTTTTGTGTCATTAGCGCCTGTGGTGGGACAATTTGTTTATCAACGTGTAGGTACGAGGTTCATCATTCGCACCATTTTAATTCGTTATCGTGTGTCAACAATCACGGCCTCGTATTTATATACAGGTAGCCCTTAACGACGAACATGCTTGTGGACATGCTTGTTTGCATTATTACCTACACGTCGAATATATTATTGGCGAACCGTACATCATTTCTTCTTAATTTTTTGGACTGTGAAGATGTCGCTGCGCTCATGGTCGTTTCAGAATCAAAAATAAGATTTGCTCGCGAACATGTCCCTACTCCCTACATGGGGAACAACGAAATCCACGATGGTTAAACCAAAATTTGTTGGCAACAGCAAACAGTGCGCCAAGCCGCGATGCATCCCCCACACGTAGAATTTTTAGCGAGCACGAACGGACCATGTTCATCTTTAAGGGCTACCTAAAGGCAACGGCATCCGATGAAACCACGACAATGTCCATACAACATACCAAAAACATCTTCGTCGGCTGTATGTTGTTCGCTATTGCCGGAGGTATTGAGCAACGCCAAACCTTACAAATCACTCATTCTTTTGATGCCTTCGATTAGGTACAATAGTTCACAGACATTTTAACCAATATTTTGGCAAAACAAAAACTTCTTAAGCTGATCTGTTCGATAACACATTTGATGTACAGTGATTATTTGCGATTTTGCCTTGTATTGAACTCTACTTAAGAGAGTTCATAACTCAGATCATTAGATTCGCGTAGCAAAATAATTCTTCTTCAAGCCATCAGCGCTGTCTTCATTTCAATAATTGAAAGTTCTACCGCCGCCGGCGGCACAAATGTCATTTTTTTACTGGGCTTTTTATCGACTGCAATCCAAGTTTTTGTTGTTTGCCAAGGGAAATTTAACTTTGCTGGCTAATGAGTATAGTGAAAAAAAAAACACGACTTATGTGTTCATTCTGATTCTCATCTGAACGCGCAAGTGAATTTTCAACAAATGTATACGTATACAATTTTCCTTATTCAAACTTCGTTCTTTGGTGGAAATGATCTGATCAAGGTTGGCAACGAACTTACGGAATCTTTCGACGTCAAAAAAGGATTCAGACAAGGCGATGCACTGTCGTGCGATTTATTTAATATCGTTCTTGAGAAGGCAGTGCAAAACTCCACCGTCACCGTCACACCAGAGGTACTATCTTCCAAACTTCTATTCAACTTCTCGCGTACACCGATGATATTGATATAATGGGAAGAACACAGCGTGATGTCAATGGCGCTTTTGTGAGAATTGAGACAGAAGCGGCAGAAATGGGTTTAGCGGTAAATGAGGGAAAAACGAAGTATATGCTGTCTTAGTAATCGCTGCTTCTTTGGGCTAAGAAAGCAATTGAGTAAAAAAGCCCTCTCTCGAGCAACTAAGATAAAATTGTACAACACCCTCATCATCCCAGTCCTGCTCTATGGTGCAGAAGCATGGACCTTGACAAAATCGGATGAAAGTGCCTTAGGCTGTTTTGAGAGGTCATCTTTGGCCCCGTGTGCATTGAAGGGGAATGGCGAAGAAGATACAACGGCGAAACTTTACGGGTTGTACAACGACATGGACCTAGCCAGAAGGGTCAAGGTCCAGAGACTCAGATGGCTCGGTCATTGAGAGCGGATGGACACACCAATGCTCCGGCCCGAAAAGCCTTCACACTATTCCCGAGGGACGTAGGAGGAGAGGAAGACCGCGACTCAGGTGGTGCACTAAGTGGACAAGTGGAAGAGGAACTCAATCAACTTGGAGTGCAAAACTGGAGAGAGCTAGCTAGGGACCAAGCTGGCTGGCGGAGATTGTTGATTGAGGCTTTTAATGGGATTCTTTGTTTAAAATAGTTTTGTATTTAGTTTTTTTTATAGAATATTGTCAGATAAGGGAAATAAGATATGGATGGATGAGCCTTACATCAGCGCTTGATTGAAGGCAGACTTTAAGGCATTCTATATGCCCTGTGGGACGACAATTCAGTGCTGGAAAACTATTTATTATATGCTATTAAAAACAAAATTTTAAATCCATGTTTTGTTTTTGGTAATGTGTGGGATAGTTGTAGGATTTCTATAAGATCTGTCAGGGAAAAAAGGGATTTCTCGCACTTACTGTGGAGAAACCGAGTTCAAAAGTCTGGCAACATTGCACCGGTTAAAGGCCGTTGAATGTCGGAGGAAACTTCGTTGATATCCAAGCGAAACCTAGTTTAGAACCGGTTACCAAGATATCGAGCCGATCAAAGCCGGAGGTAGCTCCCTGTATACACTGGGAAAACCCGTATGGATGCACGTACAAGCTTTTCTTATCTTTAATCATCACCGCAAATAAAACTGCAATATACGAAACCATATGTCGTTTCAAAAATCAGTAATCTTTTCTTCCCGTTCGTTGGACCGAGCCAGTAGACCCTGGATCTCCTTGGCATATCAGACTGCTTTCCACTGATGGCAACGAACAATACATTCACGTAGACGACTTCAGACAAATCGGACTCGTAGATTTGTTTTGACCACGTGTTGAAGCTGGAGTGCCTGCAGATTTTGGAAAAAAATAAAAAGTGCAATATCGGTCGATTATTCAATTATTGTTTTTGGAAGGGAATCGTGCACTGAAACCAAAGAGTGTTGAATGCGGTCTACAGTGACTTTTCCCCTTCGATGGCTAACTTCAGAAATTTACCAGTTTCAACGTGGCCGCACGTCGTCGGATTTTGATGATCCACTTCCAGGTACCCCAAAAAAAGTCTACCAAGGACTGTCGATTGAAGATACGCAGACTAGCTGAGACACTATGGCTTGCAAAAGATCGCAAGGGTCATCATACGCATAACATTTTGGACAAGAGAAAGCTGTTGGCAAAATGGGTATCGCGTTAATTCCCTTTCCCTTTCCCTTGAGTGGGTGCAAATTATATAAAAAAAAATGAAGACAATTAAACTAATTTTCAAATTGTTTGCTGGTCGTCTAATTGTCTTTTTTTGAATATCCTAAATCAACATTGTTCTAAGTCGAAAAGAATCTGTTATTTTACAGAGGCCATTCCTCTGTTACATTTTATGCTCGTTTTTTCTAAAATTAACTATCAAGAGCGTAAAAATAACATTTTCACACCAAGCCATACGACCATAAATAATTTCAATAATCAACTTCAAACAATATCAAAAACAAAATTATAAACACATGAAAAGAACGGAAATTTCTGCTATCCTTGAAAACGAATTCACTTCGGCTTCGGTTGGCCATGTCATTGTTTGGGGTGAGTGTCTTTGACAAGGCGAAAAATCTGTCTGGTTTTTTTTTCACATATTTGGCATTGTGATAATAATTCGTTTACGCAAATAAGAATACTTTTTTAAATGGTGGGCGTTGTGGATTGTCGTCAATTCAACAGCCTCATAGTTTTGAACGACCTTTACAATTTTAGAACTTTCTCAGAAATTAATATAATCTCTAAACATTTGTCTTTGGTGTTTATTTAATTTTCTTGTATTATTTCGTTTTCATAACAGCCACAGCCACCCCTTCATCACCCTAACGCCCACACACACTCATAGCATCTCAAAACATTTCATCTTTGGAATTTTCTCCCAAAAATTCTTTCGTCGAATGCTTGGAAAAAAATGTTTTCATAGAAAAATATTAAATTGTAAAAATATTTTATTTGATAGACAAACAAACATTTGGACCATGCCATGGCACATGTCTTTTCAATTCTATTTATTTATTTTTTTTCCTCGTTCGATTTGGAAGAGGAAAGTACATAATCCCAAGGTTCTTGTTTTTTGTCACTCCCTCATTTTGTTTGCGAATATTGGAATAATACTGCGGCATTTCGGAGGTAGATAGAAAGTAAAGAAAATACATTATGTACCCAAAAAATTCTTAACTAGGCCACTAGTGCAGAGGATGTCAATGGGAAGAGAGATAATGTTTTTCTAAAGATTGCTGCTTTTTCCGTTTTTCATAAATACACAATGAGGAGAGTGAACAGTGAACAAAAATGAACAATCCAAATGGCTGAAAGAAAAGCAGGTCGATTGACCTTTCCCAACACAGAGGTGGACAGAAACAAAAAAATGACAAAGCAAGAGTATAAATAGCTCTGGCATACATGCTTTATGCGCAAATAATTGGTTGGTCTTCGTACATTTTTATAAAAGATACACAGAAAGAAAAACAATGATGTTTTGTTTTTGTGTGTGTATAGATGTACTAGATACTTAAAACAATCTGTTTACAAAGAAAGTAGGACGAAAACATTTCAAGTAGGATTCATGAGCAAAGGATAATGCTGCTGGAGAGTAGCTTCTCAAGTTGGCTGGGAAGATAAAGGGTTGATAAGTTCATTGGACCAGGGTTTTCGTTGTGAGGTTTGGAGAAGCTTATGGCAAAGGCGGTTCTTTGCCAAGTAGATTACAGTTTAGCTCAAGAAAATATGTTCGAAAGTTAGTTGTTGGAATTAAAGAACAAAAATGACTACAAGTTTTTTGCATGATAACAAAGACATAACTAAAACATTTCACTGTCCATACTATATATTGTTGCAACTGTCTCGAAAACGCATCTTACGATTTCGATAAAAATGTGCAAACAAATGTGTGTTGTGTCTGTTTTCACGATTTATGATCAGAACTTAAATATTTCGTTGGGACATCCGCTTCGAGCAAGACTGATAAAGAGCATGGTGCAAGCGAATACTATGAGCGGCTCTCTACAATCTTAACAACAGGTTAAAGAAGTACGTTTGTTGGATTGTTAAACTGTTTGACATTTGTAACGAAGCAACATGTTTTTGTCATATATGTATAATATTTTCCCATACTGACATACAGAATTCAACTTTATTTATTCAATTCACACTCACTCCTTTCAGAAAATATTATAATGAGGGAGACCAGAGATGAAAAAGGCTTACTATTGTACGAAATACCGTACGATTGCATTTTACAATGTACACAGATACATCTTTTTGATATTTTGTACAATTCATACTACTCTTTTACATTTCTCTTAATATTCACATATCACATTTCAATATTTTATGAACAAGCGAAAATACTAAACGCAGTTTAGTTGCATACAAAATCCCCTCCGTAGTGTACTGTGTGAGCGTCTTAAACCGTTCTGCAACACAATAATCGGCAAGTACCAGTGTGGCTTTAAGTCAGGTAGAACAACGATAGACCAAATATGTATTCACACTGAGACAAATCCTGGAAAAGACCAACGAATTTCAAGTCGAAACCCACCATCTTTTCATCGACTTCAAAGCTGCTTATGATAGCATCCACCGCCAAGAGCTATGAGCTGTGCCGCAAGACGCTTAACAATACGCAGTGCAGTGTGCAAATTGGACAAGGAAATGCGCTGTCATGTGCCTTCTTCAACATAGTCCTGGAGCAGATAGTGCGAAAGGCAGGTGTGAGCACGGAAAACATTACCTTCAACAAATCCACCAGGCTCTAAGGCTATGCGGATGACATTGACATCATCGGTCGATCCTAGAGAGCTGTGCTTGAGGCCTTCTCAGCGATTGAAGAACAGGCGTTGGTCTTGAAGTGAATGAGGACAAAACAAAGTACATGCTATCAACAAACAAAGCAACATCTGTCCACCGCCTAGGACAAAACGTCACTGTTGGTATGGTAGAAGCAATTTCTAGGTACTTAAGGAGTTCACCTACTTTGGGACAAACATCAATCCCACAAACGACACCTTAGTGGAGATCTGAAGAAGAATTACTCTAGCGAACCGTTGCTGCTTTGGTTTGACAAAGCAACTGGGTTCAAAACTCTTCACTGGAAAGAAAAAGTGTCTGCTATACAAAACTTTGATTTTACAAGTCCTACTCTACGGGCGGCGCTGAGGGCTGGACGATAAGTAAAAAAGGGGAATTGATACTAGGCACTTTCGAAAGAAAAATACTTCGATGGATTTTCGGTCCCGTAAGCGACGATGGCGAATGGAGAAGAAGTTTCAACTGAGAACTGTACGAGCTGTACCAAGATGTGGATGTAGTCCAGAAATCCAAGAAAAGACGACTTCATTGGCTCGGCCACATTGAGCGAATGGAACACAACGCTCCAGCCAAGAAAGTCTTCTAACCCAACCCCCAGGTGATTGTGGATGCCAGAGCGCTTAGTTTCGGCGACTGGAGAGTGCATGCGAGGGACCGTTCACGATGGAAGACTGCAATATCCCAGACTGATATCCTTCATGGATTGTGAGCGGGATAAGTAAGTAAAGCTTCTAGATAAGAGAATACGAGCGAATATATAAAGTTTAAGAGTTTGTTTGTTTGAACGCGCTAATCTCAGGAACTACTGGTTCGAATTGTAAAATTCTTTTTCGGCTACAAAACATTAAGCAGCAACCAATAGGAGCGAAGAATCAGTGGAAAATGGGGAAAAAACTGCAAAAAATTATTAAGGAACTGCCAAATCAAATTTAAAAATTCTTTTTGTGTTGAATAGTCCATTTATCGAGGAAGGCTTTAAGCTATACCTACAACGTTAAGCTGCGAAAAATAAAAGGAAAGCATCACTGAAAAATGTCCTTAAAACAGTAAAAATTATACATATTTGAAGGCTTCGAGCGAAGAAGAATTTCGACTTAGCGATAGTCGTAGCTTCACAATTTTCCCACGCTCGTGATGTTGTTGTTTTTTTTTCTGCCAGAAACCGTACAAGTACGCTCGATTTCGTACACTTTTTTTCAGCTGTCAGTACAATCGGAAAATGTCGTTTTTCATTACCGAGGGAGACTATTGCGATACCATACCATCATCGGAACTTCTAACTCCAGCAGTACAGTAAGGGGTTTCGATCTTTTCGTTCGTTTTGATTGGCACTAGGGGCATTGTACCTGCTAATCCATGCCAGATGCCACCACGGGCATTGTACTTGCCGATCCGTGCCACCAGGGGTATCGTACCTGCTTATCTGTGCTTATCTAAGGCTAGCGAGATTTGATGTACATTTGTTAGTCAAAAAATTGGTCTAGATATTATTCAACGATTAAAAACTTCTGTTTGTTTGAATCGATGTTTTTTTTTTTTTAATTTCAGCACAAGAGAGCTAAATTTTGAAGAATGTAGTTGTTCACTTTAAAGTCTTAATCATTTAAGTTCGTCAATTGTGGTAACCGCCTCCACTAATTTAAATTTCTTTAAAATACATTTTTTTAAGAGGATAGAAGTTCATAAAATAGTTTATGTCTTTAATCTCTTTTGTAGCAGATCCGTTTTAAGAAACCGACTTTGATCGTTTGGCGAGATAATTTTTCATGTGTCTAGCATTTGGAAAAAAAAAATAAACTAAATGACGGAAGCAAAGATAAATTCCAATAAAACTATGAACTCACTTTGTGATATGGTTTATTGTGTTCTTTCATTTTTTTGAGAAACATGTCACATAAAGTGGGACGAACATTTTTCCCATTTTGTGGGATTTTTATGTTCTCAGATGTCTTGAGCGAAATTTATGAAAGAGTTTGACATGAGCATGTTCCTTTTTTTATGATCAATTAAACAGAAATCAAAGATTCTTCTACGCATTATCACAAATTCGAAAAAAAACTCAATTGAAAAATGAAACTGTAAAGTCATCGACTCTAGAAAGTGATATCAGTTCGCAAAAACTTAACAAATACGCAAATAGAACGCGTGGATGGACGACAAACGACGCACGCAGCAAACTACTTACATACAATTAAGATACAACAGAACCTACAACAACAACAAGAGTATCTAAAAACCTATCTGGCAGCATCACGACCTAGAGTTTGACTAATTGATGCCACAGGACAGAAATAGCATCGAATATGAGAGATTTGTGTAACGCGCGCGCTCAACAGCAAGTCTTGGATTTGGATCGTCGTCGTCGTCGATGTTGTTGTGGTAGTCGTCGTCCATATCGCCAAAACAGACTGCTCTACAAAAAATCTATCTCTCTGATACCAGACCACACTCTATATCACAACTGTGAAAGCAGAGTTGATGAAGGACAGGGGAGGAGAGCATTGGACAATGGACTCGCCATGGCCCATGTCACAGCTGATTTATAATCTCTTCTGGACGACTACGACGACGAAGCGACGATGTGGATGGCAGCGCGCTAGTGCGTGTATTTTGTAGATTTTGTGAATACAATGTTCGAGTATTTATGGGCATTGTTCGATGCATGCAACAACGAAAGCCACTGAACTTTCGCGGACGCTGCACAAAAACAACGAAAAAAAATCCGAACAATCATTTTTAAATAAAGACAAAATCGACCAAAGGGGCGATACTGTGTTATCGCGTAGCGATATTCTCGTTCACATAGTTTTAAATAAAGGTTAAGGGACAAACAAAAACAATGCATGCACGCCTGCCTCAAGTCACATACACACGAACTACGCATAATTGAGAGTATTTAAGAGAAGACTGGAAGTGGCTTATGTGAGTTGAAGCTGAAGCAAGTGATCAGGGCTTTTATTTCGATTATAATAAGTTGACAATGTCGATGGAACGAGATAAGAACTTGGCGAACGAAACCTTGAGTACAAGGCAGGGAAATACTTAGACAAGTTTGAGTTTAACTCAGTTGCGAATTGCTGTTTGCATCAGGAAAACTTTTTCAGGCTCAACAACGGCATAGTCTTTTTGGTTAGGACTGACAGGTCTGTTAACGTGAGGCTGGTGTTCCACGAACCTTATTTCGAAAGGATTTAGCCTCACTTCATTAATTGGAACATCAGGATGTAATAGTGACACTTCCACAAGTCGAGTTGGAGAAGGTGCTGATTCTTTTCGCCGGGCAGCTGAATATAAAAATATTTTCCCTTCTTTATCAACTTGAATATTCACAGTGCAGATATGGGAAGTCCCCTTCCTGTTTGACTTTGCCTTCTTGTAGGGTCGTAACTATTGGGCGCCACTTGCGACCACAAAAGTGATAAAATTTATCAAAATTACAACAAATATAGTTTCACTAGTTAAAAATACTCTATCAGCTCATTCACATAAATCCCAACTACGACCGACACTCAGAGCAAATAGCAATGGCAAAAAAGAAGGAAAAAAGGAAATGTGTTGAAACTGGCAGAGAACACGATGAATTCGAAACAAGAAATATGGCAATCCGTTTAAGAACATAAGTTATCACCATTTTTTTTTTCTATTTTGCTTAAGAATCACAAAATAAACAGGCGCTAATAGCTCAAGTAGGTGGTTTATTTCGTCGACTCATCTGTATCGTTTCAGCTGGTCTTGTTGAATGAAAAACATATTTGTTAATGTTTTCCTTTCGTTTTACTTTTTTACTAATGATGCGTTTGAAAAATGATAAAAATAACCACATTCGAATTGTTAATCAGTGAAATGAAAGATTTGTATGTTTTCGCGAAGGAATTTCATAATTTTGAAAAGCCCCATGAATCACAGGCATAGGTAGGAGTGGGCTGATGGGAAATGTGGTTCAAAAAAAACATTCCGACATTTATTGCAGTAAATTTGTTTGATGGAGTGAGAAGTCATCTGGTTTTGAATTTGCATTTGTTTAAACAATCATTAAAATTAACACTTGAACAAATCTTCGGCGTCCCCTTGGCCTACAAACAAAATCCGGCGCCGGTGAGAGAGCAGCCAAAAAAAAAACTATTCACGGCTGCTCTCGAATTTATTTTGAAATATTTAAATGCTGACGCAAAAGCAAACACATTCCCGTCGAATCAAACAAACACGCGACAGGAACTTCAGTCTTCTAATAAATTTATTGTCTCAAAAGATTTATCCATTTTGTAATCACAAAAAACAAAAACTAGTGGGTGATAGTTTTTCGCATTGTTGAATTTCTAATTTTGTGAAATTTATATCCAACATTCCTTAGCGTTGATAAAGATAAATAAATTGGACATTCGGCGGGGGTTTTTTCTTACAAGAAATCAATTTTCAAAAAAATGTTACGTATACGCCACCCTACACGATTCTCAGTACTCGCACTGAACACATTTTATTCTTGGAAATTTGATAAAGAGTATTAAGGGTAATTGCGTCTGTGATCGATTGTGACACAAACTGCGGTTGGAGTTGACGTTTAACATGATTTAGGACGGAATACCAACAATTTGTTGCGTTTTATGTTACGCGGGGTGTTTGATATCTCTGTGCACCGCTGCGCTGGTGGTGTGGTTTTACATTACAAAGAACAAAAACAAAGACTGTTTTGCATGGAATATGTATGAATCAGTGGAATTGAAGGAAAAAAATTAATCTGACATAATTGTGTCAAAAAGCACTTCAAGGACTTTGAGAGCGTTTTCTGCCAAAAATTGTATTTACTGATTTCATTTTATGAGGTGAAACGTTTTGACAGACGTATAGTTCTCCAACTGTCAAATTTTTAAATGACACCAAGGAATTAATAAAGAAAGAAAATAGAGATGGTAAAATTCCTATTTCGTAATAGTTTTCTTGAAAAAAAAAAAACACGTACGCACACACATTCAAACACTATTCCAAAGGCAAATGATCAAATAGAAAAAAATTATTGCAAAAAAAGAAAAGAATAATAAAACAAAATCTAAAAATAGAAAGCGGAACATTATGAACCAGCCATCGGTGCAGAACGATAGAAGCACACAAAAACGCTGAAGAAGACAGAGAAGAAAGTCCCAGCGAAGACGACGACGACGACGACGACGTCATCGTTTTGTACTTTTTTTTCTGTTGGATAAGTTTTCATACATAATTCTTCTTGTTGTGCGGAGAATAGGTTAAGTATAGAGAAGGGAGTAAAGGGCAAAGGGGCTGCTATAGGCTCGTCATTATGCTTACAAATCGATCGTTGATCTGGTAATAGCTGGGCTCATTTCGGTTCAGGGAGTCAGGGAGTACAAAAGTACACAAGTTTGTAACTTCTTGTTTGGTGATCCTTCAGAAGCTTCAACGTTTTTTTTTTTATTGTTGTCAAATAGGAAATGCTTGGCTAGCTGAATATGTCCGACGGAGACTACGATGGACTGCGACGGCAGTGGCGATTAGCGAGTGCGTTGGCATGGCACGTGGATTATGTGAAATTTGCGCTCGTCTGTTTATTGACACCAATGAAATCTATTTATAGATTTTTTTATTTTATTTCCATCGAAAAGAAACTATTACTATTTAGAATTCAGTATGGAAACTATTTGAGACAACTATTTGTGTCGACAGGTACCAACGTAGTTCTGGCAATGTAATATTGGCATTGGGAATGTTTTGTTTTCTGTTGTTCTTATATAAACGAATAAACAGCTTCTCATAAGCATAAGAATACTTTGAAGATGTCAAAATCAGTTACAATGACAGAAAATTTACTTGCGAAATCCAACGTTTAGGTACGTTTTGATATTTTATTACGATGCTTAGGAACTGCTGCTCTAAAAATTGATGACTGATTACTAATATTCTTACAATTTTAAGAGAACAACGTCAGTGGGGGCAGCTTGTGTTGTAACGAAGCGTCACAGTTTGCACCCTACTACCCCAACCAACTAAACTATAAAAACAACAAGCCGCCGCGCAGTACCGCCTGGACTATAACTCATATCGACTTATAAGCTGGTGATGTTACATATTTTTAGCATTTCATTTTTGTTTTTATCTTTTTATAATTCACTTGTTGTTTTTACAGAAAAGTTTCCAAGTAGAAGTGAAATACAGTCGGAAATTGCAGCAACTTATTCCTAATTCCTCCAATTGTGGTAGTTCGCACACCGCTAGGAGTTGATTAGCAACGAGTTATGGTGCTTAGGGCAATATAGATTGTTCACACTTTTGACCGAATATTACTTATTTTTTGTTTTTTTTTTTTCTCCTTCCCCCTCGCACTCAGCCACAGGCTGATACCGCCCAGCTTCTTCCGAGAATCCCCCTCAGCAATAGGCTGTGGCTAATTTACCTCCTTCCGAGAATCCCCCTCACTTTGAGGCTGTGGCTTATTTACCTCCTTCAGCGAATCCCCTCACACTGAAGCTGTGGCGATAGGAGAGTTTAGCTCCTTCTGAGGATCCCCCTCACCTTGAGGCCGTCGCCATGGCTAAAAGCTATTTAACCACAGATTAGTTTAAAAGGGAGATGGGAAACTGAGCTGTCAAAATGACAATGCCTACAAGCTGCGGTCAACGTTTACTGCAAGAGTATGCGTGTTGGCCACTATTTGTGCAGATTACGGTGTAAAAATTAAAATAATATAATTTTAATATTTGCCCAAGTCGAAACTTTAAAATTTCCTCAGTTTAAAGAAAAAAGAAAAAAATTCGACTTCAGGAGAAAAAAAAACGATACAGAAGTGAAAAAGTGGGCGAGTTAGAGATATATTGGAATCAGGGAGTATTCGACCAAGAGAATGCTTGAAGTATGAGAAACTGAAGGGAATCATAAAAAATGCTCAAAATGTTTCGAGTTAAAAAGAATTCAGACTTAGGGAGAGTCGACTGCAATACAATTTTAAAATAACTACGCAACGAAATTCCCACGCTCGCATGATGCACAATTCAAGACGCTACTCTGGCCGGTGGACGAGAGAGGCGGCCGAAGTCGCGGGCAACCGCTAGTTGTTAATAAATAAAGCTTAAATAAAGAAGAAGTTAAAAACCAATTGAAAAGAGTTCGGTATTTTCTATAGACTGAGTTTTACAGTGCTTTGCTCAGACAGACCTTGGATTCCGACGAGTATACCCAAGCCCGTGTAAATTAAGCTTATAATAGTTTGAGCAGCGGTTTTTGAGAGTTTGAGAATTTTGTATTAATACTGTCGTACTAGAGTTTCCGTTGTTTTAAATCTAAAAAATTACTTAAAATCGTACAATTTAGACGCAGTTTTCAAGTCTCTTAATGCGCTTCCCACAGCACAGAGTAACCACTACCACTTATCATTTCAAAATGCAAACTTGAAAGCAGGAAAAATGTCTAATTTTCTATAAATATTTCCATATCAGATTTCAATACAAACTTGATTCTATTACGTGCATTACCCTTCTGCGAAGGTCAATGCGGTCAACGTCCCTTAAGCACGTTTCATTCATTATTATTATTCCCCAATTGCATAACTGCACACAAACGAAGGCAAAAATTGAATAAAAAGTAAAACAAGGTACTTGAACAAATTTCTGAAAACAATACTTGGCGAAACAAAATATCGCCCCCAGACGCTAGTTAGTGGCAATCACATTATGCCTACGGAGATTACGACAAACTATTGGTTGTTGGAAACTTTGCTCGCTCAGCTGACAAGCACTTAAAAGTACACAGTTGTTTGCTTTGAATCGATGTTTTTTTTTTATCCCTCTCATCTCGACCTGCAACAGCAGTCTGTAAAGTTTTATCCAAGTTCCACTGCTGCTTGTGTAAACTTTAGCTCAAACTTTTGCTAAATCGAGAATAATACAAAAAAAAAAAAACTAATCTCAAATCCAGCAAATAAATAAATTGCATCGTCGTGAAATCGATACGTTTCAATAATTTTAATTGCTGTTGCAGCAGCACTAAAAACTGATTGCAAGCCGCAAAAATAAATCTCAAAAATGTTCAACCAAAAACAAAAAAATCACACACAACCGATTGTATTTTGTATTTACTTCGCCGCTTCCATATTTTTTGTGAACCGTATCTAGGGCAACTTTTACTGGCTCGGCGCGGCGCGTACACACATTATACTCAGTTCCTCGTTTTTGCCAGTATCCCAGAGTAGGTACTGGAAAAACGATTAAGCAAGACATTAATTTCGGAAATAAAACAAAAATCCATAAAGATGAAAAATTCTAAAGCCAACTCAACCAGCTAGGTTCATCCAACCATCATCATCGGTAGCATCGCAGTATTGCCTTTGCAAAGTGGGGTGTTTGGCACTCGATTCTGGTTTTAAAAAAATGGAAATATGTTTAGAGATAAATACCCCAATGTATCACCCTGAAGCCAACATGCTCAAGCTAACGGGTGTAGGTTTATTTTGAACGTAAAAAAGAAAAAAAAACGCACTGATCCATCTATGTATTTCCATTTAGTGGCGTTCCGTTCGATGCAAAGAAGCAAAGCAAATCGCCTAGAAAACACACGAGGGAAATTTTTTGGTGTGCTTTTTTTATATTTTTTCGTAAAGCTGTGAAAATAGAAATTTTTCATTGCGTGGAGAACCAAAAATAGCCACAATTATTTCGTCCGAAAAGCATTTGCGTTAAATTCTTGTTTGCTTTTGTTTTATTTTTAAAATTATTCGCGAGGTTGAACAGAGAGAGAGAGAGATAGAGTGAGAGAAGGGAGAGATTCATTTTAATTTTATTGCGGTCTTTTATTTTATTTTTCTGTGTTTTAATTTGGGGGTTGAAAATTACATTTTTAAGGGAAGAGGCAGATTGTCTTGATGTGGATCTATAAGCTTGAAAAGAATTGAGTGGAGGAAATTTGTCTTTTTGTTCTTTTTGGGCTTTATTTCGAGATGAAATACTTACTTCCGTCGTAACTGTCCACAGTGAAGTCCAGTTTTAAAGGGACGATGCCACATTTGAACAGAAAATTTCAAATATTTTATCGCACTGGGCGTTTTTGCAGAAACGTAAATGGGGACTTCTGAACTTTGACAGTTGACGGATTGTCAAAGCTACATGTGTCACTTCTGTTTTGCCAAATCAACAAGGTCTGGTATAGCGTTCAGTAGCACCTGCAGGTGATTAAATTTATTTTATCAAAGTGAGTGTTCTTTTTGGGCACAGTTCGGCTACCTCTGGCCATCGTACGGTCATTAGCGATGTGGTCTATTTCTGGATTAATGGGAACGTTAACCAACAAAAAACCCAAATCAGATCCAAGGGCATATTAACGTCCTGACGAAGTTTCCACCAAAAAAAGCAGATGCTTTTTTGATTGACTGTGGTCAAAGTCTGGGGAGTCCTCAGTGGATCCAGGGTCTACTGAGGTAGGAACAGTCAACCTTCGGTCCAATAGAAAGAAAGATAAACATTTCTTGATTCAAAAACTCTTTTATTTATCTTTGCATTATTTTTAGCTTTCTGACAAGCATATGACTTCGTATATATAGTTTCTTCCTGGTGATGACTTTCTTCCTTCACGACTCGGAACTTAATGTACTTCTCCGATTTGTGATGAGTTAAAGCTTAAAGATGAGCACGACGTATGCTCGCGTCCTTTAGGGTTATCTCTAGCGTATCAACGTAGTTTCCCCCCGCTTTCAACGGTTTAGTAACCGAATATCAACAAGGTTTTCCTTGGCTATCAACCAAGTTTCCTCCGGCTATCAACAAGGTTTCCCTTGGCTTATCAACGGAGTTTCCTCTGGCTATCAACGACCTTTCGATCGGTTATCAACAAAGTTTCCCTTGGCTCATCGACGGCTTTGAACCGGTTTATCAACAGAGTTTCCTCCGGCTTTCAACGGCGATTAACCGGTTTATAAACAAGGTTTCCCTCGGCTTATCAACGGAGTTTCCTCCGGCTATCAACGATCTTTCGAACTTCTGTCAACAAGGTTTCCTTTGACTCATCAACGACTTTGAACCGGTTTATCAACGGAGTTTTCTTCGGCTTTCAACGGCGGTTGAACGATGTTTCAATTTCAACGGACAGTTTCGGAAGTTAAGTATACTCCAGGCATGAAGGCATGGAGGCATGGAATGTTTTTTTCGTCGACGGTTCGCTCCCTTATGCACATTCCTTACAAAAACTGGATGTGAACTATATTCGGTCGAGTTGTTGCAGGTAATAAAAAAAACTCTCAATAATTTTTAAAACTTTTCAATAAAAACACTTTCAAGTTCATCGTGTTACCTTGTTTCCCGGCTTCTTAACAACAACAACAACAAAAAAACACATGTATCTACATATTTGCCTTTACTTGTACTTCGATTAACTCAAATACTCAAGATTCTATATCTGGTACTTGACTGCTTGAACATTTCGAATTATCTTATCTAGCAATTGACGTCACTAAAATTAACATGCTGTAATTGTCGAGCAAACAAAAGCAGATATACATACAACCTGTGAATAAAAATAACAACAGCTGTCAGAATAATAAAACCAACTTTTATGCATGAGGGCTCTCAAACTTAATAATACATTTTAAAGAACGAAAAAAAAAACAACCAGACATCATAATGTGAACAAATTCAATAAAAAGCGCAGCCTGAGAACTTTATACCCACAAGCTGGTTTTCTTGACAAAATGTGTCCAAGTCGATCAATTGAACAATTATAATTACATAAATGCATCATTGACAACGACATACATGTATACTTTGTGCTAGACAGGCGACTGGGTCGATTCGGGCCGGCATGCATGACATACTCGAGCAAAAACTATTATTTTTGTGTGCGAAAAAATGCTGCGCGAAATACCAGCATCGGTAATGGCATTTGACATTCGGAAAATTAGTTCGAGTGTCGAAACAAATTGAAAATGAACAACGAACAATCTCCATTGATCCGGTCCGGTACTGTTGGATGTGATCGTTTACTTAGAAACGCGCTGAGAATCTTGAAAATATATTTGGAACAAATTAAATTCACTTTGATCTCTGATTATAGAGATATAGAGAGGAGGGGAGAGGAATCCTATGTTGGTGGAATACTGATAGCTGTTTCGTCGGCATTTATATCATTCACTCAAAGTTGTAGAAAATGTCAGTTTGTCTAGGACGATTTGGTTTCGTTGATTCATCAATCGAAATCTTTGCAGCTTCTTGCAACTGTTGACGGCAGAACTAATAGGAGGCGATTGAGACGTGCACGTTCTAAAAAAGAATGTTATGGGACAGGACGTTAAAATAACTGCAATACCTTTGCGGTGAGGAGATTTTGACGTTTTGAGTACTTTTTACATGCCAAAAGTATTGAAGATTCTCAAAATGGGGTTTAGCATTTGCATTGCGCGGCTATGCAACGAATCGCTGTACTAAACTGTTCGCCCGCAAATATTGCTCTTGTCGTACAGCGGAGCTTGTGTCGTAGCTCCTATCAAGTCAGCAAGATGGTGCTTCCAAGTCCTCAACAAGGAATGCAATAGTACTAGTGTGTTCCCTTGGTAGTGTCAAATCGAAGAAATTTTTTGTCCTTTCCACATGAAAAACCGACCCAAAGGCCTCTAACACTACGTCATTTCTTGAATTCCGAGATTTGTGATACCTATTAAACTAAAGACAAAAGACTACTTTTCAAATAGTCTACAAAGAATCAATTGATTAAGTTTTACAGTAATCGTTGATGAGCCTTCGAAAGCCAGTTCGCGGCTTTATGAATGGAACAACCCAAATACCAAACAAAAAACATTTCGCGTCTCTAATCCAGAGGTCAGTGCTCTTTCAGCCCAGAGAGCCCAGTTCTGATGAAAGCTACTCATAAAGATTCTAGATAAGACCTACGCTACAGTTACAATTTTATGTTTATACAAAAACAAATAAACCGTTTCATTCTGTAGAAATTATTTTTTTTCGATTCAAACTTACTTGATGTAATGCTGTCAATCCATCGACATTGGCTGTATTGATGTCAGCTCCATTCTCAATTAAATTAACAACTTCTTCCTTATCGCCGGCCAAACATGCAGCCAGAAAAACGCATCCCGATGAGAATTTAATTTTCCGACCTTTCTCACTCTTCGGCACCGATGGTTCGCGATTTGTTTCGGATTCCTCCCAGCGTTTGAGCTGTTCGGCCCGTTTCATCATCGCCGAATTGTTTCGCGTATCGAACGACATTTTATAAGTTTTCTATTTTTATTTGGTTTTCTTTTCAAAATTCGATTTAATGAAGGTTTTCTTTTATTTATTTTTCACGCACTTGTTGGACAGAAACTCACTAACACAAAAACACATGTACGTTGTTATAATTTTTATGTAAAAAAAAAAAACTAGCACAACCAACGAGAGTAAGAGGGAGAGAGAGAAAGAGTAAGACCGAGCACAAGAAAATAAAAGAAAGAAAACCGAATTTCTTTTCAAAACTCCCGCTGCTGCCGCGCGTCAATTAATTTCGTTTTCATTTATTATAAAATCGATTGAGAATATACAATTTCGGGTGTCACTTTTTTCCCATTTTAAAAGAGATTTTTGCGATTGAATTCAAACCCGATTTTATTGCCATCAAATGCAGTTCAACACTTCTACACTCAGCAAATTCGAATTGACTTTAAAAGACGAAGGAGCAAGAGCGAGACAAAGCTATTTCGGTGCGAGGAATTCCTTTGCATGAAATAAAATACTTTTTGCTTTGCTGCTCCTCGAACCAATCTGTTTGCCTTGTTGCATGTGTATGAGCAAGTGGGATGGGTATACTCGCTGATTTTGTTTTTTTTTTCTTTGTCCCTTTCGTAGTAACGTTCACAGTAGTTTTTATTCTTTATTTTTTTTTCTTCAAAATTTCAACTCTTTTTTGGATAAAAAAAAAAAAACTTCAATAGCCGCGTCAAATTAAATTCAAACTCACACACAAAAAATGAAGAATAATCCTTCCAAAGCGGTTACACAACACTTTGCGTGCATTTTTCCACTCGCGCACTGATTTGCCTTCGAAATCAAAAAATCAAAAGAAAATGCCAAAAAATTCAAATTGGAGACACGGTGACGGACGGACCGAATAAGCGAGAAGAGAATGAAGAAGAAAAATTGTTGCAGCAAAACTTTTTATGCCACTTTACGCGAGTTTACGCACACACTTTACACAAACAACTCTCATTGAATTTTCCTTTGCACTTTCCACTTGGAATTGGAATACACTCTTGGATCTCGCTTTGCCGTCGTCGTCGTCGTTGTTGTCGTTGGGCTTTGGGGGCTTTGGGCAGCAAAGAAATGATTCTTCTTTTTACGAATATTTTTAGAAAACTTTTTTTTTATGTTGTTCTTGCTTTTTGTTTAAATATTTGCTTCTTCTTTTTGATGAATTTTCTTGAATCCAAGCAGAGTGGACAGCCAAGAAAAAAGGGGTGTAGAGTAGGAGCAGAGCGAGTATCACATAACGAAACTCGCGCGAGTAGATTTTGTTTTTCTTTTTTGGTTTTGAATTAAAAAAGAATCTACTTTGCCTTCACATATTGGTGCACAATTTTGTATTTTTCTTTTGTAAAAATTTCGCACTACAAAAAAAATTAACACAAAAATCGGACAAAATATATAGAACTTCAGTTTTTTTAGGGGAGCGGTCGACTCTTCCTTTTTTTTTATCGCGGGGAAATTCTTCACTACAATTTGTTTTTCTTTTTTTACTCTTATTCAGTTTTTTTTTCTCACTGTAAGGAATTTTAATTATTTCGTTTCGTCGGTTTTGAATTTAATTGGGCAGAAATTATTCAATTTTCTTTGGGAATCTAAAGAAAACACGAATTGAACTATTTTGTTGGAATTAGAATTTTTATAAAAAAAAATAAACGGAGAGAGTACGTCGATGTCGAAGTTCTCCTCACATTCCTCAATCTATCTTCATCGATAGACTATCGATAGTATCGATAGTAAAAAACTATCGGATACATCGATAGTTTTGTAAATACTATCGATACTATCGGAATTTTAAAAAATTTTGTTTCACAGCGCCATCTTAAAATAATTTTCCTTTCCTTTTCGTTTTTTGTTTGCTTTTATTTTTTTTTCTTAGTGTGCAGACACACACACCCATATTATATTATGTATATAAATATTGTATAAAACGCTTTGTATACATTGTATTGATATGCGGATGTGTTATTCAATTGTTGCCTGCGAAATAATGGGATTGGGATTCTTGCAGCTTCCTTGCCCGATTTGCATGATTGCAACGGTTCTGAGTTCTGAGGTGAAAGGTAAGCGCTAAAAATCATACCATCAAAGAACACAAATGGTGCTTTCGACTTTGCTGGACCCATGATTCAAAACATGTGTCTTCAGAACGCAGCAGGAAGCGGACTTTACCCTGCAGACTCTGCAGAGAGAGTACTCGTCTTTTTTGACAGTGAACCTGGTTCAACTCGAAATTGTGGAAAATGTTGATTTGCCTTCTACGTCCGCAGCATCGGTGTTTCAAATGCAAAGATAAAAAATAGATGAACTGTTGTTTTTGAACACACCCGCCACTCAGAACATCAAGGTGGCAACACCATCTAGTGACGCAATAATTGATGTAAGTCAATAACTAGAGAAACCAAATATTGGACGTGCGTGACGTTTTTTCAGCTCAATTATCTCGCGAACCATTGTCATAAAATTGCTCTCATTCGACGCGGCACTGTGTTGTCAAGAGCTGATTAGGTCCTGAGCGAAATCGGCTTAGCGGTTTTTTAATGGCAATCAAAAATCTAAGACAACCCTACTATAATGAAAATTATGATAATTTCTGCAATAATTTCAAAAATAATGCAAAAATCTTATAGTAAGTGTGAAAAAACAATATTCAGGAGTATCATATACTATATTTGATCACTAGCTGACCCACCAAACGCTGCTTTGCCGTATAAATATTAATTTTCTAAAATACTAATCGGATTAGAAAAATTGCTTCAATAATAGAAAACTACAATATTCAGGAGCAATTTAGGCTGTATTTTACTGTGCAAAGTAGTTGTTAATAAGTAAACGAAATGGGAAGCGCCACTTTTATTCAATAAACTTAATGTTTTTCATAAAATTATCAGTTTTATGGAATTTGACCTTGAACCAATGTGCGTATACAACTACAACGGGATGCATCGGCTGAATATTTTGCAAAACAAATAATGTTTTTACGTATTTTTCTACTCTGGGAAGTTAGTCATGCGGACTCCATGGGTCGCACTCATTTTTGTTTTTTTTGTTTTTTGTTTTGTTTTATGGATATTCTTTATCTGTAAAAACGCTTGATTCGGATTCTAGTGACCTCAAAACATGGAGATATGCAAAAATTTGAGATTCACAAAATCGAACCCATTACAATAACTTCCTCTGGGAAGCTACTAAGTACACTAATGTTTGTGTAACCATGAGTGTGATTTCTTTATTTACTTATTGTGATCTTTGATTATTGATGTATTTGGTTTTTTTTTTTTTTTTTAATGAATACATATTATTATTTTTTTTTTTATTTATTTTGTTAATGTAATACGAGTTTAATTTTATTTCAAATATTTCTATAAACAAACGATTGCTTAATTACTTATTGAAGAAAAAGAAATAAAGTCTTATTTAAAAAAAAAAAAACTTAACGAATTTTCTTTTTTTAATGTATACCTAAATAGTTACCTAAGCTGTTTAAAGAAAAAAAAATGAATTCTTAGAGCGTGTGAAAATAATTGTTTTTGAGCAAAAAATCAATTCATTTGTAGTTTGAAAATGTTTATGGAAAAAATATTGAAGGTATAAACAGCTAATCGACTCATTGAACGTTGCTAATCCGCGAAAAAATGCCATAATAAGAATCAAACACTTTCACAGGGAAAACTATCGATAGTATCGATAGTATCGATAGTTTTTGGTCAAAAACATCGATACTATCGAAAACTGAAACTATCGATGTTTAAGAAAAATACAATTTTTACCCGATTTCATTGTGGTTGTCTGTTTTGTGGCGATTTTTCATCCACAAAATGGAGGTGTGGAATGCAATTGCAGAAAGAGCAACTTTCAGATGTCAAATTGAATGATGGTTTATTGATGGGATGGTAGATGGCGCTTTTTAAAACGGAAATTGATATAATAACAGTTTAAAATTTTCGAAATGAACTTGATTTTTGAAAACTTACATTTGAGATTCTGTTTGTCTGCAGAGCTGTAGCGTTTGGCAGGTGGTTATCGTTTAGGATTTCACTTCCAATACATTTCACAGATCAGAGAAAGGGAGATCGGAAACTAAATAATGATTTACCCTCAAAACCGCAAATTTAATTTTTATCATCACTCGAACATGGTATATAAATGAGGCAAAAAAATAAGGAATCCTGCGAATTATAATTCGCAATAGTGACAAGCTTGATCAGCTTGTAGGCATAATTTATTTTGACAGTTAAGGTTCCTATCTGCCTTCCCTCATCTGTTATTAATTACATTCCCCCATGTACTAAACCGCTCACCATGACAAATCAAGAATCACAAGGGTTGAGTTAGTTATTGTTAAAAAAAGTCGTAATTTTATTATTGACTACTGTGATTAATAGAATGAAGTACAGACCGATCAACTCTAGTGTTGACGTGGTACCGTTGTGCATCGGAAACGATGTTAAAGTCGCAGTCTTCAACCTTCTTCTGAGTATGTGAATAACAACAACAACATAATACGACATCCATGACTTTTTTCGCACGATAATGCAGCAGCGTGCATTCGTTGAAACTGCTATTGGTGGATCCTTGTCTGAACTAAGGGGAGAGCGCAAATTTTGACGAAATAAGTCTTGAATTCTGTTGTAAAACGGTCATCCAAACCGTTGATCAAATTGGAATTACATTCGGCTCAGCTGTCTTGACTTCCAGAACAACCTCAAAGCTGAACTCTGCATGAAGGTAAAAAAGAAAAGGGCTTGGGCCCTCTTTCTTAACTTATTTTAAGTTAACAGACCACGATTGCCTTAGTCGAGCTATGGCGTGTTCCAGAGGATAATAAAGGTAGGTAATCTGTATTCTGTAGGTAGATGACGCAGACCATGTGTCTCAGAAACCTTTGTAATATGCTGCTTCCACTGCCACTAATCACGAGATTTGAAGAAGTAGATTCCATATGTAGTGTCCGTAGCTTAGTGGTAAGGTGTGTTGGTTGCTAAGCAGAACGTCGTGGGTTCGAATCCTACTCGTGCCCATAGTTTTTATTTCATCTTTCACGGGCACTTCCTCTTACGAAGAACTGACAAACTTCCAAGAGTATCATCTGTCATGAAAAAGTGCTTCTCAACTTTGCCGTTCGGAATCGGCGTTAAATTGTAGGTCCCCTCAATTCTTCATACGCACCTAGAGAATTGTTGATGAGAGTAAGCCACTTAGGCCTTAGCTCTTCACGGCTGTCACTCCACTCAATTAATTAATTTAAGATTCCATATGCCCCATCTACAAAAAAGGCGATCCTATGCCATGCAAAAACTACGCGGCATATCCCTGCTTAATGTTGCATACAAAATCCTATCCAAGGTACTGTGTGAACGTCTTAAACCGGCAAGTACCAGTGTGGCTTTAGGGCAGGCAGAACAACGATAGACCAATTATTCACACTGTGAGGTAGATCCTAGAAAAGACCAACGAATTTCAAGTCCAAACCCACCATCTTTTCATTGATTTCAAAGCTGCTTATGATAGCATCAACCGCCAAGAGCTTATGATGGCGATGTCTGAATTCGGGATCCCCAAAAAAACTGATCCAGCTGTGCCGCATGACGCTAAACGATACGCAGTGCAGTGTGCAAATGGGTAAGAGCTCATCCGAGTTATTCCTTAACATGCGCAGGATTTAGACAAGGAGATGCGTTGTCATGTGACTTCTTCAACATAGTCCTATAGCAGATAGTGCGCAAGGCATGGTATGAGCACGAAAAACACTATCTTCAACAAGTCCACCCAGCTCCTAGGCTATGGGGACGACATAGACATCATCGGACAATCCAAGAGAGTTGTGCTTGAGTCCTTCACAGCGATTGCAGAACAGGCGAAGCTCGTTGGTCTTGAAGTGAATGAGGACAAAACAAAGTACATGCTATCAACAAACAAACAAACTAGTCATTTAAGAAAGAAACATTCTTCGACAGATTTTCGGTCCCGTATGCGACGATGGCGAATGGAGAAGAAGGTTCAACCGAGAACTGAACGAGCTGGGCCAAGAAAAGACGACTACATTGGCTCGGCCACATCGAGCGAATCGACGACAACGCTCCAGCCAAGAAAGTCTTCTCATCCCAGCCCCCAGGTTCGAGACGGCAATGAAGATCGAACCTACGGTAAAAAGACCAAGTGACTGCGGATGCCAGAGCGCTTGGTTTCAGAGACTGGGAGGGACCGACTATGCTGGAAGGCTGCAATTTATCAGGCTGCGATGCTTCATGGATTGTGAGCCGGATAAGTAAGTAAGTAAGTAAGTAAGATTCGACTTTTCTCGGATTAAAGGAAGACGAAACGTAGTATTATACTAAATGTGCTATTATTCTACTTTTTGATCTACTACCATGTACTTTGGGTACATCCCAGAAAATTCAAGATTTATTCTTAATCTACTTCGCAAAATCTCGTGATTAGCGTCAGTAGAATCAGCATATAATCTTCTTTATGAAAAATGTTCAGAGTAGGTGCTTCAAAGGTGGCACAACGCAAAAATCCAAACACTTGAAAAAGCCCGCTCTACAGTCCGCTCAAATCTTTCGACACACCAGAGTCTTATAAGTAGTTGAAGATGAGTCAAAGTTAGCCTTCTTCCCCAAATTAATTCAAACCTTAACTACACTCTCAGAAACACAGTTATTCACACAGATGTTAGTTACTTCATTACTGCATCACCATATTCATGTAACTTTTAACTTACATCACCCATCATAGACATTTTCCATCTACCACACCACTCCAGTTGGACCGCGAAACATAATTCACATCTTAACTGTGCATCGCATTTGAATAGCCGACATTAAGGCTTGAATTACAATAAGAAAGAAAAAAAAGCTCTCTCGCCATCCTGCCAACGAACTTGAATCACATTAGATATGCATGTTGTATACGCTCCACTTCCCACAATAGACACGGTGTTGGGGTACCCATACCCCGCAATACCCACCTTGCCGCTGATATATGGGTTTGTATGGTTCGTCTATGATGTATGCTCGTAATACTAACTATTGTTTGATTCACTATAGTTTTCACAGCATCGCTCTATCTCTCTCTCCCTTTTCGCGCATTAAAACTTACCGCCAAGGTGGGCAGCTTTACCCCCTCTCGCCCTACTACATCTTTTCAAAAAAAGCATCTTACTCAAAACAAACAAAACAATACAAAACAGAAAAATAACACAATCAACATGGCTAACGACATACACGACGACGACACAGTCGAGTCGGTCGGTCTGTATGGAAAATTGTTTTCTCACCCATTTGCCAACCAAATCATTCCCTCCCCATTAAACCAAAAACAACGTCATATCAGCAAAAACAGCAAACATACTAGACACAATTTCAGCTGAATGGCCTGCACACCGTTTTCTCTGCCAGCACTATCAGTCTACTATTCAACGGCATAACTATTAGTCGACATAATATTTTCTGTGAGAGTGGTGGAACTATAGACACACGAAAAACAAGTTTAAAACTATTAACCAATTCAAGTGCATGCAAGTCAGTGACACATTCCAAACAGTGATGGTGACAGTAGTTGACAGCTCGAATAATCATCAAAAACTATGAATTAATAAAACTTTTTTTGTTGAAAAAGACAAAAAAATATTGATAAAAACTGCAAAATTTCTTAACGACTCTATTTTCATTGACAAAAGTAAAAATAAAAAAATACGCGCTAATTTTCAAACCCTTACATAACCACGCCATATACAAAAAAAAAAACCCTTCATCCCTTGTGAACAAAATCTTTTACTGTATGGATATTTACACATTACAATCAAAATGGTAAGTTGTAAAAAAATGAAAAATTTGTACTACCCTCACGGAAGATAATGCTACCCCGTAAGGCCTGACAGGGATGGCCTCCGTTAGCACTAAGCTAAGTTAAAGCAGGATAGACAGAACTAGGTGGGGACAAAAAATAAAAATACTATACTTGTTGAGAAAGGAACAAAAAAAAAAAAAGGGAGTCGTAGGACTTCTTCTTGGCCATACCAGAAAGCAAAGGGGTGAACGGGCGGGTGCCAACAGTTCATTCACATTTCGTAGGCGCATTCATAGTTCGTTCCCACACACACAATCGTTTATCGTTTTTTTTTTTTTTTATTGCACTTTTTTATTTATAATTTTTTTCTTTGAATTGTTCCCACAGTGTAACACAGGGAACTCGTGCCTTTCATCTCATCGGTGTATCTCTGTAAATCTATCTCAATCTCTAGCCAGCAGCGCCATCAACATTTCTACAGCCTGGAAGCGTTCATCATCCATCAGAGAACAGCATAATCACCATCACAGTACTATCACCATCATAAAAGCGACTGAAAGAATCAGGAAGACGCAACAAAGGATTCCCAGAGTTCTCACCATGATATCATCGTATCTTTCCTAGGTTCGGCTTCGGTTTCACAGTTCACACACATGTCCTTGCTTGTTTTTACTCTGCCTATTTGCTGGTTTCTTGCTCTCTTTCTTTTTTTTATTTTATTCTGTCTCTGTGCTTTGTTCATCGCGGCATATTACTCCTTGCTTGTCTCTGGTTTTTTCAGGATGAAAAATCTTGAATGTAATATAGCGTAATCGCAGGATTCTCTGCTCTGCCTCCTCCCAGTCTCACACTCTGTCTGATGAATGATGAGATGATGTTGTTTTTCCCATGAGAAGAAAGTCCTTGTGAGGGTATTGGTGAGGCAAATAAATACACATGCCTCATGGGAAAATCCGTAAGATGCCAGATCCCAGCATACGATTGCAAGCGAATGCATTATAGTGCAATGAATTTTCAAGGAGGAAAAAGAAAATCATTCCTTTTTGCTGTTCCTTAAGTGCATCCATATCCTTCCTTTACAGACCGTTAAATAGGATGCATGTGTCTTATGAGGTGGGTTCATTATATGGTAGGCTTTCTTTAGGCAACTCCAAGCACCCAGCATCCTGCATCCCCTTCAACCCCAACTCCAACAAACAGGAAAAGGGACATAAGGACTTTTCCGATGGAGTTGATAGGTACGACTTTTTTTTCTTTACTTTGGCACTCTTCTAAGGAATAGGACAGTACACAGAGACTAAGGTTGATTTTTCCCCTTTTCTGTCTAAGAAAATGTCGTTTGCTGTTTTTTTTTTCCATTGAGAAGATGATGCACCCCGAATCCCGGGGTTGATTTTTGGCTTTTCCATGAGGCTAAATGCCTTTTTCTAGAAGTTTCGGGAATTTTTCTCGAGTACTTTTGAGGTTTCCTGTGGATTTTTCTTGATTTTTCATGTTTTCATCCAAAAGCGCTCAATGCGCACTTCCATTGTACCTTCTTCTTCAGCTGCATTTGTAGTTGCAGAGAAATGAGAAAAAAGGTAAAACGTGAATTGTAATTACGTTGAATTGTTACTAATTGCACGTAAATGAATTGTTTTTTAAGTCGTAGAATTTCGTCACTGTGTGTAGTGGTGCAATTGTGACAGGAGAATGTGGCAAACAACTTTAACCCCTGTTATGAATAGGGTTGGATGCTGATGAAGCACTTGCTTACTCTTGTGAAATATGTTTTTTGAACAAGAATACACTCTGTAGTGCACCCTGAAAGAAAGAATTTGTTTTGACAAAGTTATACACCTTTTTAGTTTTCAACTTGTCGACCGGTGGTGTTTACATTGAACGATTTTTTCAATACTTATGCATTTTTTGTGGAAAAGTAGGAGGGTTGACCGTTTTTGTTGTAAGATATACGATTTCTTAATGGTTCTTTGAAAATCGGTCAGTGTAAACAGCAAATACTTAAATTATTTACGGTATATGAAATAATAATATGAAATTGTCTCATATTTGCGTTTTAAAAATCAAGAAACGTCAAATGACATTTTTATTTGACAGTTCTGAAAGTGTTCAACTTGGCAAAATTGACAGTTCTAAAATCACATTTCTCTTCTGGATTTGAAACCAGCAGCAAAAACAGAATTAGAACTCTTTGACTCTGTTCACACAGGTTAGAAACATCTGCAGCTTTTTGACGTCAAATCAACTTGTCTGCCAAATAAACATGCAACTTTTTCTAAATGTAAAATTTCAGTTAATGAGCGATGTCATATTTTCTTGAGGGTAGTTTTCATATTAATTGAAAAAAGTTTGACGTGAAAAGTATTCATATTCATTAACAAAAAACTGCGCATTTGTTTTGTTCATTAAACCATAACGATGTGATCATCAGAAGAATTACAAAAATACACTTGCAACAAAAACTTGCATTCCATCAAGTGTGAACTAATTTATTTATGGAGATGGCGCAATAGTTTTCTCGAAATACAAAAAAATCACACTTTCATATCTACCGCCCACAATATATTGAAATCCCATTTCCCTGAAGTATTTATTTACGTATTTCGCAGTAGAATGAAATTCCTCATCGACATGAAAAATGGGGGATGGTGATTGGTGATATCACTCTGTAATGAACAAAATTTTTTACTTAATCAAAGGGGAACTTGTCAATGAATAATGTAATATACAAAATGACGAAAGTAGTTCATGGTTGAGGGGTTGGAGAATGAACTACAGACAAATCTCTTGTCATGATGATTTTGTTTTTAATTGGAATCAATTTAATTTTGCTCGTCAAAATAAGTACCGTGAAATTTCCTTATCATGACTTAATGGCATGACGAAAGTCGAATAGATGAAACTGTGTGAAATTTTCAGGGATCCAAAAGTAAAATTTCTAGTTGAAAAATAACATGATGCAAGTATCGTGTGATGGTATTTTAAGTTTATAGCTGAGGTATGCTCAGCAAAGTCCAGGGTTTGTTAAATAAAATACCAAAATTTAACTTAAGGCCTATTTCTTTTATTCAATCGTCAATAATTACTGTTTAATTTGTATAGAATTCTCTCGTCGGTATGCTTCCTAGCAACAGGTATGCTCTACTGCAAATAAAACGGGTTAATCTCCACTTGACGTGGGTAATCGCGGTCGAAACCGGTACAATTGCCGCCGAAACGGGTAATCGCTGTATAAACAGGTTAATCGCCACTCTACATGGGTAATCGCGGTCGAAACCGGCACAATCGCCGCCGAAACGGTTAATCGCCTCACGGTATCGTCAAACCGGTACAATCCATTGATTGGCCACTCTACGTTCGTCGATATCAGAAAGCCCTTACCAATGGCCTTTTTTGTATATTCAGTAATTTATCTATGGGCCTTACTCCTCGACGGTCGACGTCAGACTGATTTGTACTCCTCCCGTTCACTCGTATTTACTCGCATATGTACTTTGTTCTCGGTTTTTCCAACTTACTTTTCACTTCTTCCTTTTGGGAAAAAAACAAATGTGAACTATACGTAGGGCGAAGTTGAAAATTACGTTTTCTTTCATCTCTAGGTATATGATTTGCATAGGTTTCGGCGTCGTTTGGTTGAGTGTGAACTCTACACTCGGCAAGTTGCATGTGTTTTTGTCCGTGATTTGAATTGGGTGCTGGTGAGTGAATTTTTAATGCACCATTACAACCGGTCAGATTTGCAGAAGAAGTAACACGTCAAACTATAGACTACTTGCATCCATACAATGAGCGTAAACCAAGGCGAACATACCACTCAACTAAGAAATGCTTACGATAGAAAATCAGTGTCAACGTTCCGAAGAAGCCATCACGCACCTAAACCCTTGGTTTGTTTGAGAAGTCCAGCTGATCAAAGGCATTCAAAGCGGAGCTGCAAAATTGGACTAGAGCTCAACGAGCATTTAGGGGTAATGAGTACCATATTGTTAAGAGAGAAAAAAGGCAGAAGAATACTAAAAAGGGCTGCAGCACACACCAGACATTAAATTAAAAAAACATTACCACCCGAGGTTTTAGACGCCGGATCGTGTGCCCGTAGAGACACGTTAAAGAAAATGTCGCAGAAGAACCACAGTCGAGATTTTCTAGGCAGAGCAGGGCTTGGAATAAATGAACGAACCTGAAACCGACGCTTATCACTTTTTTTTATTTCAGGACTGCGTGTGACACCCCAGCAAGAACTTACCAAGAACAACATTTAATGCAGCAACTAGCAAAAAGTGCCATCAGCAAATAATTACCTTCCTTTAAAAGATATGAACGTAAATAAAGCAGTCTCGAATATACAAACATAAACAGAGAAAAATAATGAGCTCATTTGACACAATTGCAATCTAACTTACGACTGCATCCACACATTTTAAATAAGTATTCAAGTACTCTGTCTAGGTTTTGTTTTGATTCTTGATATTTTGTTATTTCTATGCCGAAAACAACTTTTCACTTAAGTTGCAAGCTCAAGTTGCTTTCATCGTCAAGAAGATCGTAATAAATAATTCTCGATATTAAACATTAAAATGGTTGAAGTGTTTGCTAAGTCGCTCTCATCCAAGACACACTAACAGATGCGGCGGCTTTTAAGTTCTTAAGTTGAGAAGCTTTGCAGACGATCTTCAGTGTAGCTTCACGATTAAGCTTCTGGTAGCATGGTACCTAAGTGCGTAATTAGGCTGCACGCATATGTCATCTCATTGTTATACTATTACACGCATGGTAGTGGAATGAAGGAGCACAATCAGCATTTGTCCTTTGGCAAGGATATAAGGACTAAAATAGAGGACCACCGACACATAAGACAGCTGGCGGCATGCATCTCGCACAGCTAAAATAAAAACCAGGTAGGTGTTTCCCTACATAAGGACTGACATTCCAGCATAAACACATACATCGTCGACACAAAAGAGGTCTTTTGATGATACATTCTACGAAGTGAAAGATCCTTCGATGTTTAATCTTCTTTTTTTTTGTTAAACAAAATCCTTACATGTACATTGAGAATTGTTGATGCATCAGATGGTTTTGGTGTTTCTTTTATGTTGAAACATCTGCAGCTTGATTAAGTGTTGCCTTGTGTCTTGTGCCACAGGTTCGTGCTATTGAATGCAGCACATGCTCGATACATTCTTGTACCTACGTTTAAACGGAGTGAAGGTTGTTTATATACATTTTTTTTTCGTTTTTGTTTTTTAAATTGTTCCCTCATCCAAAAATTCTTTCCGATTGGATCTCCATTCTTTTTTTTGGATCAAATTTTGTTTTTGATTGTTTGTAGCACCTGCCACAGGTGATAATTTTCTGTCTTATGTTTACAATCTTAAAGACCCCAAAGAATTTCTTTTTCTGATTCTGATTCATGGAGTTTTTCGTGGTAAAATAAACGATACGAATGAGTTACGTTCATACTCAAATTGGGGCTTCACGTTTCCTTTCCGTTTTGGTTGATGGATCAAAAGGTCTACATGCTCTTCATGGCCAGGCCGCTACACTATGGATGGGTTTATTTTATGTTTTATGTTTACCTTGAGCTGGCTCATCATTATTACAAAAAATTATTCATTCAGAGTTCCAAGAAAAGTTAAAGGTTTGTGGTTGGCAAAAAATACTCCTCAACTTTTATAAGGAACTTACACAAGAACTGCAAGAAAATAGCTTGAAAAACGCCAACCTTTTCATATTTTATAATTGTGAAAAAACCATACGACCTTATAAGTTTGATTATAAACAAATCAGGCGTAACTTAACATGTTGGTTTAGTTGAACCAGAAAATAACACGATAAGAACAACAAGGTGTCATGAGACATTGCGAAATGTCAACATTTTTGAAGTTGACAGATCTTCCTTATTCGATTCTGTTCGATCTAAGCGACAGAACAGACATTTCTCTTCCATAACTATTTTATACACTACACACTGACATCTCAACTGAACAAAGCTGTCAAAATGTATTAACTGTCATTTTGTAGTAGAAGTTATTACGACAGTTGCGTTATTACCAAAAGTCAACTTACTTTCTGATTTCTCATTTTTAATGAAATTGTCATTGAAAACCTTTAAAAAGTGACGTTCTTCTTCAAATTTGTATTTATATTCTGACAAGCAACAAGAATTCTAGAAGTAGGTACAAATGTAGACTCACCGTCTACACGTGCCATCAAGTGTGGGTCGTCGACCGAAAAAAAAAATAATAACTCTACCAACTTCTTAAAAAGCATCTAATCGCCCCAAAGAACAATGACCCCATCCCACTTCTGCGTCACGGTGTTAATGCACTTACGATATATCTTATCACTTTGAATTTCCAGTCATTTGCAACTCCGTTGGATCAAATTTGGTATCCCTTGTGAGTCACTTTTTTTGTGTGCATTATGAATCTTTGCTCTCAAACAAAAACCCGCTCAAAACTTAATTAAAGAATTCTCCAGCAAAGTGACAAATGTCATCATACGTCACAATATGCGATCTCCTTCAACAATCGATCATTGACCATTTTTTATCGGTCATTTTTCTTTTTGTTTTGTTTGCTAATCGTTCCTTCACCTAACCCAATTTCCGAAGATATTTTAATTACCTGTAGGTACCTCTTTCTTCAATCGCCCGTTCACCGTTGCAATGCAATTAAAAAACAAATAATTATTATTATCATTGTTTAAAGTGTTATTATCTTTTATTTGTTGCAACAAAGGAAATCAACAACAATGGGTGAGCATCTCTCACAGCGCACACTACTGCAGTATGCACTGAGTCAGTGCATCATCGATGAAGACAGGGGCTGATGCCCGATAGATTGGTTTATGGTGTTCCTCAATCACTGTCCCATCACGACGATCATTTCAAGTTTCAACTGTTGGAAAATCCGCTTTGCTGAGCTTTAAGCTTTGCTTTGTAAACAAAAACAAAAAATAAACTTGCTTTGCTGACGAAAAACGAGAACTACTCACAGGTGTTTGCCTCCTGCCACCATAGGCCTTGCAAGGTCATTTCGTTTCTCTTACTGTTACCGCACTTGATTTTTATTTTTCGAACCCCTCGTTGCACCGCTTTATCAACTTAAACTTCCCTATACTAATCGATCTAAAAATCGAGGCGTGCACTTTGGAACGATTAGACACATACACAGACACTGGCGCTTGATACATGCTTCTACTTATTATTGAGAAACATTTATTTTGTTAAATTTATTCGACTTCGAATAATAATTACGTCATGCTCTTGGTCGAAATTTATTTTTGGAGATTTTCTAATTGGAGTTGGAGTTGAAGAGCAAAGAAATTGGGCCCCCTATGCTTGCTGCCACCATAAAACTCAAACTTATGCGCCATTTAAGTGTCAGAGTAAGACCCCAAATTGAGCACATTACCAAAACTATGGTAAACAGTATGAGACATTTAAATAGTTCTACTAAATTTATAAATTTATAAAAATGGTTTCTAATTAGAAATTTGTTTCTTCTTCTTTGGATGGGAACCCTACAGTCCGGATCAGACCATCTGTAAATTTATTTATCAGAGAGTGTCATGACTCCTCCAGTTCTTGAGCGCGTCAATGATTCCATGGGACAAATCTTCTTCCGCACTCGTGCTGTGGCGAGAGTATTAAAGCATCTTAATCCGCTGGTCCGGATGGTATCCACGCTATCATTCTGAAGAGGTGTTCTTCCACGCTGGCAAAACCCTTGCATAAGCTTTTCCATCTATCCTATTCTTCTGGGCTCGTATCGAGCAGTTGGAAAACAGCATTTGTCCAGCCTATTCAAAAAAAAGGCGAATCTCTTCTCCCTCAATATCGTCCGATTCACTTACGTCCTTCTTTCTAAGGTCATGGAAACGCTGATAAACTATCAGCTCAAGAAATATCTCGAAGACCAAAAGCTTCTTAATGACCGGCAGTACGGCTTTCGCAGCAACAGGTCCACTGGTAATTTGATGGTTTATCTCACCGAACAGTGGAACAAATCTTTGCATCGTTTTTGAGAAAGTAAGATTGTTGCATTTGATATTTCAACGGCATTTGATAAAGTCTGGAATCTTGCTCTTTTATCGAAAATGCGTGCCTTCGGTATCGATGAATCCCTTCTTCGTTGGATTAGAAACTTTCTTTCGAACCGTTCAATGCAAGTGTGCCCCAAGGCTCCGTTTTGTCTCCGACCCTCTTTATCATTTTTACTAATGATCTCTTGTACCCTTAGCTTCTCATATTCGTTTCCAGATTCACATCCCTCCTCTTCGGATGTGGAACTGCAACGGCAAAATATGATAAGCTCATTGAACTTAAACAGCATTGTCCAATGGAGAATTAAAAACCGTGTAGAGTTTAATGCTTCGAAAACTCAATGCTGTCTGGTATCGTTGAAGCGAGATATACCCCCCTTGCCACTGTCCATGAGTGGCACTTGCATCAATGAGACCGAATATCTCGAGATTCTCGGTATGTGCATCACTGACCACCTCTTGTGGACCGTACACATACGCGATGTCACCAAAAATGCCGCAAGATGTTTGGGTTTCTTAAGATAGTGCAAGACATTTTTCTCCCCATCTGATCTGGCTATTATCTACAAGACTTATATCCGTCCAAAGCTTGAGTACAATTCCCATCTTTGGGCTGGTGCTCCAGCTACATACTTAAGCCTCTTGGATAGTATACAAAAAAGATCTGTAAGAATGATTGCTGACAGAGACATCACTAACTCATTCACCTCATTGGAACACCGTCGTAACGTTTCTTGTCTCCCTTTGTTTTACCGTTACTTCTACGGTAATTGCTCTAGTGAAATAGCCAGTTGCATTCCACCCCTTAAACAATTCAACCGTAATACCCGCGCTTCCAGGAATGCCCATCAATTTACCCTCGAGCCCAATTTCGGTCGTACGTTCAAGTATAGAGAATCGTTCTTTAGCCGTACTACGCGAATGTGGAACTCTCTTCCACACTCTATCTTTCCCGATCATTGCAGTGTTCAGGAATTTAAAACCAATGTACACCGGCACCTCCTCTCCAATCCCTTCCCTCTTTCCTAAAGCACTCACTGTGTCTATGGCATAATAAGGTTATAAGAAACCCCTTGAGTGTGTGTTTATTATAACAAAAAAAAAAAAAAAATCTCCAATTGTGCATGAAAAGTTGGATAAATTCCTTCACCATATTTGTTGAACCTGGTTATCGGTCATCTTAAGATCTCGAGAGAGAGCATAAACTGTCAAAATAAACACTTGACACTTGCTTTGAGTTTGAGTCAGCTAAGTAAAATTAAACGTATAAATCGTCTTGAACCTATTTCAATGACGCAGACTGTGCTAGAGTGTGCTGCCTTTGGTATTGTATATTCTCGAATTTGCTTCATGTTATTGTTATTTTGCGTCTCGTTTCGGAATATTTGTTTTTTTTTTTTTTTGAAATTCAATTTACGACGAACAAAAAACATCTGAATCATGCCGGATGCCAATATGTACTTTGTACACATCACAAACAGACGCTGAGTGTGTGCTAGTGATGAGGTCGATTAAATTTGCATTATAAAAATTTGTCTGTTCGAAATTCGAATTGAATGTAGTTTCGCTGCGAGACTAGAGTTTTGTTTTGTTTTGTCATTCGTATCTGATGGATCTAATTCTTATCATAAATTTTGTTTCAAGTACATAGTGCGTTTTCGCATTTCTTTAAGACCTTTAATAACGTTCAGATAATTTATACGTAGTATCCTCACGTCTTATCTACCTAATTATCCCTATTTACCGGTTGTTTTGAATTGCCGTTTCCCTTAGGACTTTGTTGACAACATTCGATTCTGGTTGTCAAAACAAAAACAAAAAGGGAAGTGATAAAGGGAAAATTTTCCACTCCGCATTTGTTGTTTTGTATTGTGTTAAATTTTGTTTGTTTTTGGTCTGCTAGATTACTTTTCTGACGTGATTGTCATTTACAAGAAGTATAAAGCTTTATCTCAGAAATATAATTTTAGGAACATTTGTTTCAATTGAATGCAGTCAGTGTGAAGGTCGAAATTAACTGCCAGTTAACTTTTTAAACTTAACATCAACCTACGTGTTGGAATTTGATTTAAATAAATTATTGTGTTGGAATATAATACATTTTGCTGTATACATTGCATTTGCTGGTGAGTAAGTTTTATTTTAAATTTGGATATAACCTTGTTCCTTTATTTTTGTTGTTAATTAAAATAAAAAAATAAAAATTCGAATTCCACTGTGACATTTATTTATGCCTGGAAGTGTGGTTGGTGTGTCTAAATTTAGAATTGCTGATGTCAGTTTGACAGCGTTTAACTCATTTTTAAGTGTAGAGTATAAACGATGTACGAGTATTGAACATGTTTGAGCCCTTTTCAGATGTGTTTTCCTTTTAATTTTATAAAAAACGGAACTGTCTTCGTTTCTCTCTCTTGTTTTCAGTTTCACCTTTTCGTCAAAAGAATATGTAGGTACTCCTATTTATTCAAATTTACGTTTTTATTTCATTCATTTAATGACAATTCATCGAATTCTTCGTTGTTGAATTGCTGTCACCTGTCAAAGTCTTTGTGTATAAGAAATTGTATATGTATTTATTTGACAGATAGTATCAAGATCTTTGTAAATTGTTTTCCATAAAGAGGTGTTATTTTGATATTCAAAGAAAAATGGCATTTTTTGAGATAAATGATCGGATGTTTATTTCATTATAAAGAAGAAGGTATGCCGTTAATAATGAAACACAACATCAGCCAAATGGCCGCCCTAACCACGCTTACAGGACCATATCCTTTTCATGAAATTTTCCAGAACCAAATCGCAAAGTGGCTGCCCAGCTGCCCTATGTCCTCGATAGCCTCAGGAATTCCATCTTTGAGGTCTTGAATCGACGCTGGGCTGTTGGCGTAGACCTTATCTTTCACGTGGCCCCAAAGGAAGAAGTTGCAAGGTGTTAAACCACAAGATCTCGGTGGCCAATTGTGATCACCTACCTCTTCGATAGATAACACGATCCGGAAACTTTTCCCGTTTACGAACCGTCTCTGCCAAATTTTCACCATTTTTATAGTGAATTTTAATAATTTCAATGCGTTGTTGAAGCGTGTATCGTTCCATTTTTATTAATGGCGTAGTTTCTTCTTGTCAAATGTAAAAAAATTACAGCTTCAAAAGTGACAGCTACCGAAATAGCGGGCTTCAAAATAACACCTCTTATTGGAAAACCCTTTATATCTATTACTGGTATTACCAAGATTGACGATTTCAATTTTCTCTGTTTCATCAAAAATGTTTACTCAATACAAACTTATGCAAAAAATGGCTATCTCTGCTTGTAACTATGTAGGTGGCGCTAGAGTTGAATGCCATTTCGATTATACCTGTCAAATATATATACAAGGATCAAGATGACATTTTTGACTGTGGACAGAGACACCTAGCTATTTTTTATCAATACCAATTTTTATAAAAATAAAAGTCTACTTGTTCTTGTAACCAGATGGCGCCACAATCGATCGTATAAGTGTCAACGTATGTACATACCATATTTCTGCTTCTACTCGTAAAAAACAATCACCTAATAAATACTTGAACGTATGCAATTAAAGAATAATAAAACTATTTCAGCACTCCAAAACGTCTCAAGTCGAACACCAAAACAAAAGATTATATTTTATCAAATGACATTTTTTAATTATCATGACATCCAAGTACTTACTAATGGCACTTCAAATTATATTGTTTTATTTATTTATTTGCACACTTGAAGTGGCATTAGCGTTAAAATAATAGATTATGTCACTGGCACTTCCTACAAAAAGTATAGTGATCGCAAAATATTAAATAGAAAAACTTGGAAATCCAAGAATTCCGCCGACAATTTTTATTGACACAGTAATAGACACTTCCGGTGGTATGAATAAGTCTAGTCGTTCATAGAACCTACTGCTCATTCTGCAGCGGAAGTAGATGACGCCTTTGGATGTACCTACTCTTCCTTTCAATATTTAGTTTTATGGCATTCAATTATCATAAAAAAAAAAAAATTATATCCAATATTGTCTTAAGTCGTACCTTTTTATTACATTCGATTGCCAAAAACAGGAATTGGTGTCAACGAGGTCCATTATTTACAAATTCCTTACAAGGTCGCTTAATTGCAATTGTAATCAATTTCAATGTTTCATTCCACGACAGTTTTTATTATCCGGACACAATGCCTCGTCATTATGCAGGTCCAAGCAAAAACAGCTGCACCAGGTGGTGTGGCTACTTACGTATAACAAAACACAAATTTGGAATGTTTGTCTATAGAAGTAGGAAGTTTACGTCCAAAGAAACTATAACTGTATTACAGTCAAAACTGTAATAAAGGAGAAAACATAAACTTGCTGAAATGTCAGGATAATGTTTATTGTTATCAATATGTCGTCATCGATGCTCCTCCAACGAGGCACTTTTTTATTTAGGTTCTTCGACCGCCATACATTTAAAATGATTACGTTCCGTTTGGCATGCGCCATCATAATACCACCGAATTGCTGCCCAGGCTGCATTAATTATCCCAGTCTTGTCTCGCACCAGCCGCCACTGCCGTTTTGCCCCTCGCCAAGCAGTGCAATTATCAGTAAGAAAAAGAAGCATCTAACAACATAAAGAACTAACATTTTTTGTTTTGTTGGTAAGCCTCCCCCACACATATCACTCATGCATGGCATAACAACATCCGCTCCTGTGGCAGTTCCCGGCTCCGACTCGATGTTCGGTGACTTCTTCGTTCTCCATTGCTGTGTGGGTGCAATCAAAAATGTACATACTTAGAGAGGATCCTTTTGTGTTGCAGGCAAACGAAATGCGTTAGTGTGCATTGACGCATTGGTATTTGTGTGTGTATACTACCGAAAAATGTGTAGTAGTAGAGTATTCGTATTGTAAAGTGTTAATGCGGCAACAACGACCGACAACGAAAATGGCCTGCTGAAAGTCCACAGTATTTGATATAAATGAACATTTCCCGTTCATCATAATAATACTGCAACGCGAAAAGTATAAATGCGTACGCAAGATGCACGTATAGTGGGCGAGAAGAAGAGTGTATTTGGAGTTGTTTGTTTCCCTTTTTTTGATTCTGAGCCTGACCATTTTTTTACGTTCCACTCGAGTTGAATGAAAAATTTCAATGTGTGTATTTGTAGAGGATATTTTATAAAAAGACAGTAGCGTAGATGAATTTTCTTATGAGAGGGTGCTACTCAGGTATTTAGAAATGTAGTTGTATGCATTTCAAACTAAGAAGCGAACACAGTGGTGTTGGCTTTCTAAGGAAACATTCGTGTACTAATTTGGTAATTGTCCTGTCAATTGACAAGGCTATATCACTCGATGTAAAGCAATGAAGTGGAACTGCCATTTTATGGAAGAAGTAAACAATTTGAACTTATATACTTTCTTGTCTTATTTTGAAAGATTCAACCGTCCCTAGATGTCAAATTCCATGTAAGAGTTGTGTCAAAACCGAGTTTAGTTAAAAAATGAAAGCAAAACAAGGAATTTGATGAAATTAGAACACTTAGAAAAATAGTAAAAAGTCTAGGGAAGTTGTTAGCCGCATTACCAAACAAATGAAATAGTCGTCCAGTTTTATGATTTCTTGTTAACGGTCAAACATTTTTTCTACTACAGCTGTGAGTAAACTGTGTTTGTGGTCGAGCTATTTTTTTTTTCCATTTTGTATCTCATGTGATCTCTCGCACTCGAAGTACTGAAAAAGCGCCAAGACATATCATTTGTCTGGAAACTGTATTCAACATTGAAGAGTTACAGCCATTACCTTCGCTCTCCGGAGTAGTTGTCTCAGCAAATTATTATTGTTGGTATTGCCAGAATAAAGTCAATGAAATAATCTTCAACTAAGATGATGAAGATGATGAACAAAAATAAAAATAACCAGAAATGTTTAGTGTCCGTAGCTTAGTGGTTAGGTGCGTTGGCTGCTAAGCAGAACGTCGTGGGTTCGAGTCCTACTCGTGCCCATAGTTTTTATTTCATCTCTCACGGGCACTGCCTCTTGCGAAGAACTGACAAAACTTCCAAGAGTATCATCGGCGTTAATGTAGGTCCCTCAATTCTTCACACGCACCCAGAGAATTGTTGATGAGAGTAAGCCACTTAAGCCTTGGCTCTTCAAGAGCTATCGCGCCACCCTACTTTATTTTTTAGAAATTTTTAGTGATGGCAAATTGCAAAATGTCTATGACATCAATGTAAGCCTGAAATTCTCATGCTCCAGAACACAATTCCAAGCTTGAAGTTCCCTTTTTACGTCAAAAACCATCAATATCTTAAAGTATAGCAAGACAATAATTGGACAACGAGATGAAAAGTAACGAATTTTTCCTAAAAACAAAACTCTTGAAGCGCACATCGACCCATGCACATTTTAAGTAGTAAACCCCAATCTTTTCTACGCTACTGTCGAAAATCAGTCCAATGTGGTTGAAAAAAAAAATAATTTCATCCAATACGTAGTGAGCATGGCAAACGGCGCACAACGGTTGTATTTTTTCGTATTAAATGGGAACTCCGCATATGCGTGTTTTCTACATCTTCACATTTACGAACATCATAGTATTCTTGCTACACAAAATTGAAGGAAATTCCGGCGGCCATTTTTGCTGGCTGCTCATTCCCCATAGAAAATGTTTATCTCTGTCCAACTCACATAAAACGAAGCCATTTCACATTCCATTCAAACCATCGCACATGCACACAACGAAAAAGTTTAAAACACAATCACACAATCAGTGATGATGACGGCGATGCCACTTAACACCAAATAATGTTATTCTAATTCAGTTTAAAAATTGTTTGTTTTTCAACGAGATTAATTTAAAAAAATGTACATGAACCCATTTCTTTGTATTTTTTCTGTACGTAATTTTCTTATTCTTTAGTTAGACGCAACTTAAAACGTAGTATCCGATAACAATTTATTTATTCTGGTTCTTCAAATAAAACAAGGTGGCATCGCCATCACGCAAAGCCAACCACCGCTCACTCAAGTAAAATTTGCTTTTGCTATATGCTATTTCTTCCAATACCTACGTTGTTGGTATTATAGTGTTTATTCGGCATTGTCTGCGTCGTCTGGGCTGAAATAAAACTTCTCATCTCACTCACCGAACCAAAAGGCATTTTCCCATTTGATTTTTCACTTTTTCACCATCAGTTCAACGTAACGTACACTCTCACCTAGTGGTGTTTCGTAGGCTCTTTTGTATATTTAATAAATTATGAGGAAAGAACTTTAATTTATAAAGAAATTAATTTAAGTTTGTAAACATAACAACAAATAATCGTGTGTGATCAATTGAAATGTGTGTATATAAAATATTAGTTTAAAATCAAATGAGCACATCTCGAAAATCAATAAAACAAAAAAAATTGAAAAATAAAGAAACAATCTCTTGAATGTCTCGCATACTTAACGGTTTAATGAATCTCAACATAAAGTTATCTTTAACAAATTACTACGATTAAATAATAGCAGTTTTATAAACAAAAAGGTAAATTTTACTGTTCGTTTTCTGTAATAAAGTTTTTCTGATTTCGTGGCATACAAAAGAAAAATTTGTATTTTCCCATTGAGTGTGATAAAATTAGAGAAAAAAAAAGTAAATGTATGTATGAAGTATGAACTTTGTGTGTGTTCCGTTTAGTGTAAAAAACATGGCTGCCTTTTGCTCGTCATTCGTTTCGTTTGTAGCAGCTTCTCATGATATCAGACAAGACAGCAAGGGAAAATCGATAATTGACATGGTGTTGTGCTGCCAAAAATGCGCCTTGGTGGTCTTCTTTTTCTCTCATCTAGCAAACATTTTGGATACTTTGGAGTCTACGTTTAATCAAATTATGGATTATTTTATTGTGATTTTCATTATTAAATTTATTAACACACTTAATATGGCTTTCTCTCCATATGTCGATCGAAATGAAACCCCCTCTTGCTGATTTTTTGTTTGTTTCACATTTCTTGGTATTTTCCCTTCCTCTGTTGTTTCTCCCTTCTCTGCTTGTACTTGTCTGGTTTCCCGTTCCCACAATCAACACAGTGATATAAAAATATACGGTGGTGCCAGCAATCAGCAATGTATGTTTTTTTTGTGTTATGTATTTATGTACTATTTTTACGAGAGTTTTGCTCTGTGTGACACAAAACAACAGCAATTCATTTATTTTGCGCTGTTGCCAGTTTTCATTTATTTATTTTTGTTTATTTAAAATTTTCTTTACATTGTTATTTTTTGTTTATGTTAAAACTTAACGATTCGTAGAACTGATCATATTAAATTCCTTTTAGAGAAAAAGAGCGGAAGTTCTTACTGGATTAAATAACTATCAAATGACGGAATAGTTTGGTTTAAAGGATAAAAGTTTATGGACACTTATAATACTCTACAAAATGGTTTGGACCAGAAAAAAGCTAATTCATTGATTGAAGCAGAAGTAGCATAGGGCATTGTCTTATACTTGATCTGAACAGTCCCAGTAGATAGAATTTGTATTATGGAAGCTCCATTGTTATTAATTAATCAATTTGGTGGAACCATTTAGAATAGCCAGCCTATCACTGTTTTAAACTTTTTCTGATAAGGAATCGAAATGTTCGTATTTTCTTTTCACTTCTCCATTTTGAGCAGAATTGCAACAACAATGGCAGCCATTTTGTAACAACCGAATACTAGACAAGACAAAAAACAATCTTGAAACTGCCAAAACCAAGACGTGCCCCGAAGAAAATGAAAAGAATTTGGTTTCTCAAGGGTTTTAAAAAGCATAGCAAAGTTTAAGTAGTTATGATTCCGCTATTAGGTATGTCCTGCTTCTCAAATGTACTCTAGAGCACGTACAAGTACATGTTTCTCCAAGAATGTTAAAATTGAGACCACTATCGTCAAGAATGCAATAAAACTGCTTCTACATGTTTTCCATTGCATCAGGAAATGATACTTCTTCCACAACAGCTTTAAGTAATTTCAATTTAGTTCACTGAAGTCTCCCCACATCTCGTCCACTCCCTCCATTGAATTTTCTGGAATAAATTTTACTCCAATATTCAATCGAACAAAACAGAATGTATCGATTATTTTCATTTACAACCACGACGGCGGCGGCGACGATATCAGCTGAATTTATTGTCAATTTCCGGTTTCCCTATTAAAATCATTTATTTGGTTTCTTGACTATATAATGTACCCCCCCTGTACATGCTCGATTGTTTTGCTCATTTATTTTCATGTTAAATGACTCGTGCTGTATACATAGATTCGGAAAATTTATGTAGCAAACAACCCCTTGAAGAGCCAAAAGCCATATGTTTTCTTGTATTGCCAAAAAATCGCAAAATCTTCGAGTGTGCGCATTCGAAAGAATCAAAATTTTGTTTGTCGAGTCTGGCAATTCTATGGATTCGATTTCTTGGAATTCGTACTCTCTCGTCTCGACAGCAAGCGTTCAATTGAAATTGGACATTGTACCCAAAATCATATATAGCTGTAGCTATGTCCATGGCCATTGCATTCAATTGTATTTTGTTTAGTTAGCTGATGCCCTCCCGAAAAAGCAAAAAAAAAAAGACTACGAAAGACCTCACAAGGCATTTTTCGAGTGTACTTGTTTGTATGCCGTCTTTCCTTGTCTTTTTGTTTCCACTCTCCTCCAATGGGGCAGTTGTTGTTGGAGCAATTCGTGAGCTGTGGTGGTCTGTTGTGTTGCATCTTAGGGAGTCAGAGCTGGAGACTTAAGTTTCACGATTTTCCCGTCCCCAAAAGCTGCATGACTGCATACCTTTGGGCTCGTCGTTGTCTTGATTTTTCTTTTTTCTGTTTGTCTTGTTGCAATTGTCGGCTGGAAAAAGAAGTCGTGTTCAAACCCACCACCAGATTGGTATCATTGATGAAGCCCGGTCGTTCAAGTAGAAGACGAAGAAGAAGGCGCAAGCGGATAATAATTGTGGAGGCATTGTAGCATAGCCCTTTGCGAGCGGCGCGATTTATTTATCCAATGCACACACAACTCCAAGACGGTTCCAATCAGCGTGAGAGACTTGCCGAGGGGATTTGTGCCCCCTTCTTCCTCCTCGTTTAATGTTGTTGGCTCTCCACTCCTCTGATTCGATTATGTTGATGTGGTGGAACATTCTGTGAGAAAGTTAGAATGGAATGCAGTCAAACTAGTGGTGTGTTGCATGAGAAAAATGAACACACAAATCAAGCAGCTAGCTGAAAAACCACAGAGGACGACAACGACGACGACTACGATGAGGATACAAAAAACCATCAATGGGATACAGAAATTGGTTGAGAAAAAAAAAAAAAAACATCGTGTCGTTAGTCGTTGGTTACAGTGTGTCGGTACAGATTTCGGTCCATAGTCCATTCGCTAGACTGCACGTTGAAAAAAAAAAAAACAACAAAAGAACATGAGAAACTATAAAAAAAAAACCTCTGGAATGCAGTTCTTCCACTTTGTCTTGTGGTGGGTTCAACTTCAAAAGAACTACAAGAAGTACACTCTTGAGAATCGCTGGAAATCGAGCCATGAAGGCAAAAAAAAAAACGAAACAACCGTGATTTTCAACTGCTGCACCAAGACGGGTTTTTCTTATGTTGGGATTGTATGTTGTGCATTTAACTGCTGCTGCTGCAGCTTACTGTGAGAATGGAATGCGGGCGCGATAGGAATCGAGAGAGATTCTATAAGAGTGTTGTATGACCACCATAGCTGCTGCAAGTCGCCGCCACCGCGTCGCAACAACGACCTAACAATGAAAGACGAGTCGAGTTTGTTTCGATTCTGAGAAAAATCTTTAGAGTTTTATTTTTCTTTTTTCTTTAAGAGCCCATCCCTGCTTCGCATTCCAATGGGGGCAAAGGGATCTTTTGTGTATCGGCAAAGTTCAATCGGCACACAGAAAATCATTGAATCTCTTTTTTTTTTTGTCGAAAGGAATGTGTCTTCTTCTATTTAACGAGTTTTAATCTTAAATAGGCATCTCTAATGCCCTGTGCGCCGGTTTTCGGACCATTAATGAGTTTTTTGTGTTGGCAGATGATAAAGGAGAAGAAGAAGGGAATACCGAGGTCTATGAATTATGTTAAGGTCGAATATCAGATGGGTTTTAATTTTTTTTTTGTTGTTGTTCTTTCTTTTTGAGAGATTTCTATTCTTATTGGTTCCGAGAATTTTCCTATTTTTAGGGAATTCCATTAAGAATTTATTAAATTGAGTCCCATCGTCGTCTTATGGGATTGATGGCCACCAGCGTGTTTTCCATCTGTTAAAGTCTATAAATCGACGAGTTTATTTCCAATGAAAACTGTTTCACTTCAATTAGCTTATCAGCTCTAAAGTACAATGATAACGGCATTTATTTGTTTGACGTACATTTTTATCTTGACTTCAGTCCAACAAAGATAAGCGAAAAACTCGAACAAAAAACAACGTATTTTGACTTTAAATTTATTAAAAATTAAAAGAGCTCAATTCACTTGTTTCCAACTTAAATTTTAAAATCTAATCTTAACCACTAATTATTCCCATCGACATCGTTGTCATCCTGTTCGCCCTTGGTGCGTTTTCTCTCGTACAACAAAATAATCGTACACATTATAAACACCTCGGCGATGATTCCCAAAAACGGCCACAACGCCGCCAGCTTACCCTTCACCCGCACATACGTAAAATCACTAGCAGTCTCTGCCAAATCCAAATCTGTCACAATATTCTTCGCATGGCACTTGTACTCGCCCCTATCATCCAGTCCAACATTTTCCACAATCAATATTGCATTCTTATTGTTGTTCGCATCGGCCTTCAGAATATGACGTCCCGTCGAATTGTGAATTGTCAAATTACCAGCTTCCCAATACAATCTTGGCTCCGTCCCAACAACAGCACAAATGATTGTCAATTTCTCACCTTCGACAACATTCGTTTGTGATGGCAATCGAACAACGACATTCGCCACAACCCGAATATCACGCTTAGCACCGCTCTGCACACGGCAACTATACAAGCCAGCATCTTTTTCTTCGGTCTTCTCGATGATGAATTTTCTCTCCGGACTTATGATCTTGTAGCGGCCTTCAAGTGAACTTACTTGCGAGACTTCGGTGCCATTCTTTTCCCATGTCAGCTCGTAATCTCCGGCTTTGGTGATGTTGCAACTCAAAATCAATGGTTGCTTAATGGCAAAGTGTTTCAATTGGTGTTCGACATTGTCGTAATTCGGAACCAGGAGATCATTCTGGCCAGCAATTAGAGTTGCCAATGAGAGAACTATGAACAATCTTAATGCCATTGTCAAGCAATGATATTTCGAATTACAATGAAAATGTTATGCGAGAAATAAAACTTCCACACTGCAAAAATACTCGAGAAAAAATTGAATCCAGATAAGGAGGGCAAGATATGATATATACGTGCTTGCCAGATAAAGTCATTAAGCTACACCCATTTTAGTTCATTAAAAACACAAAAAAACATGAAGTCAGAATTGTTGGCAAATGGATTTATCTCTTTCGTGCTAGATTAAGAGACGTCCAAATCCGTGATTTTGAAATGAATTTCGTTTCAGTTTATTTGCCAACGAAATGAACACAACGTTATCAAACGACGATAACAATGATGGAGTGGAGCGATAAGATATAATTTTTTGCTTTCAAAACGAACCTGTTTTTAACAAGCATTTGTTTTTGAATTCTCGAACTGTCAACAGCCGTGATAAAGTGATAACGGTTTTATGGCGGCTGTTGATTTAAAAATGCGATAAAACTGACGAAAGTCCTTCACTGGAAAATCTTTAAAAGCATTTTTGTTTTTTAGTTTTCTAGCAATCAGTTGAGCACACTTGCTGTGATGATTGTAGCTGAACTGTACGCCAGATGCGTGCGATTTTAATTTTAGGAGATTTTGGGCTTGAAAATTGTCAGAATAAAGAATTTTTGGAGTCTAATAGTATTTCCTAAAATTGGAATTGCAATGTCATGTCAATAAGTCATTTGAAACCGATAACTTCCGGTGCAGATTGCGTCAACCATTTTTCGGGCTAAATTTACAAGTGCCACTTGGTTGAAAGCTTTTTTGATCACGCCAACAAAGCATGAGGAACTTTTGAGGTTAGGAATAGCAAGGAAATGTCAAAATGACAGCAAAGTAATTGTTAATAATCGAAACCGGGGTTTTAACGGCTACGACTTGGGTCCTGTTGTTGATCGATCATCATCATCTGCTCTACAACTGTGATTCCACCTAGGTATCACGACGACTGTTGGCCGACGCACGCCATGCAAACGTAAGGAAATCAACTTTCAATTCAAGTCACTTTTCAAGGAAACCCGTGTAGAAGATTTATATTTGTTTTGCAAAAGATAAAAGTTATGTTTTCTGAAGATAGCAATAGAGCTTTGTTGTATGATAAAAGGCTTCTTCATGGTCGGACACTTCAAGGAAACCGACGATAGTGACAACAACGTTTGCAACGTTTCCAGTTATATAAACGATAATTTTTTGTTTGTGCACCACCCGCACTTAAAATAAAGTAATGAAATAATTGCTTTGCCATAAGTCTGGAAACGAAAATAATCACTTAACGGTCTTATCAATTTGTCCGTTCCATATAAAACCACAACGTCGAACTTTTGACTTACACAGTTATTGTTTTTATCGAAGCAATACCACATCGCTGATTTCGTATTCAATTTGTTTAAACTTTCCGTTATTGGTCGTTGAGAATGGAAGATTAGCCAAAGGAAATTATAAGAAGATCGTTAAGTAAGTGGAAATCTGTCTAGAAATAACGGTATTTAAGAGTTGTAACATTTGAAAGGAAAAAAGCTTTTGCGAGCTTTTGTGGAACACTTCAAAAGTGGTTAAATTTAAAATCATTATCAGACACACGCCGAGCTGGAAAAAGCAGAATGATTAATTGGTTTTTTTTTTTGTTTGAATATTTTAAGACTTGAATTCGTGGAAACAATTGCGATATGTTGCTGATAAAATTGAATTGCAATTTCTGTTGAATGAGTGTGAATGACAGTTGCCTTTTTGAAATTTGTCTTCTATGTAAAATGTATTGAAATATTTTATCTAATTTTTGTTCTCTTTCTTCTCTTTACAGAACATTTATTGCAAGCAATCTCAACTCGATAACTCCTTCCCACCACAAAACCCAAATAATTCTACTAACAATTACCAATCAAACAAAAAGAAAAGTCAAAATGTCGACAATACAAATACCGATTGTTGATGGCTTCCTGAAGCGTCAAACTGGCTCAAACAGTGTCTTCGGATCGCCCATGATTAAAGAAACCAGTATTCCATGGATTATGAGAACATTTGCCGCACCAGCACCCCAACAACCACCAACTAGCTTTGTTTTCAATAACAATAGCCATCAAACAACTGACGAGATTGACAACAAAACCAGCGATCAACCTGGATTTTTTACAAAATTTGTCATGAATGACATCTATCGTTCGGAAGCAGAACGTTTGAAAACCTTCGAAGATTGGCCACTTGAATTTATCGACAAGAATGTTTTGGCCCAGACCGGAATGTTCTATACACGCGACAGCGACAAAGTTAAATGCTATTTTTGTGAAGTGGAAATCGGACGTTGGGAAGAGACCGATCATCCAGTGAGTGAACATATTAAATGGTCAGCTAATTGTCCCTTGTTGCGACGCAGAACAACCAATAACATTCCACTTAATATTGATGCTCTTGAACGTGTCCTACCGCCAGCAAGCTATGATATTTGCGGTAGTAATGATACAATTGAAGTTCGACCAAATGCTTATCCGGAGGGGTCGATATCGTCATCGATGATGTCGCCACCACCAAGCTCGCCACCGATCTATCAAATGGAATATCCTGAGTATGCGATCGAAGCAGCACGATGTCGGTCGTTTGCCGAATGGCCAAGAACAATGAAACAAAAACCTAAAGAATTAGCCGAAGCTGGATTCTTTTATACGGGCGTTGGTGATCGTGTGAATTGTTTTAGTTGCGGTGGCGGTTTGAAAGACTGGGACGAGAATGACGAACCCTGGGAGCAGCACGCTCAATGGCTGAGTAAGTGTCGCTATTTGAAATTGATGAAAGGCCAGGCTTTTATCGATGCTGTGATAGCCAAATGTAATCGGGCAGCTGAGAAAACTCAAGAGGCTTTAAGCACGGCTGCAAGTGATTCAGAAGTACAAGAATGCAGTACCCAAACTGTTGTTGTTGAGAATAACACAATTAACAAACAAGCAGCATCGACAGTAGCTCCTGCTGCGATTGCGACACAAGCAACAGCAACAACACCAGCAACGGCAGCAGCTGCGGCACCGGCGATAGAAAACAGAGATTTGCTTCAACGAAGCAGCGATAGCTGTAGCAGCAGTAGTAGTAGTAATAACAATTCTGACAAGAGAATCATTCCAGAAGAGAAATTGTGTAAAATCTGCTATGCAGCCGAATATAATACGGCGTTTTTGCCATGCGGCCATGTTGTAGCATGTACCAAGTGTGCGTCTTCAGTTATCAAATGTCCAATGTGTAGAAAACCATTTAAAGACGTAATGCGTGTATATTTTTCATAAGAATTAAAACAAAACAAAACACAAACATTTATGATTCTATTAGAATTTCTAACATTTACAATTAAAATTATAAGTACGATAAGAAAACCAACAATTAAAAATAGATGTAACATAAACAAACTGATGTTTTATTTCAAAGGCCTATGGAAACAGTTTTTGTTTTGCAGGTTAAGAAGTTACGATTTGGAGCATGGTTGTCTATTGGGTGTCAGTATTAGAGATATCATACAATGATCAATGAGCCTTTGAAACTTAACCATGTTTCTTGTCTCCCCTTCTTACGTGAATTTTGCATCAGTTGGACTTTGAACCCAACCCAAGGCGAACTTTTAAGTATCGAGATTCCTTCTTCCTCCTTCAATGTATAACGACGATTTCTTTCAAACCGTTTAGAAACGAAAAAGCAATAACGAAAAATGATATATGTACTTAAGCTCTTGTTTAAGCCCATTTTTAGCGATCAACAGGTCTTGACCCTATCTTCACTTTAAAAATTGTTGATCGTGAATTTTAAACGTCACAAGTTTCTCATACTTCCTGCTATCGATCATAAATCATTTTCATGTCAATTTTCCTCCCACAGTAACTTAATAAAATGCAACAAGCCCTTACATGGCATCCACACTAACGACTTGAGGTGCAGCAGAAGTAGTAGACATTTTCTTCAGCCCACTATAGTTTGTTGTTTAATTAGACAGACGCTTGAGTTCAAAGGAAAAACTTATACCTTGAAATGGCTTATAACGAAAACTAAAACCTTGGCTTAAAAATACGTAATTGGTAATTTTGTTTTTCTTATAAAACAACAAGGAATGATGAAATTGCGTTTCAATTTTTAACTTCTCAGTAAATGGGTTTTTTTTATAACCATTTATGGAAAGTTGCTACATGTCAAATATTGATGTGGGTTGTTCACATGATTAGAAAAAAATGTGGAATCTTATTGACATGATGCCAATGGACATCACTGTATCGTCTTGTTCTTGGAAACTTGAATGTCTCATATCTTAGAACTTGTATGTATGATTTTATTTTTCGTTTACCATGTTTTAAGAAAAACAAACTACGAATAAGGTGTCCAAATCATTACATTATCATCTTGTAGAAGTGTTTAGCCACCTTGGGTGCTAAGTTGCTTTTATAAACGAATTCTGCGCTTCTGCGCTACTCTGGTCCTTTCTGTGCTTTGCTGCATTGAACACACTCATTCCGCACACTGCTACAGAAACAATAAAATAATCAAAATGGCCGACGGATGTACATATATACATAGGTACATAATATACATAATAATTGTAAGCAAATACATTTTGTACACATTTTAAATAAATAAATAAATAGAGTGGCGCGACAGCTCTTAAAGAGCTAAGGCCTTAGTGGCTTACTCTCATCAACAATTCTCTGATACTCTGAGTGCGTGTGAAGAATTGAGGGGGCCTACAATTTAACGCCGATCCCGAACGGCAAAGTTGAGAAGCACCTAGCCACTAAACCACGGACACATTTTATGAGCTTTTACTTATATTTATTTATTTTCTTTCACTTTTTGCGATTTTTGCTCTCTGCAGTCAACAAAAATTAATGCGCAATCTGCCAGACTTTTGTGACACTGATGACGTTTATGAACAAATCTTCTTCAAATACATTTTTTATTTTAACGGTTTTTCTTGAGTTGTAACAACTTCCAAATACTCCTGAATGCCTCTTAGGGCAATGGCGTTTTTAACTGGCAATCTGGATTCTTAAAAAAAAAACATTCTGGTTCTAAAATTAGAAGGGGATTCTCGTCGTTTCAGAATCAAAACTATCACTTTTCCCCAATTGATCGCATTCAGTTCAGAATGTTTTTTTTTTTTAACGAATTTTAAAGTTTGATTTTTTTAACTTCCAGATTGCCATTACACTGCTCTCTCCTTACAGCAAACGTAGCGCAGTGTTTATTTGCGTTATTTTCCGTACGAAGTGCTAGAACTTCAAAAGTCGTTTTCTCTTAAAATACTATAAATTCCATATACAAAGGTAGAAGGTTGGTTTAGGTTCGGACAGAGACAAAAGGACTTCGGAAACTGACTTACGTTTTACCCTTCGGATACCGCAAATTTTATTTTACCGTTACCTTGTGTACGTGAATAAATGAGAAAAAATAGCAACAAAAAAGGGGTGGTTTGATCAAGTTTACTGAGATAGTGCTGGTTTAAACACTCATACTCTGCAGTAAACTTGAACCATAGCTTGTAGGCATTGTCATTTTGACAGCTTGCTTTCCCTTTTAAACTCATCTGTGGGTTCGGAATCTGACTCGTGCCTAATCTTTTATTTTAATTTACCCTTTGTAATAGGTTTTTTTTTCGAAATCAAATGAGTCATGACTCATAAAGCTCACTTTACATTTGTCCTTCTAATTATTATCTTGGGCTAATCAGTCAAAACCATTTTTTCTTTGGGTCCTTAAATATGAATAATTTGACAATCAAAAGGTTCAAGGCAAGTCAAAAAATGTTGATTAAGTTTATTTGCTTTATTGAACTTTTAAATATTGCAATTAAAAAAATGACGCATACTCAAATTGAATAAAACGCAAAATGCGTTCAATGCTCTTAATCTTAAGCACTTCTACATGGAATTTTTATTTCAAACACCACTCTTAAGCTTTTTGAATTTTAAGATTCTTTTCACTTCACCGAAAGTCAGCAAATGATTTAAATTCCCTCTGATTCACAAAAATAAAAGCATTTTAAAATTTCTGTCATAGTTTGTGACCAGTTTTTGTATTCATCTTGTCGATGGTGATTTACTTTTACAAATTATGAAAAAAATCTGCTCTCGTTTTTGATAAGAAGATTGTTTAAATATGACTGGTCTGTCATTGCAGATACCAGTGCAGTGCATCATCGCCTTAAGTGAGCTGATGATTGTTTAATGAGTGATGTCAAGTAACTGTTCATACTTTTGTTTATACACGGCGTTACCTCCTGCAATTCATAAACCTATAAGGAAATCAATATTCAAAAAAATTATAGTTGTTTACGGCAGATGAGTATTATTCAGTATTCACGATTCACTCAGCCAATAGATACCCACCTCAATATCAGTTGCGTCAGCAGTAATTGCAAAGAAAAAAATATATTCATGCAGTCTAACCTTTTGTAAATATTTAAATTGCTTAATCATAGTCATAACTCATAAATGAATGAGCAGTGACATTTCTATGAGTTTCTCATTTATGATGCATAGCAACAAGCGCAGAATAAACAAACAGTTTTCCTCAAAACCAATCCCAAGAATGCTCAAGCTCATTGCATTTGACCAGATAATTCGCCACGAATGCATTTAAGTCAACAAAATTCCGTCTGTGGAATGTTTTTTAAGCTAGAATAACTACATTCTAGTTGAAGTCCCCCCCAGCTCGCAGCCGGCCCCTTCACATATGGGGCCAAAACAGCTGAAGGCCACATTCCTTTCACGGACGTCTCGGTGAACAAATTACTCACTAAGGGGCGGCGACATCGCAAGGCAGGCGCGTATAGTTCGCATACGAAATAAAATATATCGCCAATTATCGACCAATGCAGTCAACATCTAAAATCGCTAAAAATTATCTCATAACTTGCTTTGATCGTAAATGCCAGCTCAGCAGTGTCACGTCGTTGGATTCAAGTCTCTGAAATATGCAAATCTCGCTGATCGATGATTCATTTCAGAGAAACTGGCTGTGTTGTTGTTTTGTTGAGATCTTTAAGCAACAAGTTAGACTTGATCTTACTTTGTAAGTCACAATTAAGTTTATCAAAATATTAATAAGAGCTGTTATTGGTAATTGCATATGAATTTGGTTTTACGGCCGAGGGCTATGTGTGCACCCTGTAATGTGGCATAAAAAGTGTTCTCAATCATGCATTTTTATTTTTTTTATTTGAAAGCAAACATCGGTCTGCCTTGGCAAGTCAAGCATATGGCAGTAAGATTCTTTTTAATCAGCTGTTTGTTCAATGGCTTTATTTTATTTTTCTTGGGATTTGATCTGGAAAATTGAAAAGTCCAAAGACGTCGGCTATGCTAATTGTATCATTTGACAGTTTAAAATGGTGATAAATTTAAGTTTTGATGTATGAACGCGAGGCTGAACGTGTGCTGCACTCGTTTGAATATCAAAGAGCTTCGATGGACTTTAGTTTAGCTCTGTTTTGGATTTGATGATCTGTCATTGACTTAATTACTCTAACTTGCACCACATGTTTTATTTGCAATATACGATAGTACTAAATCCGGGCTTAAATAAATCGAAAGTGAAGAAGAACGTATGACCGTTAAAAACGTTATTACCGATATTTTGGCAACTAGTTCTCCAAACTGAGCGATTCTTTATTTTTTGTTATAGCGCCGAGCAGTACCTTTCTTTTGATGTATCATTCTGGTATTTTTGTTAAAATTGTTATATTGACCAGAAACATGGAAAGTTTGACGAAAATTACAAATGCACTGAATTTATTTAATTTATAGATCTAGTCATTGAAACAATATTTAAGAAATTAAAAACAAATTCGAAAGATTTGTCCTTAGAGTACTGGGCAAAAATACGATATAAGATCTTTCGACACAGCTTGGTAACCGAACCAGGTATGTAGATGATCGTAGCCATAAGTGATTAATAGACTTTCAGACCTTCATCTTCTGTGTATTATTTAACATGGGCAGCAAAGAAAATAAAGAGTGTCACCAGTATAAAATTGAAGGCTATATTTGACCGTAAAAAAACGATATTGCCAATTTTTCGGAAACCAAGTGCTCGAAAATTATGTTTTCCAGCTTTTTAAACAGAATTCAACAGCACCTTTCTTATAATCTATCACTCTATGAAAAAATTATTTTCTACAATAGGTTAGGTTGGAGTGGCTGTCTAGATGTTACTGACTCACTTAGACCGCAAGGGTCCATTGTGATACCACTAAAGAAGTTACTCATGGGAGAGTAATGAACTTAAACAAACCATTTTGTACTATTAATGAAGTTAGAGAGACATTTTGTGTCGATCGTTGCCAGTTCACTGGTATTATCGAAGAAGGGATTACCGAGATAGTTATGCCTTCTATTGGAGAGCGCCGGACATGTACACAGAAGGTGTTGGACTGTTTTCTCTTCCTCCTCGTCCATGCAGCTTCTACAGAAGTCGTTTGCGTAGACCCCTAGCCTCAAAGCATGTCTACCTATGAGGCAGTGTCCTGTTATGACTCCAATTGTAGAGCTTATATTTTGTCTGCTCAGGGAAATCAAGCCTTTTGACCGTTTCAGGTCTATGCTTGGCCATATTTGTTTGGTTGCTAGGCAGGTGGTACCCTGTGACCATCTAGCATTTGTTGATTCTAGAGCATATTGTTTGAGAAGATATTTGCATGTAGCAAGTGGTGTTCCTATGTTATGTCTTTGTCTAACGGTAGGCAGAAGTGTTCCATTTTTGGCGAGCTCATCGGCTTTGCAATTTCCCGGGATGTCTCTGTGGCCCGGCACCCAAATGAGGTGAATGTTAAACTGTTCCGTCATCTCATTCAGAGATGATCGACAGTCGTGGACTATTTGAGAGTTTGTAGAGACAGACGAGAGAGATTTGAGAGCGGCTTGGCTGTCCGAGAAGATACGTATATCCTTGCAAGATATAACGTTTTCTTTGAGCCAGGATAGTGTCTCTTTAATCGCAATTTCTTCTGCCTGGAACACACTACATTGATTGGGAAGTCTATATGATAGACTGAGATTCAGTTGTTTCGAATAGATACCACTTCCAACTCCGTAATCGGTCTTTGAACCGTCTGTATAGAAGTGTACCGTATTTTCTTCCAGGGGTCCCTCTTCTTCCCAAGAAGATCTTGAAGGGATTGAAACTTGGAAGCTATTATAGAAAATCATTTTTGGGGTGGTATAGTCTAAGCGATCTCGGATAGATCTGATGTTGTCTAAGATAGTAGTATATGTATAGTGTTGTTACTGATCCATTGCGAGAGGTGGCTCTTAGCCTTACGCATGAGTTAGCTGCCACCCATTTTCTGCAATAGGTTCCCCTCTTACTGCTACCGCATAAAATTGCCCATCTAATTGATTGAATAGAACAATCTTTCAAAACGTATATATTCCTTGCTTCTCATATTAAACCGAATACAAATGAAAGAAATCAATTTCATCCACATTATTATTATTTCCTCATTTAATCATACAAAAAAAAATCAACATCCATTACTCATGTACCGTTTAAAAGTTGCGTCTTAATGTCAGTTGCATCAATAATTAGCAATTTCCAAACGCGTCAGATTTTTATTCGCTAAGGTGAAAGCCTTATGCAAGTTGGCATAAATTGCAATATCAATTATATTCGTATAAGTAAAAAAGTCAACGGCAACAACATTTGCTGTAAGACTCCATGGTCCACCAAGCCAGCTTGATAGCTTAACATTAATAACACTGGCCCGTTGCTCAGTGGTTTTTGCTTTGCTATATACGTTCTGTTTGAAAAAAAAAGAAAAGAAAAGAGAAAAACAACATTAAACACGGATCTTGTAAAGATAGATAGATACGAGTTCTTATGTGCAAAAAGTTACAGGTGCTCTTATTGTATTCAATGTTGTAAAAATAATATTGATTGTTTGTTCGATGCTTTCACCATACTCTGGAGTTGTAGAGATACATACATATGTCTTTACTATATTTAGTAGAGAATGCATATATTCCACTTAAGCTAACCCCGAGCACAGTACTACTCTTAATCTAGAGTAACACTTCAAGGTGAACCGAACAGAATGTAATCTTGTCGACTACGTCGAAGACTTGATAATAATAAAATTGTTGAATACAATTTTCTGTTCTTCCTCTTGTTCTCCTTGTTGCTTATGTGAAGTTTACTTTTTGCACATGATGCGATTTTTTTTTTCAATTCAAACAAAAGCACTCAATATCAACTCAAGAACAACAATAAGAACAATAATTGTTATTAAGAAAGTCTACATACCAGTGCTTGTTCAAGTCCAAGTACCGCATGGAATATCCAGCCTTCATCCTGGATAATTGAATCGTTTTTCCTTGCAAACAAAAACCTCATAAAATCCAATGATGCGGATGTATTCATGTCACCTAGTGAAAATGTCTTCCATGTGGGGCAGAGTATTTCGGATTCTGTTTAAAATGTAGAAAAAGAGAATGTACATTTTGTATGAGTGGGATTGATTCAGAGGAAAGCTACACATAATGTTTGGCATGAAAAAGAACGTACCCTATGCTTCAAGTAAGTTTATGAATTCTTAGAAAAGAACATTTTTTGGCTCTTCGTTAGTCGAAACTGTGCTCGAACTTTTGGCCACATTTAATCAAACCTCATTAATTTGTCTGGTGACTTAGGGAGAATTGACAGATCTTTTCGTAAAACAGAACTTATTGTATTATTTTATTTATTTATTTATCCGGCTCACAATCCATGAAGGATCTAAGCCTGAGAAACTGCAGCCTTCCATCTTGAACGGTCCCTCGCATAAACTCTCCAGTCGCCGAGACCAAGCGCTCTGGCATCCGCAGTCACTTGGTCCTTGTACCGTAGGTTTGGTCTTCCTTGTCGTCTCGAACCTTGGGGCTGGGATGAGAAGACTTTCTTGGCTGGAGCATTGTTGTCCATTCGCTCGATGTGGCCAAGCCAATGTAGTCGTCTTTTCTTGGCCTTCTGGATAACATCCACATCCTGGTACAGCTCATACAGTTCTCGGTTGAACCATCTTCTCCATTCGCCATCGTCGCATACGGGACTAAAAATACGTCGAAGAATTTTTCTCTCGAAAGTGCCCAGTATCAATTCCCTTTTTTTACTTATCGTCCAGCACTCGGCGCCGTAGATAAGGACTGGTAAAATCAAAGTTTTGTATAGCAGACACTTTGTCTTTCGAGTGAGGAGTTTTGAACCCAGTTGTTTGGTCAACCCAGCAGCCGTTCGCTAGGGTAATTCTTCTTTGGATCTCCACTAAGGTGTCATTTGTGGGATTGATGTTTGTCCCAAGGTAGGTGAACTTCTTATAACTACCTCGAAATTGCTGCTACCAACAGTGACGTTTTGTCCTAGGCGGTGGACAGATGTTGCTTTGTTTGTTGATAGCATGTACTTTGTTTTGTCCTCATTCACTTCAAGCCAACGAGTTTCGCCTGTTCTTCAATCGCTGTGAAGGCCTCAAGCACAGCTCTCTTGGATCGACCGATGATGTCAATGTCGTCCGCATAGCCTAGGAGGTGGGTGGACTTGTTGAAGATAGTGTTTTCCGTGCTCACACCTGCCTTGCGCACTATCTGCTCCAGGACTATGTTGAAGAAGTCACATGACAACGCATCTCCTTGTCTAAATCCTGCGCATGTTTGGAATAACTCGGATGAGCTGTTACCCATTTGCACACTGCACTGCGTATTGTTAAGCGTCATGCGGCACAACTGGATCAGTTTGTTCGGATCCGAATTCAGACTCGCATCATAAGCCTTGGCGGATGCTTCATAGCACTTTAAAGTCGATGAAAAGATGGTGGGTTTCGACTTGGAATTCGTTGGTCTTTTCCAGGATCTGCCTCAGTGTGAATATTTGGTCTATCGTTGTTCTGCCTGGCCTAAAGCCACACTGGTACGTGCCGATTATTGTGTTGCAGAAAGGTTTAAGACGCTCACACAGTACGTTGGATAGGATTTTGTATGCAACATTAAGCAGGTATATGCCACGGTAGTTTTTGCATGACATCGGATCGCCTTTTTTGTAGATGGGGCATATGGAGCTTATCGACCAGTTAGTGGGCATGCATTCTTCCTCCCACACTTTGGTGATGACCTGGTGCATGCGGTTCATCCAAACACCTCCTCCATATTTAAAGAGTTCCGCAGGTATGCCATCCGACCCGGCGGACTTGTTATTTTTTAGCTTTTGGATGGCTCTTTCTACCTCTTCTACACTGGGGGCTGGGACTGGGTCTTAATTGACTGGTCTTGCTCCTCTTTCGTCAAACGGAACTATCACAATGAAAAATAAATTTCCTTGGAATAGTTTTCAAAAAAATACTTGCTCTAGAATTATCTTCTTCACACTTTCTAACCAAACATCGATAATCGATGATTAAGGGCGCTTTGCGATTAAATGACAAATTTGACAAGCACGTTGAATCCTCTGCATTTCAGTTAAAGCGTTGTTTTTTGGATTTTGAATTCATTCACTCGGCACGAGATGACAGTTTTTGTTCTGAAATCTCTGAATTTGAAGTCGGAATCAAAAATAGAATCACGCATACATGCACACACTAGTGCATACGTATTCGCCGCCACGTTTACGAATAATGAAAACAAAAACAATACCATGTCATCTGCATTAGAGGTTGCATGCATGTTCGTTTGGTGTCCGGATTCGGACAGTTCTCCAGTGTTCCAATTCCACATTACCAAAAACAAAAAACGCTATTAATCACTGTAATGTCAAATTACTCAAGTTTGACATTTCATTCCAACAACCGTTTAAATTAAAGAATGAAAAAGAAAGATTTTGAATTGGCGGGCGTCAAAAAGAATGTCGTCACATGTGGACAGAATCTGGCGACGTTTCAAGAGCAACAAAGTCATTCCTAGAGTTACATTGGGTAAAACAAATCGAACTTACCCTACACCCGACCAAAAAGGGAAAACAACAGAGTCATATTCACAAATCAAATCATGTAAAAATCACGCTTCGAGCTTTGCTCCGTCATCGTTTTGCTATCCAGCCAACAGACGGCAGCGGTGGCGACGATGTAGGAATGAGTTCATATACACTTGGCCAATTTTTTTCTTTCTGTCATTATTTACATCGTGGACGACTGTTGCAATTATTGTTAAATCAACCTGTACGTGTTGATATGTCAATTTGTTCAACCCCATCACTATAGAATAAGCCAGCACAAAGCAAAACTCATGGGCGCCACAAGTCTTATCGTTGTCGTCTTTTTGTTGTTGTTGTTGTTTTTCCTTCAAACCTTAAAGTTTGTGTTTATTCTTGGAATTATATTGCTTCAATATAATTTAATAATCTCTTCGAAGACATCATCGATGAGTAAGCCCTCCACATGGCTAACATTTTGCTATAAATATAAAATGTTTATTCTGACACTTACCACTATCTGGATATGGCAGCTCTTCAATGGGATAGATTAGCAATAAGTATTTTCCAGCTTTGCGGATGTCATTCATGGATAGTTCGTAACATTTGAAATTGCGATCGACTGTTGTGTTACGTTTGTAGGCTAAGTCACCGATTTCTTTTTCAATCACACGAAGCAGGTCAGTGTGTCTATCCGGCCGTTTGTAGAAACCTTTTTGTTTTTTTGCAATTTAAGAAAACGAGTTGCTGAATACGATAATTGCAATGAAGTCTTACCTATTGGAAATGAGCTAAAATCGATTATTACGATTTCGCCTGAAGTTTCGACAAATCGTTTGATATCTTTCAAAATTGGTGTTAACTGAGATACGAGCATGTTCTCGTTTACGATCCAGAAATTGTCATCCTCCGGTGGGGCTCGGCTCTTTTTTAGGTTTATTCTGGAAAAAAAATGTATGGTCTAAAGTTTGGTTTTTGGAAATTGGTAGTGGTGAGTTTTTACCCAATACTCATGTCAAGAAATCGAATACCAAATATCAGTTGCGACCAAACGTCAAGATGCTGCGAGAAGGCATAATCTTTGATTAGGTTCGATTTTTGGTTGGTATTGAAAGCTCCAGATGCATGGGTGCCTGTTTGGAAGAGATACATTTTGAGGAATAAGTTCCATCAGAAAATTTAGAGACCTGTCATTGCAAATTGTCATATGGAATTGACAGGTCATTGAAAAACAAAAAGGAATGTTTTTTTTAAAGGATTTCGTGATTCAAAAAGCCAAAACCGTTTTTTTTTCTGTTCTCGCGGAGGATTCTTTCACGGTCCAGGTGTGTAACCAAACAGATCCCAATCTCTGTTTGTTAACAGTTTTGTGTTGTGTTGAGTTTTGAGAAGAACTTGGAATGACAAAACATTGAAATCACATGATTTTGCAAGTTTGGTCTACCTGTAGATGGCCACCTTGCCAGAGACTTCCAAAGGCATATTATCGTCTTCTATAAAAACAACTTTCTTCACTTTCTGTTGACAGTTCATTTTGACAGTACTGTATCAATATAATCACTTGAGTTTAAGAACAATTCTAAGCTCTCTTGAAAGTCCTTCAATACTGTATCAATATTTTATTCTAAAAACACTGTTTTATTTTAGTAGAAATAAATTATATTTTTGCAAGCTTATCGATGCGACAGGTAGGTTAAAAGAACAGTCTTCATCCAATGATAACCATATCAATGCATGAATTGCCTTTCAGAAGCAATCACAAGCACAGAAAAAACTGAGCAATGAAAAACGACAATGGGTCCGTCTCTTTCGCAAAGGACTCAAACAAAATCTATTTTTGCGAAGAAATTTTCGATTTCTCAGACAATTTGCCAAGGCGCCCAAGAAATCCAATCCGTTATTGACAAAATTTGTTCCCTATTCAAATTAAAAACTAATTATTAATCTTACCTGGAATGAACAGACTTTTCAATGGAACCTCAGCCACATGATCAGTTTTGCCCATCCAATTCGGCAGAATTTTCAAACACTCCACAGCTAGCAATTCCATGCCATTGAAACTTGCCACAAAATAATCCAGACATTTGCCCTTTGGATATTCGGCTGGTAAGATATTCACATCGTCACGATTCCATCCCCTTGGAAATCGCAACTTTCCGATTCGCACATTGGTAAGAAACTTTCCGGTGGAATTTTGTAAATTATCAACTCGAGCTAGTGGCTGTGTATTGGACACAGACGGATCATCAGGGAACAAGCCAATCCATTCGGGTTTGTTGCGGCAATCCGGTCCCCAGTTGATTTCAACAAAAGATTCCTCAATAGATTTGCCATTTAAGGAGACAGTAAGATAGACCGGACAAGCTTCACATTCAATGGAATTAATAAAGTAGTCAGAACTTGTCCTGTTTGATTAGAAAAAAAAACCATATATACCTTGAACTGAAGCCAAAGAAGTGATGAGCAGAAGAAGCAATATCCTCGTTGGCGTCATTAGGAACAATGTATTTGAAATGATTAATTAGTTTTGTTTTGAGGTAGGAGAACAAGAATTCTATTTGCTTCAGTCTCGCATTGACTCTGAACTTGTAATTCTGGATTATGGCGTCTTAAATTGCAAAAAATAAAGTCAACAATTTGATCTGCTGATGACTTTGACTTGGGAGAGTAAATAAATAAAATTAAACTTGTGTGTCTTGTCTTGTCACAAGTGCAACCGATTCCGAGTGATTTCTTTTTTTTTTCGTGACACTACAGGGAAGATGTTTCGCGACACACTATGTTCTGGGGTTGATTTTATGACACGAGATGACCGCCGCCGGCTGCTGTCAGCCGGCCGAAAGCCTATAAGATCGCGTTAATAGAGTCATTTCCTCATTAAGAACATATGATCTTATTTTTGTTGTTAATGTCTGTTTGTCGTGAGGCCTGTTACTTCTTGATTGTCCAATCAGTAAAATAGAAATTGTATTATATCACCTCCAGTCATCTTGTCGAGCTTTAAACGAATGACAAAGAACTTTTGAGAGAGTATGGGGTGAATGCGTATATTTATATAAAAAACGTTTTATTTTTGCGCGGTAACATCAAATACATGAATTGAAGTGAAGAGTGTCAGAAAAGTGAATCTTAATCAAATTTAGCGCATTTAAGGTCAGGTCTTTGAAAAAGTTCCACCCATGACCTACTTTTGTGCTTATTTATAATTCAACAGCTTAAATGTGTGACTTTACGAGAGAAAAAATGAGGACCGGGAATATTTCTTACATAAAACTAAGTTTTGATCGATTTGTCTCACAAAACACTTGAAAAACTCAAAAATTCAAGGTCTTCTTATATCTAAAATTTGAATTTATTCACTACGGCGTATACTTACCTTTTTATGTTCTAAGCAAATCCTACTTGTATATAACACTCTTCTGCGCAGCACTAGCAATCTTAATCGTTTGGCATTGCTTTTAATGATTTCCAAATTGGGTATGTCCGTATTCGTGGTTCATTGTATATCATCCAAAAATTGACGTTGCGTTGTCATAGCATGTGCCATTCTAGAGGATGATTTGTAAGAATTATTCGCTCTCAAATAAAGGTTGACCCAGCGAGATTTTGCATCAAAATAATAAATAGAGTGGCGCAACAGCTCTTGAAGAGCCAAGGCCTAAGTGGCTTACTCTCATCAACAATTCTCTGGGTGCGTGTGAAGATTTGAGGGTACCTACAATTTAACGCCGATTCCGAACGGCAAAGTTGAGAAGCACTTTTTCATGACAGATTGATACTCTTGGAAGTATTGTCGCTTCTTCGCAAGAGGCAGTGCCCGTGAAAGATTAAATAAAAACTATAGGCACGAGTGAGCAGCCAACGCATCTAACCACTAAGCCACGGACACATTTGCATCAATAGGGAACTTCATATCTTGCTACATCAACATCGGTTGGAATAACAGTCTTAGTCATCGAATCAGCTGTCGTCTTTGGGTGCATACGTATAGGCTTCAAAGACGCCATATTTGTGAAATTGTAACATTTTTCTTTTGGTCTTTTTCCTTAAATACACTTTTATGTATTTATTATACCTAACTTTAGCAACGTAACGTAACGTTACAAGCTGAAATTAGAGAAATCACTCATAGAGCTAATAAAGGGCTAACTATAATGAACGGAACAGAGCGGACGGAGCCGTCCGTAACTGAGCGATTACAAGGAATTCGTATATTGTGCCCGCAATAGCGGATTGCTCCGTTTCGTCAATTTTCGTTCAGCTTTGCTTACGGACGTAAACCTTTGTATATGGAATTTATAGTATTTTCACCCTCGAGAATTTTTGGTTGGACAGTCGTCCCGTCTTGGCGCTGTCAGTTTTTCTATATACAAGATTTTAGTTCTGTATCGCGTTCCGGACGTCGAAGTTTTTTTTTGGTATTTGCCTTAAGCTGGTTATTAAGGGGTCTGAAGTTACAAGTAATAAATTAAAAACATCTTCATTACATTTTTTTCTAGAACATTTCCTCGAAAAATGCTCTCGATAATTTTTGAAGTCCTTATTTCTTGCTCCTGTGCTTCTTCAGTCAACTGACCTAGATTGTAAGAATAGATTAAGCTTTAAGATTATCTAACAAAAAATTGTAGTTAAAAGTAATACCTATTGGAAGAAGCGCAGAATCAACGACATCAGGACCGTGGATTAAAAGCTTGTGCACTGTAGGAGGCATATATGTACTACCAGGGATAAAGGTTTACAAAATACTTGGCAGTTGCAAGTGAGAAGTCTCAAAAATTATCAATGTTGATATCATAGCCACATGAAATTGCTACCAATATAGCATGCAACTTCTCGATTAATATTTTTTCGACACCCAATATTTTAGATTCGACTTCCGAGTTGCTAAAAACACGCCTTGAAGAGTTGCCATCATTTGTTGACATCTCTTTTCGAATCTTTTCCATCTTTATCCGTTTACTTCTGTCGCTACTTTCATTTTTTTGGGCGACCAACCCTACATGGTGTTGCTGGATCAAGAAGTTTAAAACTAATTGATGTTAGCAACCAAGATTCGTTATTTTCAAAAATCGAAATTCGTTCCTATTACATTTAAGCCACTTTTTTGTGAATCTAGCTTCAAAAATCGATAACGAATGGTGGAGCTCTTTAGCATTCACATTGTGGCTTCAAGGTGATCTGCCAAAAATTTGAACTTATTTTTCAGTATTTTGATTCCTGAATATTTCACGAGCTCAAAAAACTCCATTCGAGTATAAAATATACTGTTAGAATGTGAACCTACACGAAAAAAAAACATTTTTTTGTGAATAAACATACAGAATTTTCTAGGGTACTCTATCACAAAAACCTCAATAAAAAAAAGGTGTAAATATGAGCAAGAAATTCCTTTTAAGAAGAATACACAAGATATTAAACTTTATTAACACCGTCGCTGTCGTCGATTCACGAGGCTGCAACTACTATAAATTCCATATACAAAGCGTAAACTGCGCTCCCCTTCGCTTTTTACGGACGAAAATTTGACAGCTGACTGGTTTTGTTGATTTTTCTGAAGAGGAATTCGATTTGTTGTTGATTTTAAGAAATAAATATCTTGAAATTGCTTGTTTGTTGCATGGCAACCGAAATTCACAAATTATTGGAAATAGAAAACAAATATTTTATTTTGAAAAATATTTCCGTACCCATCCGTCCATTATGGGTAATGTGTTCACATGGCAGTTCGGAAGCGAGCGTTTCGTTCGGTTCTGACACTAGCTTCCGCTTGCTTCCGCTCATTATAGTTAGCCCTTAAGTCTTATGCTTAAAAGCAGGACAATAACTTCCAGAATGAGAAGTTTTACTACCACCAGAACGGTGAATCGAGGTACCCCCCAGGGCGGGGTTCTTTCACATCTTTTATGGAACATGATAGTAAACGACCTGCTAACTTCAATGGAAGCAGAGGGTTTCAAGGTGATTGCCTATGCTGACGACGTTGCAATATCTGTATTAGGGAAACATCCACAAGTTCTCTCTGCATAGACCTGAAACGGTCAAAAGGCTTGATTTCCCTGAGCAGACAAAATATAAGCTCTACAATTGGAGTCATAGGACACTGCCTCATAGGTAGACATGCTTTGAGGCTAGGGGTCTACGCAAACGACTTCTGTAGAAGCTGCATGGACGAGAAGGAAGAGGAAACAGTCCAACATCTTCTGTGTACATGTCCGGCGCTCTCCAATAGAAGCCATAACTATCTCGGAATTCCCTTCTTCGATAATACCAGTGAACTGGCAACGATCGACACAAAATGTCTCTCTAACTTCATTAAAAGTACAAAATGGTTTGTTCATTACTCTCCCATCAGTAACTTCTTTAGTGGTATCACATGGACCCTTGAGGTCTTATTGAGTCAGTAACATCTAGACAGCCACTCCAACCTAACCTTACCTAACAACGTAACAGGAAGGTTAATTTAATTTTCTGAAATTCACTTTGCAGATGTCGCTTTTAAATGAAAACTAGTTTGCTATGTCGTGCAACTCCAGTATACACAACTTGTGTTGTATACAACCCTCTGACAACCAGGAATCCCGGACCTTGATTGCAAGGACCCAGAAACCGACAACTGATGTATGAAAGGTAAATGCGTCTGATTGAACACCGATGAATAAGTAGAATAACAATTTTTATATTTTAAGAAAAATATTTATTATCTTCGTAACAATTAACATTGGGAAAAAAAATTAAATATTACCATCTAAGTACAAATATCCTTCAACTTAAAATATTTTAAATTTATATTTACAAGGAATTTTACAGTTAAACACTAAATTTCTTTTTACATTTTCTTTGTTCACAAAATAATTAAAATTATGGACATTCATTGGCAAATTTTCATAAAAAAAATGTTTTGTTATTACGGAATGCATTAATATTTTCGATTTGTTTTTTTTTTTTTAATTTTTCTATTTATTTTCACAGGTACACTATTTTACATATTAATTGAGTTTCTTTTGCTATGAGGTAGTATTAGATTTTTAATTTAAATATAGTTTTGTTTATTATTATTTTCTTGTGTTTTAATTTTAATATAAAATAAAATAATAAGAAAAAAAAATAAAACTGAAAGAGGGCACGGATAATAAGAGAATTATGTCAACAAATAAATAAAATTATAAGAACGTTTAAAATTAATTATATGTAAACTTAACTTCAATTATAATATAATCAATAAATAATTATTTAAAAAACAGTCTTGTAGTTGCATTTGTGTATGGTTGTTGTTGTTTTTTGTTTGTTTTTAAATTGTCTCATGGTGTATAGGATTTTTAAGAAAATTATAGGAATTACATGTTTTGTTTATTTTGTATTTTTTGTTTTTAATTTTTAACTTACGAAATAATATTTAAATCTTAAAAATTAAAAATAAATAATTTTTGAACTTTCTTAAAATAAGTGCTTATTTTTTATATATTTTTAACTGGGCATAAATGTTTAAGACTTATATACAGAATTTTACATTTACATATTTACATTGTATATACAAAAGTTTAGTTTTATTTTTTAGAGGCAGTAAAGTGAAGTCAGCAAATATAAACGAATTAAGATTCTATAATTAATAATTGGGGTAGAAAATGAAACAAATCTGGATCTGGGACTTAAGATTTGTAATGGACACGCATGTTTAATCAAATCAACCTCATATCGCCATTTGACTGGTTCTTTTAAGAGTTTGGTGGACTTAAATTAAGTTAGTCAGTTATGCTATTACCGTGAAATGAATGCACTCATAAGGCACTATTATTAGGCAGAGGGACTTGAAACTGTAGTATTTCAAACAGAAGAAAAAGAACAAACAAGTTAATGTCGTTTTCCATTGATCTTTTTTTGACGTTTCTTCTTCTACCTCCAATGGAACGGGTTAGGAATCATTCTTCGGACGCTTCTGTTTTCAAAACGGAAGAGTTCTGCTCTTCTCAGAAGCATTCTATCTGTCAAAGTCAGTCCAATGGAATGGTTTCAGAAGACTTCTGGACTCTTCCGAATGCTTCTGGACTGCCAATGGAAGACGACATAATTGTCTTGAACTGTCAAAACAGTTTTGTTAGCATCCCAAATTAAAGCAAAATTTATGTGTCATGTGCATTTCACTTTAATTTTAAATACTGTTGAAAGTAAGCAAACGAAACTAAAAGAACAACTGACAAACGTTTCGCTTGAAGCTGTTAAAAGCACTTCCATAGACCCTGTTTACACGAGATGTAAACTTCAAAAGTTTTTGACGTCTATTCAGTCCGATTCTTTCTTTCATTTTAAAAATCTGAGACAGACTATTCTTGGAAGTTTATCATAATTTAAGATAAACTTGACCAACATTTTAATTATAAATAACCTAAAAAAGTGTTAAAAATTCTGTACGTCTGCCAATGTGTCTTTAGCAGCAAATTGACGTATGTACGTGCTGTCAAGATATGACTTGCATCCTGTGTAAGCTGGACTTAAGGTATCTCTCACTTGGCGAAAAATTTCGTGTTCACTGCATATTTTTAAAAGCATGACGGGTTTTAACAACTAAAAAACTAAACAAAACATATTCCCGTCTCTTATCTGACATTCACTCTCAATTCGAGATTCTTTTTAGACATTAAGCACATTCCGACTACCATTAATATTCTTTCTCTTAACTTCAACTTACTTGTTGTGTCAACAGATTCACTAGTTCTGTTCGATCCATATTGATTAGAGTTTGCATGTCAACTCCGAGTGCTGTTGCCACTGTCTCAATATCCAGTCCAAATGACGTCAACAATTCCAGAAATCTCATTTCTTCTCCCGTTGCAGGATTTGTCAGTGTTGGCATGAATGATTACACTGCGGCCAACTACAACGTTCCAAATATCTCAAACTGCACTTCTGCCGCGGGCCATCTTCATTGGATTTTTGACTTTTGACAATCGGAATGACAGCTGGCTGTTCCTTCTGTAATTGCTCAAGTTGTTGTTGCTGATGCTTTCGACGACGTTTCTTATTGCCATTGCCACCGTTATTTTTCCTATGTGGATTCCTGTGACGGCCATCTTTATCGTGCTTCCTTCGATTTTTGTGCAGTCGATTTGTGTGTGTTCCGTTTTCAGGGAAACTTCCAAACCGATTCGGATTCATCGTCGTTGTGGTTTTGACTCGTCGGGGATTTTTGTTTTTATTCTGATTGTTTCGTCGTTTCTGTTGATTATGTCTGCGGCGTTGTTCGCGCTCTTCTTTGGTCAGGCGATGATTTTTTTGCAATTGGTCCTGTTTTTCGGGATGTTTGTGTCTTTGGTTGTGCTTTTTGCGTTTTTCCGATGGAATTATGCTTGTTTCAGTAGCACGACGAAGTTTATTGTTTCGTTTGCGCCGCGTCGATTGTTCCCAGCAGCGAAGTGCTTTGGGGAGAGAAACATCGTCGATTTTTATGTTGACCCAGTCCCGTTTAGAGAGGACTGCATGTCCAATACAAGACGGTGCAAAGACAGCTGAAACGTTTTCTAATGACGTACGTAAGGCTCCACCCATTTCATGAATATAGTTCCATTGTTGTGGTGTCACCGGTGCTCCAACATTATCGGCCCTCATTTGTGCTTCATCGAACAGCCATTGAAATACAAAGAGAGGAGCTGCAAAAGGGAAAATACAAGTCATTAGATATGGCGCTACACAATCATAGTTAACTCTTCAACTTACATTCTAAAGTTGGATATAGACGATAGCCAAAGTAGCACCGCCATGGCTCTTCCTTGTGTTGCCTTGCACAAGCTTCGGGCAATTGGCCCTCCCATAATTTCCAGCCCTGTCTTACTGCTTCACTAGAACCAACAGCAGCTGGCGCAAACGGTTCTCTATCCAAAAACCATCCAGAGTCACTGACTCCACGAACCAAGACATTCAAATTCTTCTCATGATGAAGAAAATGGTTGATTCTATCGAGATTCAGCATCACACCCAAGCCGCCGGCTGACGAACCTACCAAAAGTAGTTCCGACACCGAACCCCTGCCCAATCCCAATGGAATCAAATCGGCTATGACCTGTCGAATAATAAGCGATCCCATAAATCGCCAACTATCACCGTCATCGGCTCGGGCTTTTGTTCCGGACCATGAATCACTACTGCAATATGGCACAAGAACGTGATTTGCATTATGCCAATAGGGGTTCTCTTCAGGCACACCCGACAAAATACCTCCAGCTAAAACAGGAGAAACGACATTCAAATAAATGTTGTTAATTAACGGTCATCACTCAAACTCACCATTTCTGAATTCCGGCCATTGATAGGAAGTCATCAAGTGTCGTAATTTCATCCATCTTGCCTTGCAAGATTTCGTATCGTAACAATGCCAACCACCTTCTAGGAACACAACCCATTTCTTTGAACCGGATGACTTCCGCAAATAGAATCCCGCTTGGGAGCCATCATTGCATGTGACCGTACGATTTGAAAGGAATACCTTCTTTAATGACCGGTTGTGATCATTACTAACTTGAGCTTCTTCGACTTGCCGCATAATGGAGTTCGTTCCAATTATTAGTCGGTGTTTCGTTGAGTTTGTGATTGTTGTATTGGATGTCGGTGTCACTGCACGACCTTCAACATGGTTCGTGCATAGGATGATTACCGACAAAATCAAACACATGCATGTGGTTGTTGCTGTAGATAGGTGCATCTGTCAAAGAAAAATAGGAGAGAATCGGATTAGTAAGAGAAAGGCAATTATCAACTTTTATTTTCGAATAAGATTTATCTCATATATGAATGTTCATTCTTTTCTTTAACTTCTATCATCTGTCGAAACAGTCAGAGAATGTCAATAAATTCGTTGGTTCTGTTTAGTTGCCTTATGCAAAACAGCCATACTCAGTTGATGGCAGTGAACAAGAGTGGGTAGTCAGGCTGGTTAATGCTGTCTAATGAATTCCTTCATGAACAGACTTAATTATTATGAAGAAAACCAGCTATTCTATTGAAAAAATGTGCATGCGGAAGTGATGCTGAAATTACTCCTCCTATATTTTCCATTCAGCATTGTATCAAATTAAACCGTGAAAAAACATATTCTGCCGCTTTGCTGCATGCGATGAAACGTAACAACTTCATGGAACAACATCAAAACATAGTCAACCACCATAGATAGCTTGATCGTAGGTACAAAATTACTTAAAGACTTTGCCGCAGGTAACAAGCCGCAATTACACTCACAAAATTAGAGAACACAGAATAAGGCCGCGTCCAACTACAAGGCAAACAGGCAGAAAGCGTTTAGAAGGGAATCTAATATAGCAAAAAGAAAATAAGAACGAAAATTGCCTACATCTATACATGCATGTATCAATTGGGTTCATAAGCTGCGTTTGGGACAAATAAGTCCACATAACGATGGCGGCAGTAAAGCGATGTATGATGCGAGCACGCGCAAGTGCCCATACAAGAGAAAATGTACCGCCGGCCAGCCGTTGTCGTTGCGCGACAGACATTAATACAATAATTCTAAATTCCTTTGCTTTGATTTGGCACCGATGCCGACAGCACTATACAAAAAACTACTAAAAGCGAGACTACTTTATATAGCCGAGGAATTGTGGCATTATACTAGCAGTCGTAACCGCGCACTCTCCACGTTGTCATGTGCTGCTTGAACTGCGCAACCGACATTTAGAATGAAACCAGCTTAACGAGGTTCCTCGTCCTCACACTCTCACTCTTTGAAAACGTCGCGTCCGTCGTCGTCAACCGTCATCGAGGTTTATTCAACAACACTACAGTTGATAAGCTTAAGAGCAAATCTCACTTAGGTAATTGTATCGATTAATTAATAGGGTGCCACATGAAACTGTTCACTTAGTGTCATTTGCCCAACAGATCATGAGAAATCGATCTCACAACAAATGATCGCCAGGCTTCGCGCACACGCCGACAAAGAACAAACAACAACAAACTGTAAGCCGCCGCCGCTTCTGCTCTGCGTCATGCGGCAAAAACATAAGTGGTCATTTCGGTAGACACAGCAAAAGCAAGATCAACTTCAGCAGTGTGTCGGCCATACGACACGCACGCGTATACATTTTGGTTGTTTTTTTTTTTCATTTTCTCCGTGTCGCGTTGCGTCGCCGTCGTCATCGTCGTCTTTGTTGGCCTTCCTTAAATGAATGAATCTGTATTTTCCCATTATTCTAAAAGCCTAAAACAGCTGATAAACGATCACGGTGCATGTTTCGGAACTGCATTTTAAAAAGGTCTCTGGTGTCTTTCCTCTTGACCGCCAGCCATAACACGCAGCATCGCACAAACTTCGGCTTTGGCGGACAATAACAAAGTAGATTGCGCATTGTTATTATGTTAAATTGTAATTAATATTTTTTTCTCTCTTATTACGCATGGCAAACTGCCTATAGGTAACTATCTCTACTCCATTTATGTAGATGTGTACAAATTCCACTCATGCAATTGTGTGTATGTTGAAAAATATAGAGCTGTTGTTTTTGTGTATATTTTTCAATTTCTTACCTCAAGTCTTTAAGCGAACGTAAACACACTATTTTGGCGGAAACTCTTTGATCAGAATGCGAGCAAGGAGCTCAGCGATAAGATCAAAGGGGTTTGCCGACAGACAAACAGATACAAGAACCTAATTACACAGATAGGTACACATACAAACACACAAATGCTCTCTCATATCCGTAGAAGAAAACAACAATAATAATATTTAAAAAAAGGAACAACAACAAGATCATAACAAACACCGACGAACGACTTGTTTGGCACGATCGATGCAACAACAACTGCGATGATGATCACTTTTCGCCATGTGATTATTAACAAAACTATAATGATGACGACAGAAATACGACAGACACAACATACTCACACAAACAGACAAGGAGAGAGTCATGTAAAAGAAAAGAGAGCGTTAACCGTCCTCGACCTGGCAAACAAAAAGGCAACATGCACGCATGACTGGGTTTGTTAAGGAGATGTATGATACCCGAACTTGACTAGTCGGTTGCAGTTGCAGTTCGATTGGATGGATTGTGATTTGACGTTGACGTTTATTTTGCACTTATCTCATTGAATAAGAAGTACAGGAAGGGGTCTTATGAACAAGAATTGAAGCAATTTTCTAAGTAGTGTGAGTTTCACAAACACAAACGCATTACAACAGGGCTGGTCTGCAGTTGAATAGTTAATCTCAGGGGCGCCAAGCAAAATTTGATTAAATCAAGATTTCATCGATTTTGCTTCAACTTTTTTTTTCAATCTCAATTCTTTTTTTAGGAAGCATGGTGTTTTAACACTTAAGATGCACTGCACGGTTTTTAATGTTTAATTTTTTTATTTTCCAGTACATTTTCTTGATTTTTCATCCGTAATTCATCACGTTTATTACGCCTATTGTTATACAACCAACAAATAAAAACGTTTCGAAATACGATGGAAGAACTATTCAAAGCAACCGTGCACACTACGGGAACTCAACGAATTGCAGCGCCTTACCATCACGAACAGAAATAATACACCCCTGAACTCGACTGACACCACAGTCAAAGTTTGACAGCACATACCCTAAAAATTGACAGCACATACTCTAAAAATGGACATCATCAGACATTTTTATTGCTTCACTCACGTACACTGTACATGTAGCTAACACCGCTTCCTGTACTTCTTATTCAATGACTTATCTCCCCTCACAGTTTTAGTTTAGGTTTTTATGGATCAAAGTTGAAAATTCTTTATGTCCTTCACTAAAAGTCCAATGTGTCAAACCGATTCTCTATAATTTCCGAAGAAATTTTATCAATTTCCCTCAAACGTCAGAATATTAAAAGTCAAAAGTGTTAAATAGCGTCACTTATCTTTGGAGATAATATCTCTTCAAGCGGTTTTAAGGAGTATTGCCACACGTTAGCTCTTAAGCTGTCATAATTAAAACACAGATTATGTGGTCTTCACTCGACAAGCTCCTTTTCTATCAGGGAATACTATTCAAGTAAACCGTTATAATAGGGAATATCAGCTCGATAAAACACACAACCAGCTTTTGGCCTTTATTTACGTGCACAACATTCACAAGATCAAAAGCATGCCGCAAATAATAGCGACACGAAGTAGATTTACCTCTAAACGGCAACATTTTCTTTTCATTGAAATTGATAGCTAAGATGATAGTTGTGTATAACGTTACGTAGATACGTACGTGCGTGTTAATATGTTGAAATGTCTACAGACTGTTTTTGATTGACATACCAAAGGCGGAAACAGAAGCCGTGAACTATTTATGAGCGCATCAACTCAAAAGCAAGTCACAACTGTAGATATTGATCAAATCGCTTATCGACAATCATTTTAATTCGTAAAAAGGTTCCGCTCGAATTCTAAAGCCAATTATTAATCTACATGCATAAGAACACCGGGAGCTATCGCACGCACACAACAACTACAAATTCTTATTCCACAAACAAAAAAACTCAAAACAGACCAGACCGAGACTGTTAATCATAATCATCCATCAATCTTTAGACTACCGTTGATAGACGTGTTGATCGTAAAGCGTTGACATTTGTGGCCGAACCTGTCGGTGACGATCGATTTGAACATAAAAGTGACAAACAAACTTATGACAGATGAACAGAACAAATGGTGACCAAGTAAATGACGTTCACATGACGCACGTACTAACACTCTACCCATCGTAATTGATCCTCACCTTCATCTTCATTCTCATCGTCATCGTTGCCGCGGATTTGTTGTTGCTTGCACCACATCGATGAACAACGAATTCGAATCGAACTCAAAGTCTCAACATGACGATATTTACTCGGGAAATATTGATATAGGAGGATGAGACGTGCGCCGTGCGTCGTCGTCGCGTCATATTCTTCATCATCGTATTCGCCTTCACCTTCGTAATTCGTCAACAAAAATCGTGATCTATAGGGCATAGTACGACTGTAGCGAGGTGCGACTCCGTGCGTCCCCTTACGTTAAGTAAACAAATATTTAAACGATTTTAAATAAAAAGGCGGTGGTGGTGGCAGCGGCATACGAGCGGCAGCCTCAAAGGCCTATGAAGCGGTAATAATCATAATAATTCTCTTGTAGATAATCATCGATTGCACACATCACACAGGCGAGGCGCTGCTGGCATGGATGGCTGCTGAGAATGTGTGTTTGAGCTTAAGAAGATGTGTGGCGCCAGGCGATAGTTGTTGCTTTATGACGCGGCGACAAACGGAAAAGAAAAACTCAAACATAAGCAATGTGCTTGTGCTCGCGTTGTTTTGCGGTGCAACGTGAAGTGAAGTTACCTCGGAAAAAAGCGCCGAGCAATGAAAAAAACAATCTTAATTACCTTCCTCTATTTTGGCTTGCGGCACAGACACAAACAGTGGCTGTTTTTTTTTTTTTTTTAATGATAGGCCCACAGCTTAGAGGACGGATGGGGAGGAATAGCACACTCGTTGGAATTGATTTAAACGGAAAACTAATATTAGACGAGATTATGATTACTGGCTGCAGGTAAGGCTTGCTGCCTACTGACAACATTTTTCTATATCTTGTTTTGTTTTTGCCGCTTAAAAAGATCGTCTAGATTTGTGGGCAGTCGCCTGGCGGTGAGTTCCATAATTTGTGGAAATTAAATTGTCACCTGAGACTAAATGGTAGAATACCGACAGCTATAAACATGTTTTATTTTAAGTTACGCCGCTCTTGTGTCATTGCCTTAATGGTTTCATTTGCACTCACACCGCTCCTATAAAGTACACGTTCCACCTGTCAAGTTGACGTTAGATGATATCTCTGTTTTTGAAAACTACTTTGCAGTTGGTTTTGATTGACTTGGCAAGTTTATGGCATAATTCACTGAGATATTAGTTTGACATCTTGTAGATTGACATTGTTATCTAGGTCAAGCAAATAGATTTAACTTTGGTCTTGGCTAATCATAAAAAGTGTGATTGAAAATTTTAATTGAAATGTTCAAACTGTTTTGATATGATACTTATAATTGGATTTACCAGCTATTGGCGAGAACATTGCTGACAAAAGTTTTCTGAGCTTAGAAAGTAATGAAGCGTTATGACGTAAGGCGTTTTTTAAAGACGTTTTGTTCCGTTTTCTTCTTCAAGAATTTGACAGATTATGAACGACAACAAAAATTAATCAAACGAACCTATCCTTTGATACATTAGGTTTGTTCGGCGCTCTGATTTCGCACTGTGCTGTTCGATGTGTATTTTGTGTATTTTGTCAAATGTTTGACAGTTGGTTAGATTGTCTAAACCTCTTCAACCTTTGTAAAAAAAAGGGTTCAATCAACCTCTTCCTTTTTCATTCTAAATCTATCTGGAAAAAATTACCTAATCCCGTAGTTGTCAAGTAGATGCTTCGCTACGTTAAATACTAGTCGTCAATTTTTAGTTGATTAATTAACTATTGACAGCAGTCACTCCTGTTAGCATAAATGTGCCGCAATGTGTGTGTCAGCAAGTACTAATTACATTATTGTAATAATGCTTAACTACCTTCTTCGACTATGTCGGTGACAAAAGTGCCGCTGTTTACAACAGTTCAAAAAAGAATCAGCACAATACTTAAATTGATGAACGTCGCCCCCTCTTCATGACAGAGGGAAACGAATTTCCCAACTCAACTTCGCGAACATGAAAGAAAAACTCCTCTGACAACTCTTATACAAAAAAAAAAAAAAAAATTAAACCTGAAGAAAAGAAAACCGACCACGAAAAAGAGGCCACAAGAGAATAAGAGATGTCCATGCACACACAATAATTATATCATGATTGGACTGACGGATGCCATGTCGGTGAAACACTTTGAGGAATCCGGTAATTTATTGATGATCGCTATGATCAAAAGAATGCAACCGGAGCGTGCGTGCCGCAAGTTACCAATCTGACGATGACCGACCGAATCAACCGTGCCACCATTCAACGACGGGTTGCTCATGTTGCTTCCTTTGGGTCTGCCTCGAATCTCAATGCTCATTTGTGAACAACTTTTTCTGCTGACCAACCGAGCGCCTGCGATCGGCGCGACGCAATGCAAGGACGGCAAAAAACAACGAATGTTGTTCTGTTCGTTTCCAGTGGACTATATAGTCGAAGTTGTGTGGGGTTCTGTTGGTGTGCAGTGCACAACAACACGGCACCCATCCAACACAATAAACACAAAACAACTCAACATACAATACAATACAATATTATAATACGGAAAACGAACACCAAGGGAATGAAGTAGAAAAAGAAAACTTCATTCCTTGAAGGATGAAATTCCATTATTTGCGGCTTGGTTAAAAGTACTTTTAGGAGCTTTGGTGTTGATAACAGCATTGTATTTCTGATTCTAGTATATCGAGCATTGCACTGTAATTTTGTTAGAGACATGCACAAAAGGAATCAATAGGTGGTTGTTTGGCGAATGAAACAGCGCCACCTATTACTATAAAAACGGCAGGTGTCAAAAAACGTTTCGAAGTTTATTAGCTGGGTTAACAGGGCCTTATTATTTTCATCTGAGGTGGTAGTAACCTATTTAAGTACAATCATCACATAAATAATGTTGATATTTATTGTCAAATAATTAGTAATTTTTGTCAATTGTAATACATGTCAAGCGTTATCTGACGTATTTTATAGGTGACAAATTGTATTGCCAATAATGTATAATTCCGAGGTGTTTGTTCGGTTAATCGATTGGTTAAATTATAGCAATTTCTGTTTAAGAAAAATAATATTCCCGACTTTAATTATGACACACTCATAACTCAACCGTTATAATACCTACCTTCAGCCAGCTTTACAAATATAAAATAGTAAGTGTGAATGAGAAAAAAGTATTTAAAATCGAAACAAAACCAAAACAAAAAGAAAATAATAATAATAAAACTTAAACCCAACGGATCAATAGATGCCGACATCATTCAGAGATACAAATGCTCTCAAATGAGCCGAAAAGTGAGTTAACTTGTCTTGAATAGCAGCTACTGGTCGTCGTCGTAACAACAGCAGCTCAGTAGCAGCCGCCACCACGCATCGATCGCCACAAAAGCTTTGTAGTGACCGCAGGGTAAATGAGTTAAGAGAGACAAAAAAAAAAACGAAAACAATAATAAGAAACTGGAAGAAAACAACAAAGTATAAAAAAAGTTGAAGCACAAAAACCGAAATCGGCATCATGGTGCACCTGTTCGACTTCAGGAGTTCAGAGCAGCAGAGATAATTCCCGGTCTGATTACTGTTTGCCGCTGGCTGGGCTGCTCCTTGTCTTGGCTGCTTCGCGCGATGTTATAATGCAGCTTCCTTTTGCTGTCTTACATGTTGTTCAACCTTTTTTTTTATCTTCTTATTTTTGTTCCTTTTTGGAATACGAATGCAATTTTTATTTTCCTTTTATCATGAAAAGCATTTGTGTTGAACTTTTTTTAGTTTGTTCGTGCTGAAAAAAATTTTGTCCGGTTCTGGACTCACGTGCACGAGGAGTTGTTTTTTCTGTTTACTTTGTAAAACATAGGTGCAGGAGTATTGCGAAAGCTGTATGCACACTGTATAGGCATTAGGCATACAAATGAGTGACACATTTTTGAGTGATTGGATAAGAACTATCAACAATGGTTCTCTACTTGGTTTGACAGAAGATCTGTCAGCTGCATTGAATATGGAATCAGCTTGTATTATCAGGAATGGTGTTTTCGATTTTTTGTGCTACATCAAAACCAAAAAAAAAAAAAACAAATCCCAATACCAAACTTATGTAAGAAAGCAGCACTGTGCCAGGTCTCAAAATGGCACTACAATCGATAGAAATACAATGGTCAGCTGCAATACAAACTTATGAACCAAAAAACTGTTTCTATGAAAGGTCTCAAGACGGCGCCACCACCGTTTGCCATCTTGAGACTTTTCCCCAAATATATACAAAGTTGCTCATAGACTAGCTGTCAAAACGGTGTTCAATTCTAGTCGGTACAACAGTCAATCATTATTGTATTTACACTTTAATTACAAGTTTGTATTTAAAACAGCTACAGCGAAAAGTGAACAAATTCAGAATCGTCTTGAATGGCTCCAAACGATTCAGGACGATGAAAAAAAAAGTTATTAATTTGGTGCAGATATAAAGAAGATATGACGTTAAACTGTCAAAAATGATTTGCCTACAAGCTCCAATTGACGAATGTATGCTTGTTTATGACTTAAATATGAGTCACTGAATTCACGAACGAATTCATGCACACGAAAAGAAAAGCAAATAGGAGAAAAGAAAAATTGCGATGTTTAGTATCAATCAGTCAGTTTCCGTCAGTTTCCGATCTCCTTCTTTCTCTAATCTCTGATTTGATTTTGACGATATTCTAGAAATTAAAAGTGTAGATTCAACACTGATCTCTATATTACACTGGATAGTGTATTACCTACAAAGTATAACAGTTTTTTAGACTCCATTTGAAGATGACAGTCAATGTCCCTTTTCGACTTTTTGACGTCTAACCAACAAAAATAAGCAAAAATATAAGGCGTTTTGCTTTTTTATATCTGAACAATGAATAGAAATGTTAAGAATAATTTAAGTGGTAAAGAAAAGAATTGTTATGGCAGAGAATATCAGTTTTGTAATTAATAATGGTCTATTATATTATTTATTAATACAATTATACAAATGAAAAAAAAAACTTAATATTAATTCTCTATATACAATGCTCCGAACTAAAAAAGATAAACGCCTATAAATGAAAGCAAACTACTCTGTTCTTTGCACCGTTTATTTTTGTTATACTGTTATACGAATTTTTCCCTTTTCGACTTTATAACAATATTCAAATAAAGGCACTATTTCTGTATGGATACACTATCCAGTGTATTATAGAGATCAGTGAGATTCAACCTATGTATATATATTTGGGGAGTATTATCAAGATTGTACAAACTTAAGTACGAAAAATCGTTATCTCGGCTTGTAACCAGTTGGCGCTTCAGTCGAATATCATTTCGATTGTACCTGTTAAATTTATACACAAAGGATTTAACTACAGTGAATCTAGCTGTCAAAAATACTAGGTAAAACTAAAATAAATTGAAGAAGGTACGGAATTATTAATTGACGTATTTTAAATATACATATATAAGTCCATAACTGTAGTTTAAAATTATAACAGGCAAAAACTTTGCTCTTCACCCTGCTAACGGCTTATGCAGGTATTACATTCTGATAGTCGTAAAAGCGCAGATGTTGACTTTATAATTATTGAAAATTGGCATGGAAAGTTCCATTTTCTCGTCTTTCTTTTCAGTCGGTCATTCTTAAGAACTGCTGACATCGTAAAATTTACGACTCTTTCACAGGTTAAATCTGCACGAGCAATGTATTTTAATGATCTCCAATAAAAAAGGGTTTGAATTTTTCACCCTTTTGTCATTTTGACTTTTGCATGCATGACCTCCAAATAAACATTATAATTCGTGCCCTCAATAACCTTTATCAAAGACAAAGCTGCTGCGGCATATCGTTTCATGTTTCATCTTTATTATCCTTTGAGAAGTCTCGATTTAATCAGCTCAAGCAGAGAGGTTAACGGAGCAAGATGCTTTTTTTTTTTTTAAAAAAAAAAGGTCATCCCTCAAAGTTAAGATAGGTAGGTAGGTAGAGTATAGGTACTTGGCTTAGCAGAAGAGGTATTACTACAACAAGGGTAATAAAATCGTGGTTTCACTTGAAAAAAAAAAACCGTTTGACAATCCCCCGAGTTTCAATGCAAGGCTATTTTATTAGTCACGCAAAAATATCAAAAAGTCTTTAACTGAGATAGATTCCAGTTTCAAAGTCGGAAGGGAAACAACTGAGAGTGAGAGATATGAGAAGCGATCATCGATTGGAGCAGACGTCCGTCCGCTAAGTCAAAAACAAAGGTGATGCTAAAATACCTCTTCCCCTGTCGAAAAAATAAAACAAAACAAACAAACAAAACGAACCGACACAAGGCGAGCAAACCCAAAAAGTCAAAGTAAAATCCACTTGACTTTATTTAAATGGCGTAATTTATCCTTTTGTCGGTCGGCGGCACTTTGAGTTTTAATTCACCTCGTTTGTTGCCGTCCCGCACCATCATCATATCGGTTGGTGAAATTGCAATTTTATGTGCCCATTATACGTGCTGCCCCTGCCAACAACTGCTACACATAATATAACTGCATACAAATACATAAAATGCACGGTTTGTCTTTTATGCTTGTCTCGCCTGCTATGTTGTTGTTTCATATTAAAAGTGGTGAAAAATACCGCGAAGGTTAAGATGGAATAGCCGATATAAGGTGGATCTGGACCTGGAGAGGTATTTATTTTTGCACAAGCGGATACCGCTTTTGTTGATCTTTTGAATGCCGCTTTGCTGTGCTGCACAGTGGATCATGGGCTTGCTGCCCAAAGTGCGGCGCAGCTGATTCTTTTTAAATCGAACACAACAGAAGAACTGAACTGTGCCGTGTGTAGTGTAGATAGTTATCTGTCGGAAAAATTCTTAAAATAACACCGCGACATTGAATGTGGTTTTTTTGGAGGACGGACGATTTATCAAGAAGACTGATTGGTTAACTGGGGTATCAATAAAAAGGTTTATGTTTTGGAGAAGGAAGAGGAGTGATTTTATTGATCGAAAGACAATTTGTCGGTCAATATAAGAAGAGTTTGACATTTCATATGGTTTTGGTTGTTGTCATTTGTGCTCATTCAGTGAAAAGCGTTATGTGCCACTTAAGTATAACGCGTTTTCTATTTTGTTTAATGAAATAAAGGGTCAGTTCTACAATGGAGGTTAACTTGATCCAGGAGTTAAATCCTTGAGTTAAAGTACAAATATTTTAATCTGCCGAAAACAGTAGGTTAAGTTGGAACCTCGATCTACACCAATACAACTCATTACTATGGTAATCATCAACTAAAGAAAAAATAAGAATTGTATCAGACGACCTAAGGGATTAGACAGTTTGTCTCGTTATTAAAGACAATTCTAACAAGAAGATGACAAAAAACTTCAGATTTTTACGTCCTGTATGAACAGGGTCTTAGGCGACTGGCCTTATCATGACATTTTACTTGTACATTCATGGCATATCTATTGCAATTTTGACTTCATGACAGATGACATAAGATACGATCTGTCGTAGTTTGAAATGTCAAACTGTAGACTTTTTGAGGTTTTCGTTCAATAAAATCTATGAATAGAACTTAAACAAGTCGAAAAACGAAATCGCATAAGCTCGAAATATTATTTCTACTCGTTGAGTGAGCTCCGAATATATTCAGATATTTTTTGACTTGAACGCAAATACACAAAAACGTCAGGCTCTGACCGAGCAGAGACATTAGGCCAGTTCCACCAAACAACATCTTACTGAGATCTCAGAGTTATCCGCGATTTTTTTTCTGAGATCTCTGAGCAGAAATTAGTTTGGATTGGATTTCTCACTCAGCTATTTTGACGTAACTGACATATGTACAACAACAATTTGTAAGGTAACCATTTTATCTTAATGAGAACTGAGAATTATGCTACACCAAATGATTTTGCCTCAGTCAAAGTGACATTGAGATCTCAGTGAGATGTTGTTAGGTGGAACTGGCCTATTTTTTGTCTTAAATCAAAAGCTACTAAAATCCATACTCAATAAAATTTGTATCTGTCACAATCATGTTTTTAAAACTTACCATGCTGAACATTTGTTTAATCCTCAATTTGACGTTTATATATTTAAGTGGAGTTTTATTTGACAACATTTTGATGGTTAATTACTTTTCAGATTCATACATTCACAGTATAATTTCTTCTATCGATTGGTTATAATTCTTATTTCCACACTTATATGTACGTCATTTGTTAATATACAAAGCAAATGTGATACTTTTAATTATTTTTTTGTGCTTCAACTTTGTTCTACGTTGTTAACATTTGTAAACACTTTAAAACAGTGAAAAACTACCATTTCCGGCAGTAAAGCACTTTCTTATTCGAATTAATTCTTTAGATATGTTTAAATAATTAAATTTGTTTTTAAACTTAACGCACTATTCGATCGAGATGTACGATAACGCTCTGTCAAAACTGTTGTAACAGAATAAGGCTCTGTTTAAACAGTTACAAGACGATTAGGAAACAAGAGAACTTCACCGATTGAACGATCGTTTCGGAATGAAAGAAAAAGTCGGTTGCGGCCGTATGTTTACCTCGCAAGAAGTTGTGGTAAATAATCAACTCAAACAGAACTGGATGGAGTTATTCCAACAGCATAAGATGAGAGCGACACGAACACGAGTTCAAATATAGGATTTTCATTTTGGTTCGGATTCGGTTTCGGACCGAAGAAGATCAACCTGATCGGTGTTGGCAATGTGTGGGTAGACCTTAGTAAGGTGTATTGCAGCATGAGCAAGGCTTTGCGGTATCTTTTATGTTAACTGCGACTGCGACTGCGAAACGATCAGGGCCAAAGAGAGAGAGAAAGAGAGATATGTCACGCATAAATGACTTAAAGAGCATAAATGATCAGTGATCACTGATCAATTTCAATGGTAATGGTCATGGAGCATGACTTTGATGATTATGATGATAGGATGTGAAGAGGACAAGAAGTAGGTGTTTTCCTTTTTTTATTTGGCGCTTCTTTTAACAAACCAAACACCGAAAGCATTTGTTTAGAATATGAATGTCAAAAGAAAATTGAGAACATAATAAATTTATCAGTATGAGTGATGATTACTCTCTATCAAATCAGAGAAGCAGAGTGAGAGCGAGAAAGAGGGAGAATGGAGAACTTTCTACCTTCTATCATTTCAGTCGGCAAATTTCAAAAGAAGATCAAAACATTATTTTTGTTGATGTTTCAGCTTAAGAGAATTGAGATTTCATTCTCTTAAATTATAATCTTCGCCTTCTTCCACAAAAAAAAAAAAGAAAACAACAACACATAACAGAAACAAAATAATGCTGTTGGCGGCACGGCTCGGCGGCATAAATGAAAGACAAAATTAATAAAAAAAAAACTAATTGCTGATTATGTAGGTGAAATGAATGAAGATGATAAGAAAGTTAATGGGATTTTCAAAGTGATTTTATCCTATGGAAAATGAGAGGCGGCTAGCGATTATGTTGAAAGAACAATACTGTTTTATCACAAGATTTTGTTTTTTTTTTTCGGTTGTTCTTGTTGGTAGGTATAAAGATATGAATAGTAAATTTTAAGGAAACCGTTTGTGTTTTTATTTTTGATAACGATTTCATTTCACGGATATATTTGCGTGAATTCAGTGAATTGGAGTAATAATCGAAATAATTATGGTCTTCAAAAGGCCAGCCGACACCAATAGTAATTAGAATCAATTAAAAAAATAATAGAGGGTGGTACACTTTAATTTTTATTTGAAAAAGAGCTACCAAGCATTTCTTGATAAAAAATTGGGGCATGGTATTGATTTCGATATTCAATCTGTTTGTACCTGCTTGAGATTATCCCTGGTCTGTACTTCAAATGAGAATTGTCAAACTAGAAATGTCAAAAAATATTTATCTTCCTTTGCATATTTTGTATCGACGCGTTATTAAGCCCAATAAAAGTATGTAATCGCAAAGAGCCAAATTAATAAACACAGAATAGCGCAGGAATAAGCCTTATTCTATGGACTAAGTGGAATATGCTATTGAAACAAAATTTAACTAAACTGACGTTTACTACGCTAACTTATTCCACGGTGGAGGGTGGTAAATACCAAAAGAAATTGGAACAAATAAAATTTTCCTAAGGGAATTTTGCGTCATCAACGATCAACGGTCATTCTAACCTGTGGAATAAGAGTAGAATGGGCGTTTTTTATCAACATGGCTGGAACTATGTACTAAATAAATCTTTCATATGTCTTAAAGTTGCCAATTTCTTTAATTATGTATCCATGTCTTCTATCATGAGGTAAGCCTTCGGTGATTCTGACTGACGAGCTCACAAGTATTGCGTGCTATGCGATTGCAAAGCTCGTATCTGCTAGAAGATGCGTCACTTGTTTCATTTACGATCAACTCGGTGAGACCCATTTAAGAACAAAATAAGGATGAACTAAGAAATGTAGAGCCGATATAATACCTTTTTGTGCTACTTGTGCTACTTGTTGAAGGACTAATATTAGTTTATCCAACTATTGCAAGCTTATGCTCTATTTGGAGCAGTTTCTATACCTAAGATGCTAGTTTTTTTTTGAATATCAACAAAGCGTGCTGAAGACAACCCAGTACGACGGTTACAATTTTGATGAATGAAATAAGTATCAAGGCCAAAACCCTTGAGAGTAAATATGTTATTTTTATATTAAAAATAAAAGAGTAACGCGATTAAATTGCAAAATAAATAAAAAATAAATTAGAATGATTTAGTGACAACGATTCAAGGAAATGTTTACCCAAAACCACACGATTACTAACCAAAATTCGCGTTGTTTGCGAAAAAGCTTATTTATGGTTTGTTTACCAGCAGTCAACAGCATTTCACATTTTTGCGAAGAAATGACTTTCGTCTTTGCAGTTAACAATCTACATAAAAATGTACCCAGCTAACTTAAAACTTCAGTTGTTCTTTTCAAGCCCTCTGAAGAAGCTGTATTTTTCTAATCAAATATGATTTCATTCAAAGTGAGTACAAAAAATCTCTTACTCAGTAACTGACAAAATCTAACGAAATCCTGCAGGTCGTCCTTGCAACTGTTTTAGGCTTAGTAACACTGATCAGTTTTACAAGTGCTGCATGCAACACCTGTACTCCCGGTGCTCCGGCGACTTGTATAAACGGAACTTGTTTCAAACTGTGTACAACTGATGATCGTAAAGTAATATTAAAAAATACGATATTTGCAAATAACTCTGTTGATTTCAGTAATACCAGGCGATACGATTTATTGTTGCCCAGACGGTGAGGTTTGCACAAATGCCATAGGGATCTGCAAGCCGAAGGGCACTAGTGAGGAACCAGGATGCCCCAAGAATGATTGCAATGTCTGTGAAGGAAACTTTGCTTGCCTTACAAGAACCAAATACGCATTTTGCAATGCTAGTACTAACCAAACAACAAGTATAATAGGGGAATGTACTGACGGTAAAGTGTGCAGCACTGCTTATTTGGCTACTGACAAAGTGATTTGTGGATCAACGTGTAAGGTAGGAAAACTGCCTCACCAGCAAGTGTCAAATTCTCTAAATGAAAGCGTTCAGTGCAATAATTTTGTCAAATTTTTCTTTGTTTGATTCTAGACTACAGCAACATGTTCAAATACATCTCCTGTTATAACAACAACTGCTAAGCCAACAATTCCAGATTATGAAGCTCCTTGCATTTCAATGGGAAATGTTGCTGGCAATTACCCAATAAATAACTCCTGTCAAAACTTTGTTTATTGTGAAAAACTGAATGGTACCATTTATTCCGTTCTGCAAAGCTGCAGTCCTCAGTATTTTGATTCAACTCTGCGAACATGCGTCAGCGAAAAGCCGGACAATTGTTCCATTTAAGAAACAGTTTCGTTATTGTATTCGAATGCTCCTTAAGCTTTTGAGTTTGATGGAAAATAAAAGCATTCACTTAAGTAAAATAAATATAAATTCAGCATGAACCTATTGTTTTTGTTTTGTTCTGACACTGACCGAACGACCGACACACGGTATGTATTGGGCCTAAACTTTTCTTCCAGGATATTAAATAGCTCAAGAAGTGTTTCCACCTTTATTCAAAAGATAAGATTTGACATTTGAAATCTGAAGTTTGTTCAGGTTTAATTGAAATTGACTTTTCCAAATTATTAAATTTCCGTAAGCCCGTACATTTAATTTCTGCTTTTATCTTTTATATCACTTAATTTGAACTTAATTCCATCCACCATCAGACAATTAATAAAACCTCACAAACTGCAAACAAAACATCTAACGATTCAATCGAACTCTCTGAAACAAAATTATAAAAAAAAAACAGGAATACCTACATAATAATAAAAAAAAACGTTAAAGAAATAAAAATCATTTTTGAAAAGCAAGACAAAAAAAATCAATTAATGACATGACATTAAGAGTTTTCCTTTCATTTTTGCCGACAAACTGATCACCGACCCAGTGTAACTAACTAATTTGCCTTGCATCACATCACTGACGCGCCGCCACTACACCACCGCACCGCGTCGCATTTGGTCCAGTAAAAACGGCACCAGCAGCAGCTGGACGCAACAAATAACCCACGATGGCTTTTTTTTGTAAATATTAAAACAAACGAAAAAAAGAAAAAACATTAAAGACATCATTTAAAGAATTTTTAATAATAAAAATTAATAACGATTGCTTTTCAATATACTTAGGCGGAATTGAGTATTGTTTTTAATGACCAGACGACGACGCAAGGGTCAAACGATCGTTTGTATTTTTAATGCTCTGACTTCGGCCGTTCGGCGGCAATCGCAGTCGCAATCGTCATCGTCGTTGTAGTCGCCTTGCGGTATTTTAAAAACCACATTTATAATAACAACAAATAATCGAGTTAATAATTAAAATTTGGTACATTAGGTAAGGGTGGAATTTTGTGTTCGTTTTGTATTATTGTGACATTTAAAGGCGCATTTAAATTGTTTGTTGTTTTGGAGCTAACAGGCGGACAGAGTAGGGTTGTGGAAAGTGTTTTGAGAGGATAACGTCAAAGCTGTCAAAATTAGTGACATTTCACAATATCATATGAAATGTCTTGAATCAATAGGCCAGTTCTACCTTACAGCATCACACTGAGATCTTAATGTCACTTTGACATTTGGAGGAACATAATTGCCAGTTCTCATTGAGACAGGTGCGGTTACCTTATTACATGTCAACAACGTCGAAACGGCTGAGTTAGAAATCGAATCCAAAATATTTTCATCTCTTACTTACTTAAGGTGGAGCAACAGTCCATTGTGGACTTGGGCCACAATCACCAGTCTCCGCCATCAAGCTTGGTCCTTAGCTAGCTGCCTCCAGTTTTGCACTCCAAGTTGATTGAAGGTCCTCTTCCACTTGAGCGCGCCACCTGAGTCGCGGTCTTCCTCTCCTCCTACGCCCCTCGGGAAAAGTGTCGAAGGCTTTCCGGGCCGGAGCATTGGTATCCATCCGCTCTAAATGACCGAGCCATCTGAGTACCTGGACCTTGACCCTTCTGGCTAGGTCCACGTCGTTGTACAACCATTCCCCTTCAATGCACACGGGCCAAAGATGACCCGAAGAACTTTCCTCTCGAAACAGCCTAAGGCACTTTCATTAGATTTTGTCAAGCTCCATGCTTCTGCACCATACAGCAGGACTGGGATGATGAGTGTGTTGTACAATTTTACCTTAGTTGCTCGAGAGAGGGCTTTTCCACTCAATTGTTTTCTTAGCCCAAAGAAACAGCGATTAGCAAGAGTTATTCTTCGTCTGATCTCGGCGCTGGTGTTATTGCCCGTGTTTATAGCGGAGCCTAGGTAGACAAACTCCTCTACTACGTACTACCACGAAGTTGTATGCGTCTACTATGACGTTCTGTCCGAACCGTCGGTGTTGGGTGTCCTTCCTCGAAGACAGCATATACTTCGTTTTTCCCTCATTTACCGCTTAATCCATTTTTTGCCGCTTAACCCTTTTTGGCCGCTTCTGTCTCAATTCTCACAAAAGCGCCATTGACATCACGCTGTGTTCTTCCCATTACATCAATATCATCGGCGTACGCGAGAAGTTGAACAGATTTTTGGAAGATAGTGCCTCTGGTGTTGACGGTAGAGATCTGCACTATCTACTCAAGTACGATGTTAAAGAAATCGCATGACAGTGCATCGCCCTGTCTGAATCCTTTTTTGATGTCGAAAGATTCCGTAAGCTCGTTGGCAACCTTGATGGAGTAGCGTGAGTGCTCCATCGTCATTTTGCACAAGCGAACGAGCTTGGCAGGGATGTCAAAACTAGACACAGCTTTATAGAGTTCATCTCTGTAGATGCTGTCACACGCGGCATTAAAATCGATGAAAAGGTAGTGGGTATCGATTTGGAGTTCATAGGCCTTTTCCAGGATCTGCCGCAACGTGAAAATTTGGTCGATGGTTAACATTCCACGTGCATATCCGAAATTCGTTGACTTTTATACATTTGCTTGGGTCGTCATCAGTGTATCCGTCCGTTTCCGAGGCTTGTTGTTGCTTCGCAACTATATTTTTTTCAATGTGGTCGGGAAGTCACACCGACGCACAACTCCCAACCTGGAATATCAAGCACTTGATGTGACTCCAAGTGCAAGAGCCGGAAAAACCGCTCCTATTACGGCCTGGGCTTCAAATAAATCGAAGTAGCCCGTAAAGGTGTTCACCAAGTAGTTCGGCCTAACTGGAACTGAAGACGCCACCGTTGATTCCAAAGAAAAAATTCATTCGCTGTGGGGTAATTAGTAGTAACAGCCTACTCCGCTTCGACCTGTCGACCATGGGAGGCCCTTCTGCGAAAACAAGTTTCGCGATCGCATAGCTCTAAGCTTCATAGTAGCAGTTACCGTAAGCCGGTCCGCCACGTCAAGGCTTACCCCAATGGAGGGGATCTCATATGTTACAGCAAAAAATCCTTGAGATCAATAAGATACTTAGAACTTAGGTGGCATTTGGCAAAATGGATAATTGCCAGTTGAACAATCTAGCGCCAACTGTGCACTACCTTAGTGGTCAGAAGATTAAAGTCCGGTATCTCTTTTTATTTCCAGATCCAAATGACACAAGCTGCTTCAAAGACAGCCCTCTATTAATCCAAGATTTGACATCTTATTTATGTCAAAAGAAGAGAATGTTGTCATTCTTTGCTTTCACAATTCACTTCCCTATAATGATTTCGAGGTTAAATTCAGGTTATTACAGAAGCTCTCTAATGATGTGCTCCTAAGACAGAATAATTGATCTTTTCTGATCAGAAAATAATTTTGCAAGCAGATTGAAGTGGAATCTGGAATCCCAATCACCAAACCAACCAATTGCCATCGCAGGTTCGCTTCATACTACGAAGAGATTAAAAGACGAACGAACATGCACACTTCAAGAGTGTGCTGCGTGCACAAGTGTTCCGCTGGAGATTTTTTGTTCAGTCTCCCTCTCCATTTCCAGAACAACTTGTTGCGGCCGCAGCAGTTTTGTATTGTTCGCAGGGACATAAGGCCAAAGCCCGCAAAGGACCATGCTATGAGATCGGTCGATGGAGGCGCGGCGGCGGCGAGTGAAGCAGAGAGAATTCCCAAAGCGGCACCTTTTGACGCGGTGGAGATCAAAGGTGCCGACTGTTTACATAATAGTGGACTTTTGATACAGAAACAATAGAACAGCGGGATGAAAGAGACCGCTTCAACATGAATACACAAAATACAACTGAGAGAGAGAAGACAAGTTCCTTACATGAGATATGCTTGTTGCAACAGCTGTTGCAGATTTTTTGTTTTGTTATGTTTGATCTGTTTGTCTGGTGTTTTTTTTTTTACCTTGATACACATGCAATCTTAAAGATTCCACCTATTCGGTGTTGCCTTTGGTGTTGCCGTGATGGGAATCATCATTGTTTTTCTATCTGTTTGTCGATAATCAAAACTGTTATCGAACTTCTTGTTCTATTAAGAATGCACTTTTCAAGTCTTAATCAAACTCTACAAGTCTACACTAGAAATGCAAGACCCACCAACAACTTTGTTCCAAATAAACTTGTGATACCAGCGGAACCAAAGAGAGGAGAAAAAACGCTCTATTATTCCCACACTAGTGTTCGGCCGATCGGTGTAATCAAACAATAATCTCTGCATTAAGGCACACGCCATTTCCAAGATCAAACGCTGATGCCGACAAATTTTCTGCGGTTGTACATGCGAGCGCTCGCGACGAAACAAATCCCAAAGAAATCAGGGAGTTTCTTATAGTCTTTTTGTATTTGTTAGTTGGTCGTTTCATACCGCTCACTGGCCGTCAACCAGCACTATGATGTTCATATGCCTCTCGTTGGACTTTATATCATCATCACTATCCACATCATCATCATCATCATCATTCTCCTCTTCGTCTTCGGTGATGTGAATTTGTAGCCCGAAGCACTGTTGAACAAAAACTGGCTACGAAGATGGTTTGATGCACAAGTTTCTTCTTCCGCGGTGTGTCTCTCTTTAAAGTCGCTGTTTGCCGTATAAGAAGCACATTCGTGGAGTCATTTACGAGACAGGCTGTAAGAGTATCAAAGTGTATCAAGTCCAGTCGGCAGGGTTAAGTAATGTCTTTTAAAGAGAGCTATTGATGCGTTTGAGCTGCATTAATCGGGTGCAGTCGGAAGTATTTATGGAGGAGCACTGAAAATAAAGTTATCAAATCGTGAGGGAGACTACAAGTTATGGTAGCAGGGCACGTCATGATGATGTTTAATTTTGAGGGGAAGCAAAAGAATGAAAAGAAAATTGCTGACCCATTTGTCTATATTTTCGGAAAGGTCAGAAACTCAGCTTTTTTTGACCGAGTGGATTTTTACTTCCCACTTCTCATCGGACACGCTGATAGTCAACAATTCAGTGAACCCGATCTGGAAGATGTGAAAACTGCCGAGCTGTTCAAAGCAGCTATAGCGACGATCTAGGTAGGAGCATGCACCAAATCATCTGTAAGATATGGTCGGAAGAATGCATGCCTGATGAATGGAACCTCAGCATTGTTTGCCCTATCCTGAAGAAAGGAGGTCCGCTAAAGTGCGCCAACTACAGAGGAATCAGCCTACTTAACATCACCTACAAGTTCCTCCCACCCTAATATGTCCTAATCAATGTGGCTTCAGACCAAGAAAGTCAACCATGGACCAATTTTCACTTTGCGGCAGATCCTGGAAAAAAAACTTATGAACTCCAAATCGATGCCCACCACCTTTTCATCGATTTTATGGCCGCGTATGATAGCATCTACAGAGACGAACTATTTAAAGCTGTGTCTAGTTTTGGCATTCCTGCCAAGCTCGTTCGCTTATGCAAAATGAGGATGGAGAACTCACGCTGCGCCATCAAGGTTGGCAACGAGCTTACGAAATCTTTCGATGTAAAAAAAGGATTCAGAATCACTGTCATGCGATTTCTTTAATATCGTTCTTGAGAAGATAGTACAAATCTCCGCCGTCAACACTAGAGAACTAAAGTCTGTTCAACTTTTTGCGTACGCCGATGATATTGATTAAGTGGAAGAACAACGAGTGATGCCAATGACGGCGTTGTGAGAATTGAGGCAGAAGCGGCAAAAATGGGTTAAGCGGTAAATGAGGGCAGAACGAATTATATGCTGTCTTCGAGAAAGGACACCCAACACCGTCGGCTCGGACAGAACGTTACAATAGACGCATACAACTTCAAGGTAGTAGAGGAGTTTGTCTGCCTATGCTCCGCTATAAACACTGGCAATAACACCAGCGCCGAGATCAAACGAAGAATAACTCTTACTAATCGCTATTTCTTTGGGCTAAGAAATAAATTGAGTGGAAAAGCCCTCTCTCGAGCAACTAAGGTAAAACTGTATATATCCCTCATCATCCTACTCCTGTTTGGTGCAGAAGCATGGAACTTGATAGAATCGGATGAATTTGCCTTAAGCTGTTCCGAGAGGAATGTTCTTCGGGGCATCAATGGTCCCGTGTGCATTGATGTGGAATGGATAAGAAGATACAACAGCGAACTTTACAGGTTGTACAACGACGCGCGTGTACCTTACCAAAAGGGACAAGGTCCAGAGACTCAGATGGCTTGGTCATTTAGAGTAGATGGACACCAATGCTCCGGCCCGGAAAGCCTTCGACACTTATCCCGAGGGACGTAGGAGGAGAGGAAGACCGCGACTCAGGTGGCACACTCAAGTGGAAGAGGACCTCAATCAACTTGGAGTGCAAAATTATAGACAACTAGCTAAGGACCGAGCTAGCTGGTGGAGACTGTTGATTGAGGCCCAAGTCCACAACGGACTGTAGCGCCACCTTAAGTAAGTAAGTAAGTACCTCATGATGGTCGCTAGCATAAGGCTTCCAGACGTCGGAACCAAGCTTTGGAGAGGTTGTACACTGCAACAGTGACTTGGAGCCATACTCTTACAGTGCCTTATTTGTGAACTTGCAGACTAGGCAGAGTATCAGAGTATCTATTCTAATGTTGAGGAAGCTTGCAGGTTTGCCCTTCGTAGAGGTGAACTTGTTGTTGGATTTCTTCTGTATCAGCTGGGAACAGGAACTGGGTAAAACAAATTCGTTGTTTGCATACATCAACGAGTTTCAAAATAACTGCCAAATCTATCCTTGAACAGTCCTTTTGGGTGCCTCTGCCTATATTTCATTTCAACCTCTTTACGGTAAGAGATGTCATCAATTTCGCATGGTTTAAGGTTTAAATTGGTGGGAACGACCTTATCTTAAAAGGCTCTGATCTAATCAGTAAATTAAAACGCCTCTTAACGTTTGTCCCTCAAATATTGTTTACTTAAAGCGACAAATTCGATCCGCCAAAAAACCTGAGAACCATCAGTCCAAGCAATTCCCAGAAACCGCGTAGCCAAATTTATTGATTTCTCATGTCAATCTTAATTTCTATAAAGCTCGATCGTTAAAATCATCATCAAAAACGAACATCCTTTCGACTAATTGACGAATAATTTTCAAATTACTATCAAAAAGCGACACAAAAGGTCCATTCCAAATTTCACAGTTTCCGCCACCGAAATGAATTTAACGATCACTCTTAATATGTAAACGATCATTTTTCAAGATCAAATCTTCCTTTCACGCTCGACATTCGATTGTCTTGCCAGTTAAAACCAAAAAAAAAGTTTGCTAAAAGCTCATCGCTCGTAAAATAGATAAATACGTCTTAACAGAAAAGAAAAAAATCGATTATTGTACCAAACGAAGATCTACTTTGCGGCGAGTATTCATTGATCTTCAATCTGAAATCTAATTTCCTCGAGTAGTTTTTGTTGTTGGCTAATATTCTTTTTCTAGCTTTGGTTGATGATGGGCATGCGTGCGGCAATATAACCAATCACTGATGAAAAAAACAACAAACCAAACCGAATTTGTGTCACTATCGGCGAAAGATCAAAGCAAAACCAAAAAGTATATCTGGAAACGAGGAAAAAATTAAAAAAAAAAAAAGATCAAAAGGACCGCGTGCGCGATTCAGATTCAGCAAGAAATAGTCCATAGTTTGAGGGCTCTAAATACACACAAGATCTTCGAGGGAAGCCGCGCAACACCACCAGTACCACGGAGTACCAACCATCAAATTGATGGTTTCTAGAGGACTTTTTGTTTGTTTGATGATGTCTTTCATTTTTATCTCTGGTCTTAAAGGGAACAAATGGGAAACCTAATCAGCCAAATTGCAATTTCTACACGCATGTCAATGCTCTCTATCTACGATCACTCCGAAGCAAATTTCGAAATCTGAGTTAGGGTCCTGAATTCTGAGTCCTTTACATGCTCCAATTAGATTTTCGAGTGCCAGTGTATGGTTAATTGATTTTCAAAAAAATAAAACGACAATTATGGCGATTTTCTATACACACTCAAAGGATGCGCCGACATTCGACAGTGCACGACGAAATTGGCGTGTAATTTCTTCGGATACAGGATCCGCCACCTGCTTGAGTTTATGATTAGTTCCCTATATGTGTGTACGTTCTTTGCTTTTGGGAATTGCGTTGACGATGTTGCGGCGGCAATGGCTATACAACAGAAGGAAGAAGGATCCTTTTGTGAGTTATCTCTTGTGTAGTTATGCCGCAGAAGAGACCCCGTTCATTGGTGGTTCACAGGTGGAACTTGTAATAAAATCTCTTAGATCCTTCCGACAGAAAGTCGCAAATCAATTCGAATCAGAAAGATGTTGGAATAGTCTAAGGAATTGGGTTGCAAAGTACGGTGTCCTTATTAAATTTGCTGCTGCCAGGGCTGCTTTGTTACTAGCACTGAGAGGACAATTTTCAGTAAAGGTGCTACTTAAAAATGTTTATGATACTTTAGTACTTCATAAGTGCTGGAGCATTCTTTAATCATTATTGTCAAGAGCAAATACTCACAAGTTCCAGTAATAGTACGTACAAGTACCAGCGCTTTAACTATCAAGTACCTACTTCCGGACATCAGTATCAGTAAGTACTTCCAAAAACGAATACAAGTACTTTCAAGTACAACTGCTAGTACTTTCAAGTAGCAGCGTTATCATTTTGAGTTTCAAGTAAGTAATACTTTCAAGTACTCGCAGTTTATCGAGCATTTGAAATTACTTTAGAGTATACTCTTCCATGTAGACACTTGAAGTAATTAAGTAGAAAATGACGTTACAAATACTGATACTTAACTGTTTCAAGTGCCAATACAACCATCCTTAAGTAAAAGTACCGACTGGCTGTGAAATATGAAGAAGCGTGAGTACCTACTGTGCTATAGTTTTAATTCAACCAAAATCAGAAATGCAACGCTTATTTCTCATACTGTTTTGGTAAGAGATTTCGGTTAGGCCAGCCTTGGCGGTGGTAGCTCGGCAATTCATCGATGAATAATGAATCGGCCATCCATCCTCCAACCCCAGAGTGCGTTGTCGTGAATCATTCTCGTTTCGGATTCTTATTTGTTTTCTGCTCGAAACCAGCAAACCTTTATCGATTTATTTAACGAAAAATACTGATGACTCGGTGTAAATTAGATGGTGGTCGAATTTTAAGCACTCTGGAATATTATTGCCGAAACGATTCAAATTCCCTGCAGGATGTCTGGCGGTGGTCTGCACATAAATAAACAAAAATAACCTCCAAATCGGTTTTCGTTTGATTTCGGTTGTTAAATATATTGACCCCTGCAGCTCGAAGCACCAAACCGCATAACATCGAAAGTTGTTAGCTGGGTAAATATTGACTTTGAAACGTGCAGCGCCGCTGAAGACGATTCCGCCGCCGCCGCGCCGCTCACACTCTTCCCACCATCACATGCCAAGAAAGCTGATAAAAATCAAATGGATTTCTTTTGATATTGACTAATTGATTTGGATTTGCAGGGAATTCGTTATGTTTTTGTATTTTAATTAAGTTTTTTGTTTTTGGATTATTCATTGACTGTCGGATGTGTGGCGGTTGCGACAAAGATGAGAATCGATTGAATAATTTTGCAAATGAAATATTATGGTGGATATGCATAACTTAAAATCGATTAGTTATTGTTATTCATTTAAAATTCCTTTGAAGACAGCATGTTGGTGGTCTTGAGAAACGTGTGATATCACCTAAGGTGACACTTAAATTTAGGATCCATATTGTGGTTTTGCGTTGAAATTCCTGAGGATGTGCTCACTCATGTACAGCCGTTAAAAAAAATCAAATCTGTGTTGAAACCTTACGACATTATCTCGAGGATGGAAGTTCCTTATCACCTCATTTCATCGCACATTACTTTCACCATTTCTTACGCCTCAGATTTCCAAACAAAAAATGAAGATTAAGAATTTAAATCAATTTTATTCCGATAAGCCTGTCTGGTTCCTCAATCATGCACGCTGCTGTCCGCTATCCCTACAGTGTTAATTCAACTCGCTCTGCAGCCCATCACCATCATCATCAGCAGCAGCAGCAGGTTGCACCACACCATCATATCAAGCAAAAGCAAAAAAGGTAGCCCTAAAATGTGTTTACCCATTATACTTAGGATACGCTCTATTAAGAGCCCAATACATTTACATATAGGTGCTGTATGCGAGACCAAGCGAAGATTACACACAAAACTTAAACTCACAAAAAATTAAATACAAAAAAAAAAAAAAAACAAGACGAGGATAGAAAGGGCGGCTACGATAAAAGGAGTTATCGGCCGACCAATGCGGCGGCACCGGGCAACCCAACAAAGGCTACCGCTTTTCGATGTGCTGGCCACAAGAGAACTGCCAGTAGCCGGGGCCAGAAACATCAGCGTATCACGGTAGCACTTCAAAAGTAAATTGCTTTTAACATGATTCTCAATCGGTTGTCCATTTTCAACCAAAAAAAAAAATAAGATAAAAACATTATATGCGTGCAGCACGGATACACAAGATTGTGTGAGTGAGTAGAGCCTTGATATGGTCAAAAGGAAATCCTGAGAGAATTAGTTCCGCTTTGAATTTCAATTTACCGGCTTTGTGCTAGAGATTGAGGTTGGAAGGGAGAAAGAATACAAAAAACCGTTGAAAATTTACCAGATAAAAAAAAAAAAACAAAAACATTTAAGGTTAGAACACACAAATTGTTGTCAATTTAACTTTGAAGTACAACTAAAGTTGACAATTTCGTTAAAATCAATTGTTTTAATTGCATTTCCTGAAGTTTCATGAACACTGCGAAGAAGTAAGGTGAATAAGCTGACAGCTTTGCGCACAAACCATTGTCAGTAAGAGTAGAAATGAGCATACAATCAATGTCCCTTGTGATTTAGGAATCTCAAAAGATAGGTTAAATGCAATAATAAATATTTAATATTTTGAATATGTTTGATTCAATGAAGTCAGTCTGCATGAGACCCTACTGATTTAGAAAAAAAACTTTCCCATAAGCCTTGTACATACTGTCAATTTTCGTTGAACAGAGTTTATTTTGTAGCCTTTTTTTTCAAATGTGACTTTCAATGCAAAGCGAATAATGTTTAAGGAACTAAGAAAGTGTTTTGAAGAAGAAGGGATAATATGGTAGTTAAAACCGCAGTCAGTGCTAAGAAAATCGAAAGACAACTTTTCGAGCTCTTTAATGGCGGCATTGACGTTACTAAAGATTAAATCCATCTAAGTGGCTGGAGAAGACGACTTAGCCTCCGAACTGTATACAAACCAGCAAGAAGAAAGCATGTCCGATGAATGGAAATGCGATTTCCTTAATACATTTTTGAAAAGATTGTGCAGAACTTACACGTTAACCAGTCGGCCAATTTCTAGGATACGCTGACGACAAAAGTTTGAGGAGCACAACGTAACCTCAGTGTTGCCTGTAGCGTATGCGGACAAGGCCAAGTTAATGCTACAAGAAAGAGAACCCAACAACGACATGTTGGAACAATCTTCAACTTCAGTCCAGGTGGACTAGGGCCTTATCCAACAAGCATCTCCAGTCAGCTCAGTCCCTAGGTAGCTGTCTCCAGTTTCACACGCCAAGTTGGTTCAGGTCTTCTATCACCTGAGTCGCGGTCTTCATCTTCCGCGACGTCCTTTCGGGTTGGATTCGAAGACTCTACGGGCTGGAGCATTGTTTTCCATTCGCTCTAAGTGACCCAGCCATCTAAGTCGTTGAACCTTCACTTTTCTGGCAAGGTCAGTGGTGCTGAACAGCACGTACAGTTTTTGATTGAATTTTCGTCTCCATTCTCAATTTTTGTATGCAGACTGGACCAAAAGAAGAAGAAGAATTTTACTCTTGAAGCAGATGGCGATTTGTACAGTGACACTTTAGTTGCTCGAGAAAGGACTCTACTCCTCGATTGCTTCTAAGTCCAAAGAAGCAGCGATTGACAAGAGTGATTTTTCGTTTAATTTCAGCGCTGGTGTTATCGTCTGAGTTTATAGCGGATCCTAGGTAGATAAAGTTCTTTACTACCTCCTAGTTAAATCTGTCTATATTGACGTTGGCTCCAAAACGTCGATGTTGGTTGTCCTTTCTTGTTGACAGCAATAATTTGGTCTTGTCCTCTTTAACCACTAGACCCATCTTAATGGCCTCCGTCTGAAGGCTCATGAACGCTCCACTAACATCACGCTGTGTTCTTCCACTTATGTCAATGTCGTCTGCGTATCCTAGTAGCTAGACGGACTTATGAAAGATTGTGCCTCTGGTGTTGACGTTGGAGATTTGCACAATGTTTTCAAGAATGATGTTTGGTTTTTCCCGACCGTGATGAAACAGCGTGATTTTGCCATTGTCATCTTACATAGACGGACGAGCTTATCTGAGATGCCATAACTAGACATTGCTCTATATAGTTGATCTCTATAGACGCTGTCATGCGTGGCCTTAAAATTGATGAAAAGGTGGTAGGTATCGATTTGAAGTTCCTGGGTCTTCTCCAAGATCTACCGTAGAGTTAATGTTTGATCCCATATGGTGGATTTTCCGGGTCTGAAACCACGCTGATAAGGACCTATCAGGTTGTTGACGAAAGGCTTTAAGCGTTCACACAGCATGGCAGACAAGATTTTGTAGGCGATGTTAAGGAGACTCTGCAGTTGGTGGAGTTCAGGTGATCTCCTTTCTTGAGAATCGGGCATACGATGCTGAGGTTCCATTCGTCAGGGATGCTTTCTTCTGACTAAATTTTTCAAATGAGCATACTCCTAAACAAATCATTAACAGCTGCCTTGTACAGTTCGGCGGCTTCTGCTCCAGCGACCTTGTTCGACTTAAGCTTGGATATCGCTATCTTAACTTCGTCAATATCGGGTAAGTGATATTGCTTGTCTGCTCCACCAAAATTGTATGTTCCTGTATAACTGGCGGAATTTTGCTCGCCATCACCATTGAAAAGTGGTCTTTCCGTATCGTCAGCACTGACTGTGGTTCCACTACGATGTTCTCACGACAGACTTCGGTTCGAGGTGTAAGTCCCCGGTCGTTTGTTGTACCTTTTTATAAGACTTTCGAGCCTCGTTCCTGTTGTGACATCCCTCCATCTTCTCGATCGCGCGCTTCGCATGCTCCCTTTTTTTCTTTCTGAGAAGTTTGTGCTCCTCTCTCCTTTACTACTAGTACAGCTCGCGATCAGTGGCTCGTGTCCTTCTTTGCAACGCCACTTTGTATGCCTCTTGTTTAGATGCATGTACTCGACAGCAATCATCGTGATACCATGGGTTTCGTTGTCGTAGCCGCGTAAGCCCTAGCACTTCAGATGCGGCATCTCTGACGGCAGTGTTGCCACTGCTTCTCTACATTTTGTGCTGGCAGCAAAGGACTTCTAAGTAGTTTTTTGGAGATCGGTAAAGGATCCAGCTATCTCTTGCGAATTGTAGCCGTTTGACGTCGAATTTTCTCTTAGAATTCTCACGTGTTGGCCTTAATCGGGATATCTACATTCGTACCTTAACTACAACAAGGTAAGATGACTTGTGAACAAACATCACGTCAAAATAGTGGAGGACTTTGTCTCTCTGGAATCCTTCATAAAATAAAGTACTCTCACGAGTATAGTGCAACGTCTTATAGGTTGCTTCGAGCGAAAAATCTGTCGAGTGTTTTTGATTGAAAAATTTCGTATTGCTTACAATTTCTTACGTTTGAAACTTTGTTCCAGCATTAAAATTATTATCGTGTTGTGACTGTTTTAATTTTTATTAAACTTCTCTTTGGCGCCGCTGGCAATTATTATTTGAATTAAAAAAAGAACTCTTAAATCAGCAACGAGTATAATTTGAAACCAAAAAAACAACAAATTTCCATCAAACGAAGGCACATAAGATTAAGACTCCGTTCCGACAAAGGCAATTAATTATACAAATCTCTCTCTAAAAGCATTGAAACATTAAAAACGTTCGTCAAATAAATATAAAAATTTAATTCCAGTAGTCGCAGAAGAGTATATAAATTTGGCCGATAGCAAGTTGCGGTTAATTCATTTTTTTGTTCATAAATTTAAATTTCAAGTTAATCGAGTTTTTGATTATCGGTCAAACAAAAAGGTGTATAATATGGAAGTAGATGGCATTAAAAGCCAGAAAAGGCTTAGGCAAAATTGGAACAATCAAAATTTTATGGTTTTTCATTTTAATATATCACTTAAGATGCCGCTACTACCAATGCGGTATCTTATTTTTACGACCATTCTGATTATATATAAAAAAAGAAAGGGAATAAAAAGCTCTCCTTTTGAAAAAATAAAAAATGAAACAAAAACAGAAGCACATCTTATGGGATTAATAATTTCATCGCCTTGCAAAAAAACCTATAAACTAGACACTGCAAAAACAAAATATTCTGTCCCGGCTTAATGGATTCAGGGAATTTTAAACCGCGATGTGCTATCACTCAACACGTTAACAACTTGGTGGCTAAAAACACTTTGAAAAAGAGGTAATTTCACTGAAAAATTTCAATTTCAATATAAATCACTTAACTATGCCGTTTCCATGTTAATTTATTTCAAACGTCCACTTTCCTATGTAAATAGTTTTCAAAATTGCCAAACTAATGTTAAAAGTCCATTTAACTTGATTTGTGTTCAGCTACTGTTTTCTTTTAAGTCCATTTACTTTATCATCGAAGCGTATTAAATTTACATGTTCATTAAAACTAACAGATTATAGCGTGAGCTTTAAGATGGCATGCTGTTTGGTGCCAAAAACAAAAGCGAAATTGTTTTAATCGTACATCAAACTGAAAACGAGTTCGCACATCAGCTCTTTCGTTTGAGATTTGTTCTCCTCTTTGAAGCGCAATTAAGGCTTTATTTGATACATAGACAATTTTTAAAACTAAAATAACGGAAAACTTTATTCAAAAAAGCTTATAACAATCGCAGTTGGCGATGGTACCGAATAATATCGAAAATGTTTATTTTGTTTAGAGGGATCGGCGAGATCTTTTCAAGTACCGCCGAAGCAGTAAATTTTTATGTAAATAATAATCAATTATAGGCCATGTTTTCTGATAAACCAGACAACGCTTGCCGCCACAATAACGAATTCTAAAGTCGACTTCCGAAGGGATTTACGCACTCAACTTCGATTCCCCTCTCCACAACAACCGGATGCCCGGAACAGCAAAACTCAAAACTTACCTGGCGGCGGCGACAGCATCAACGGCTGCTGCACGGCGGCGGCAGTGTTTGACGATTTGCTAATTCTTAAACTTCTACCGGCTGCAGTTCAAAAAGCTGAAACCTTAATCTTGTGCATTCGTTAAAGTTGGCTCACTGATGTTGCGTTGTTGGTTTTTCTGCGTTCGTTGTGAGCTTGAATTATAAACCAATTCAATTAATTCACGATGGTTTTGCATGTTTTTAGCCGATGCTGTAAAAACCAGCCACAAGCAGAACTGCGAGATAAAGGCTTGCCGCCGCATATTGGTCGTTATGTGTTGGTCGATATTCGTTGGTTGCTGCAATACAGCCGCTTAGACGCGCTTCCTCCTGATGATGTGATCTCTCCCTGCCCATAGACAGCTCGGTTGTCGGTCACACTTTTGAGAAACAAAAATCGATACAGTGTTTAAAGGATTTTTGCGTGGCGTACACAAATCGAAATTGACTTGATTTGTTTCCTTCCAAGAAGCGAATACATGAACATGAAGTGTGACGTTTGACAAATTTAAATTCAAATTCTTAAGAAATCTTTTCAGAACAAATCTTAATGTTGTATGAGGAACTAAAATGCTTTTAAGTTAAGCCGCGCCGCCGCACTTCAGAGGTTTCATTTAAAGTGTGCGCCACACAAAAACTGAAAAAAAAAAAAACAAAAGAATTTTATCATGTCGCATGATCTGATTAAGAAATTTGAACATTTCCAACTCTATTCCAGCTGTGAGCTGCATTCCCGACGATCAACAACGACAACGACGACGATGACTGCAACTACTCACGCACAATGCCAATTTCAATAAATCATTGACAGAACTATCCGAGGAATGGAAATAGTTTCAAGGGAGTGTGTAGGACAAGCTAAAACCCATCGACAACGATGCTATACGCACTCGTTCCGCGGAACCTCGCAGAGAGACCGCTGGGATTTATCTTGGATGCCATATTAATTATGTTGCAGCCCAGTATAGAGGGACAGTAATTCGAAAAGTGGGAACCAGCACAAGGTGCAACAGCAGCAGCTTGATGGTGGTCACTGTCAAAAGCTAGACTTCAAGAGACACCTAGCTGTGAAGTCGTATTCGAGGAACTTAATTTTATGTTGCCGATCAAACAGACCGACAATGCCAGACAAAAAAAAAAAAAAACAACAACAAATCGAGCAACGACGACGATGAAATAAATAAAGCAATCCGGACATCAGACGTTTTGGTATCGGAATTGGAGACGGACAATGTCATGCTGGGAGCAAATAAAGGTGAAATATCACCAAAAGAGTGTCGTTCTGTCAAAACATCCGACGCGCCGCTGCCGCCGACTGCGAGGAACCAGACCCCACTCAATGTTTCGGCAGAATTCCTTGAATACTTTTCGAAAAAGTTAAATGAATGCGTTACCAGGCTAAAGGTGGGAACGCGGCAGCGGCACATGTGAGTTGCATCAAATTACTGCTGGTGAGTCTATGGAGGCTCGAAGCAGGAATTTGTTGGTATTTCGGTTTTTGAGATCTTTTGAGGGGATAATCGTAATCATACGATTTTTCGACAGTTCGAGTAAAGTTCGGTGATCTTCAAACAGACTGATGCATCCTATGTCATTATTCAAAACTGGTCACCTTGTTATATAGGGGCTCTCTGCAAGGATTTCAATGAATGGTATCCTGCAGAGATTTGTTTTCTTTTAATAAGATGCAATTAAGCGGAAATAATATTTTGTGTGATTTTTTGAATTTCGATTGTCGGCTAAGAGCAGAGTCCAAACATAATTTATGGGTGACAATAGACATACAAACTGGAGACCACCTTGTTTGTTAAATGACGGACTGCTCTGTTCTCTAAATTAAGCGATTAAGGTTTTCCTATTCCTGCAGTTTTTTGTTCGTTCAGTTCTTTTGTTCCTTCTTTTGTCGTAGGTGTCGTTTGTTGGGTAAATATTTTTGTCGGAACGTTTCAATTACTGTTAAATTCTAAGAAGGCCATGAAGAAGAATTTTATTTATGAGTCCGTGAGTTTGAAGTGAAGATGAAGTTGGTGTTCAATGGAAATGTCGGAGAACTTCAAGGACCACCCATTTGACAGCAATTATTACTATATATATTTTTTTCATATGTTGTCAAAAATGAGGGTTCAAAACATCTACTTTTTTGGATAGTTGAAAAAAGTCACAGTTTCTGTGGTAAAAAAAATCTGTTTCAGTATTTAGACAGGCTATGTTCAGAATTCGGAATTCTCATATTGAGCACTTTTTGTGGCAAGTGATAAGTTAAGGCAGATCCTATTACAGTTCTGTTAGCAATACCGTTCCTTATTTAAGGTGTCCTTTCTACTATTAATCTTCCGACTTTTAATCTCGCTGAGTAGACATCTTTTTGTCACTAAAAATGTACAAAAGTACTTCAATAAGGGTTTCATATAGATCCTTGTTGTACATCCAAAAAGAACCGACAAACTTAACCGGAGGAGGAGCAAGAAGTTATTTCATTGAAATTCTCAAGAGATGTTGCATGTTTGACTGTCGGTGTAGCCATCTATTTATAATTGCATCTCTTCACGTAGGAAATAAATTCAGGAACTAGGAAGCAATGGTAACATTCTCCCCAACTTAGAGAACAACGCAAACTATGCTCCATGAGTGTCAGTGCTGTCGAATTTACTCCTAAGTGCTATTTGTTCTTTTCTACAAAACACAACACTTGACAGATGTTGTTTGTGACAGTTAATTAAATAATTACAACTAGGTTTCGTTTGCACTTCATAGTTGCACTTGGAGGGCTACCTTTTTCTTCTTCAAGGGATTTTCTTCCCTTCCGAGCAATAGCACTGTTGGTCACAAAGACTTACAAGAAAAGAAGTGCTGTTCTCTTTTCGTGCTATATGTTTTTGTTCTTATTTCCAAATGTTATTGCATCGCCAGAGCTAGACTACTCCCTCTCGCTCGTTACTCTCATATTTATTTATTTTTCTGTTTTTATGAATTTTACGATTTTACCTGTTTTGTAATCTCATCTTGGCATGTAGCGGCAACCAGCGAGCAAGCCAACCTTCATGCTTAAATAACAATATAATATGAAATCATGAAGACAAAAACAAAATTGTATGTTGGTATGAAAAAGAAACTCCGAGATGCCGACAAAGTAATAAACCAATTAGGACTTCAAAGGCTACCGCACCCGCCTTACGATGCTATTTAGAGAAGGCCTCGAGGTTAGAGTGCGATTGCTTACAAGATTCTATTTTTCCGTTTGCTCTCTTGATTCTCTTTTGGTTTAGAAAAAAAGCCAACCGTCAAATAATGTCCTTCATCATCCTATATTCATCATTAAACTTGAGGTAGAAAAACATTCTATGTACCATCCGACATTTGAATAAATAGGACAGCGACATTGTCTAGGTAAAAGGCATTGTTAACCTCAATAATACACACACACAAAGTCAGCATTACTACGATAGCAGTGTCGGAGGCTGGATTAGAATCTTGCAACATCAAATGCGCGGCAAATATGATTGTGGTTTCTTGAGCACAAGATAATCCCTCACCAGCAGTGTTCGATCCCTCAAAAGATTAAGGGATCGAAAATATAGTTTCCAGGAAGCTATAAGAGGTGTTGGAATTTCCGATTGTTAATTTTCTTTTATTTTTGAAGCTCAACTTGATTTTGAATTGAGACCTAAGACGAAGTCAGTTCGAAGATCTTCCCAAAATAGATCATTAATTACTTTGAAATGTCTTGAAGGGTATTTTCGGAGAGGAGGGATCATAAATTCGTCTCCTATGTGCCAAAGAAAACCATTAATTATAAAAGTTATGATTTTGTTTCCCTCATTCAAAAAGTAAATCGACCGACAACGGCGAATAAGGTACCTACTTTGAATCTTAAAGTCGATAAGATCTTGGTGTTTCTTGTGAATTTCGAAATTCCGTCAGCAATACAGAACCATTCAATTTGAGTGCAGAAGGCCAACAATTCCACCCACCCGACATGGACGAAGTGAAGATAGCGATATCTAAACTAGTCGAACAAAGCTGCTGGAGCAGACGGGCTAGCCGCCGAAATGTACAAAGCAGATGGAGATGATTTGGTTAGGAGCATGCACCAGCTCATTTGCAAAATTTGGTCGGAGGAAAGCATGCCCGATGAATGGAACCTCAGCGTCGTATGCCCGATCCTCAAAAAAAGGAGATACTGAACTGCACCAACTACAGAGGTATAAGTCTCATTAAAACCGCTTATAAGATCTTGTCTGCCGTGCTGTGTGAACATTTGAAGCCCTTCGTCAACAACGTGGTAGGTCCTTATCAGTGTGGCTTCAGACCCAGAAAGTCCACCATCGATCAAATATTCACCCTACGGCAGATCTTGGAGAAGACCCAGGAACTTCAAATCGATACCTACCATCTTTTCATCGATTTCAAGGCCGCGTATGACAGCGTCTATAGAGATCAACTATATAAAGCAATGTCTAGTTTTGGCTTCCCAGAAAAACTCATCCGACTGCGTAAGTTGACAATGGAAAATTCACGCTGTTCAATCATGGTTGGAACGGACTTTTAAAAGATTGTGCCTCTGGTGTTGATATTGGAGCTTTGCATAATCAAGAATGATGTTGAAGAAATCGCATGACAACGCATCGCCTTGTCTTAAACCTTTTTTGACATCAAACGCGTCCGTTAGGTGTTTTCCGACGACATTGACATAATTGGAAGAACACAGCGTGATGTCAGTGGAGCGTTTGTGAGCCTTGAGACGGAGGACGGAGGAATATAGGTCTAGCGGTTAACGAGGGCAAGACCAAGTTAATGCTTTCGACAAGGAAGGACTACCAACATCGACGTCTTGGAGCAAACGTCCACATAGACAGATTTAACTTCAAGGTAGTTAAGGACTTTGTCCACCTAAGATCCACTATAAACTCAGACGACAACTACACCGCTGAAATCAAACGAAGAATCACTCTTGCCAATAGCTGCTTCTTTGGACTTAGAAGGCAATTGAGTAGTCAAGTCCTCTCCCGAGCAACTGAAGTGACACTCTACAAAACTCTCATCATCCCAGTGCTCATGTATGGTGCAGAGACATGGACTATGACAACATCTGATGAAAACGCTTTGGGCTGCTTTGAGAGAAAAATTCTTCGAGTGATTTTTGGTTCTGTCTGCTTTAATGGAGAATGGAGACTAAGATTCAACCAAGAACTGTACGAGCTGTACAGCGACACTGACCTAGCCAGAAAAGTAAAGGTCCAACGACTTAGATGGTTGGGTCATGTTGAGCGAATGGAAAATAATGCTCCGGCTCGTAGAGTCTTTGAATCCAACCCGGAAGGACGTCGCAGAAGAGGAAGACCGCGACTCCGGTGGAGCACACAGGTGGTAGAGGACCTGAACCAACTTGGCGTGCGAAACTGGAGACAGCTAGCCAGGGACCGAGCTGGCTGGAGAAGTTTGTTGGGTGAGGCCTTGGTCCGACCTGGACTGTAGCGCCACCATAAGTAAGTAGTAAGACACAATATTGCATACAATTCTATGAACAGCTCACTTAAATAGGTTAGTCACGATTTGAAGATCCAGAAAATAGAAACCTTAAAATTCACATATTTTTACTGATAACTGACTTTTTTGTGACACTTCCAAAGAAATGTCTTCTGATGACACTCTTATCCAAAGCATTTAAAATGCAAATCAAACAAACCTTTTTTTTATCGTAAACTTAGATTTTTACAGATCGAGAGTACTTAGTTGGTTTCACTTTTCAAAAACTTGATTTAAAAAAATAAAAATAAAATAGAACATTTTCAGAAGAAGATTTGATCGTTTCAGAATGCGGTGGAAGCTTCTATTCAAATACGTTCTCATCGGTTACATTATTGGTCTGTCAGGAACAGTTATTTGGTTTCTCTACAATTTCAGCAATTTCGAGGGTGTCCAGGGCAAATCAACGTTCGCAACCCTGCTCGCATTTCTTGTTTTTGGAATTCTTTTGGCTTCGTATAAAAATGTCAGGTAAATTGTTTCAAATGGAATTTGGACTAATTATAATATATTTTTTTCATAGATGCATTGCAACGCTTATTTTGCCGATTCTATTTAGTTCTAAAGGTCGCTCAGTTCTTATTGCTACGGCAATGGTTGTATCTGCCACAGGACCAACAGTCAACATTTTAAGAAATGTCGACATTTTGACAGAAAGTATGTCATGCGGCCAAGAGCAATTGAAAGGAGCATTGAAAGACATGTTGAATATGGTTAAAGCGCCCTTGCTGACGATGAAGACCGCAGTCAAAAATTCACTAGACGAAATAAAAAAAGTTCTAAAGAGAGTTGAAGAAGTTCTTGTGAGGGTTAGAGATCTTATCTTTAAAATTTGTAAGTTATTTCGAAGAGCGATTTCAACTTAACTTGAGTTTATGTTATTTGTCGTTTGATGCCATCTCTAAGATTTCTTAGTGATTTCCGATCTCAGAAACGTCAAAATTTGAGTTGAGGCTGTCAGTGTTGTAAACAAAGATATCTATATGTATATGTCTTTGTATTTAGTGGACGTCATAAGAAAATCTTTCGATTGGCTTGGACATATCGTTAGCGTTTGTAACAAAGAAATTGGCACTCCATTTTCTCGTTGCATAAAGATTGCCGACGATGCTATAAGTGATTGTAAAGTGAAACTGGGTATAATGCAGAGTCTATGCAATGTGACAGATGTTTTTCGAGCTCTCTGTTACAGTGTCAAATTCATCGACGTTATATGTGAGCTCGTTGACTTTGTAACCGATTCAATAATTGTAACAGTTACAGAAAGTAAGAAAAAACTAATGCTCACTGTCTCAATCAACATTAAATAAACTGTATTATTTTGAAGAACTGGAAAAATTCAAAGAAGATATCAGAACTATGTTTTATGTTTCAATAAAATTTGACCACGAATTCAATTTTAAAACAGTTGCTTCAAAAAATCTGACGGATGTCGGTAGGGACATTTTGAAAGAAATAAACAATGAATTATCCGAATTCTTCTTGCTCTTTGGCTGGTTGGAAGCTCTAGGAAGTGTTATGGTGTTTCTCGTAATCTTGAAGTTAAATCAATTTATTTAAGAATATCGTCTATATTATAATTGTTATTTAACCTATATTATACAGAGCTCTAATATATAAAAGTAAATACCTAACAAGTGATCGTTTTGACAACCATTTCATAACCAAAGACTTAATTGCAATCGACACTAAGCGAGAGCAAAAAGGAATGGAAGTTGTTTTACCACTGACTAGAAAAGAACGCCGGAAATACGTTATGGTAACGATCGTTTGATATTGAATTCCAATTTTAAATATAATAAATATCTGATGAATATTTCCTCAGATAACATCCCTGACATTGGTTGGTGCAGAAATAATGAAAATGTCACGTACGCTCTTATTTCTTACGATATCGACAGTGCAGTTGATAATCGTCTGCCTTGCCGACTACTCGCTATATTGGTTGATATCTATGATAAATTTTTATGGCAAAGATGAAGCTGGCCTGGAAGGTAGTAAAAATAACATTGGGAAGTTTTGCATTTGACAAGCGAAATTTGAATTCAATTTTCAGTTCCGCCATTCATAACTGTAAATGTATCTGGTACTGGTTTTACGGCGGATATTTTTAAGGGGATTGCTCATGCTTTTGAGCCGCTCTCTGAAAAATATAATATCGACCCGAGGCCTTGTTTGCCGAAACCTAGCTTACCTGATTTTAGGAGTTATTGGAAAATAGGTTAGTTTTTCTTTTTAGTGTAGTTCACACTTGACATTTTTTTTGGAAGGTGGTCTGATTTTTCTTGCATGGCTGTTTATGTTTTTGCAACCCTACGGCCTGAGATTTCGTCAAGTCATAATGGGAGCGTATTATCCTGAGAGATCAAAACAGAGGGCACTTTGGCTTTACAATGAAATTTTGCTTAATAGAAGTGAATAAATTATTGTTTAATTTATTTCAAATATTAATTTAAAGTCAAAAATATCTTGCAGCGAGTTTCATAAAATTTGCTCGACGGCAGGCAAGATCAAAATTACTAAAGAGTGGTAATGTCAAGGAATACTCATGTCGAGATTGGATAAGAGCAAGAACTAATAAGTTAAATGTCAAATTTTGAGGCTTTAGGAAATCTTTATAAATTTCATTTGACAGGTATTGGATATTTCGAAAAATTCTTGGAACTGGGAAAATAGAATCCTGTAATATCTGTGCTACTCCATTAAAAGGGTATGTGCTTTGATGCTTTCCTTTTCAACCATTTTCTACAATAGATATTTAGAGATGATTCATCTGTCAAATGTCAGCAAGTAGGCTGTAAGGGAATGTATTGCGCTGAATGCTTTGCAGATCTGAACAATACATGTTGCTTATGTCAAAAACCAGTCGATTATGGAGACTTTAGTGACATTTCAGAAGAAAAGTATATTTTTTCGTGTAAACTGCATTAATTCGTGAATATGAATGTTTTCATTTATTTTCAGAGATTCATCAGATGAATTGGAAGAAATATCGGTGAAAAGTGAGTCGTTTTACAATTCTGATTAAGTTCGTTCACTCAAAAATTGAACGCGGAATTTTATTCACATTTTATGCTATTCTCTAATTATTATTCAAATGTTCCTTATTATACCAAATGTATTTGTTTTGTTTGTTAAAAAATCAATCAATTGACTATTGAATTTAATTTATGCAATGAAATGGGTTCGTTCCGTCTTCATAGAAAAATGAAATTTATCTTTCCAACTGACAGTAAGCATCCTCTGGCAGTTGTATGAAAGGATTTCTTTCCATTAATAAAAATCGAATTCAATAAACACGTGATACACAATGGATTATGAAATTCTTATCACTTGAGTTGTTTTTGGATCAAACATATTTTTTTATTTCCTGCCCTATGAAAAAATTACAATCAATAGAAATTGACTAAATCACATTAATAAAACACCAACAACAATGACAAAATATTATTGTCAGCATTTATAATAAAATCCTTAAAGGACACAATAGCGAGACATGCCCATCATTATTATTGTGCTGTGATCTATGAATGTTATGGAAATCACTCCTTGATTTTGCCCATATGCGACCCAGGTAGGGGCATGTTCTATCGCTATCATTTTCTATAAAAGTAGACATTTTGTGTATATGTTACTGCATTTTAAACTGACAGATGAATGACCACACACAATGTCAACTTGATTCTATAGTTAGACACAAATTTATGGGCGTGTAATCTGTTGTTTACGCTTGTTTGTCCTTTTCATATAGTCTCTCTATAGCTGCATCTCTGCGGCTGATGGATCTGGACATTCCCCAACGCCATAGAATTTTCCAGTTGAAAATTAAGTGAGCATTTATTTTTGTCACCCGAGCTATAATAGGTAGTGGGTACCTGGCGATAGATGTCGTATCGTATCTTAAGATAAGAGAGTGCTCTGCCCTTTTTAAATGGGACTGTCTTTTGATGCGGTGATAAATATTGTGAGCGTTTCCACCGCAAACCATGCGGCTACATGCCACAGAAGGAAGAATTTCCCTTACCTTCAATTTTGATGGAAAATCGTTCAGTAGAGTATGTTTGGTATTTTTAACACAAGAAAAAAGAAAACATTTCGTTTAGGTTTGCCTTTAATCGAGCATTTGAAATGGCTTGAATTGGGTTGAAAGAAAAACGCAATTAGAAATGAAATTCCTTTTTCGACATGGTTTTCATCGTTGGTCGTTAAAGATTAGATCTCGCGGGATTTTTCTTGCCGCTTCTGGTGGTTTTAAATTACCACTTTTCAATATCGTATATCGGTCGCTTTGTTGTGAGAAAAAAAAATATATATATCTACTAAGACCACCGAAGTGTTAATCATGGTTCTATCTGTCAAACAGTTCAACACAGAATTCTTGCAACCAAATGACTGACAAAAAAAGAAAATGTGTGTTGGACAAGATTTTATTCAAATTAGAGAACACTATTGGCCAATGTAACCTCATTGACTTCATGACACCTTGGTGACATGGGTTTTATGGTTGGTAAAATGACAGCAATGAATTCGTGTTTGAGGCATAATGTTTTGTAAATGATGGTTACAATGAACTTTGAGGTTAAGTAATAAACTGATTTCTTTGGCTATTGTGAGTGACGTTTGAAGTGTGTGGAAATAAAATATGTTGTTACTGACCACATTATAGGTAAATGAATGTTTGTTGAGCGATTTTAAATGACAATTGACCAAATACTTAACTTGGATTTTATAACGAAATTATGTACCATATTCTACGGGTTGTTTTATAGAAACTTTGGGTCAGGTTCACTTGCTTGTCAGAGAAGTTCACATTTCAGGTTTGATGGAAAGGGCACTTTCAGAATTCAGAATCACGTTTCGAGGATGCAGTTTTGAAGGTTCCAAAACGTCAGCATGTCAGCCATTTCATTAATCTTTCAAATGTTTAAAATTTTACATTTTACTGAATGGTTAGTTAAAACGTCATTAAAAAAAAATGTGACAGTCTAACAGTTCTTAATCGTCTAAGGGCAGATACATTTTTCCAATCTTCTCCCATTTTGTTTTCCTATCTACACCTTTGAAAATATGAAAATCGAGCTTATTATATCTTAAACGTCATCCCCTTTGAATTGAACTCACCCACCATAATCTCCTCTTTCAACGTTATAATTTGACAAATACCTTGATAACATTTACACCACGAAATACAACAATTTAAATCGTGCACATAAGTACTACTTGGCACAAAGGACAATTAATTTTAACTTAGCTTGGATATGGCTATAACAATTTACTCCGAAAGTATGCGTTGAAAAGTCATAACAAAACAAGAATGTCTGTAAAATAGGAGTAATTAGTCTTGTTGTGGGATTGCGTGTTTGATGTTCATATATTTCAAAAAAGAAAACGTCACAATGTTCTGGGTTGTCTGTGAAAAACCACTGATTTTAATCATGGTAGATACTAGATACCTCAACTGAACAATGTTGGAAGGTTAGAAAAATAAAAACGTGACCTGCACGAATTCCCTTCAGTCAGGGCTGTGAAGGATAACAACAATGTATTTTGTGTTAATTGGGTTAAGAGGAAAACTTAGTAGTGATAAATAGGAAATTGTAGAATCTTTCCGCTGGTGTGTTGTCGATTTGTATTATTTATTCAATCAAGGATTAGTGACAAAAGGGGATCGGAAACTGACTTACGTTTTACTCTCCAGATACTCAGCCAGCTCGGTCCTTGGCTAGCTATCTCCAGTTTCGTACGCCAAGTTGGTTCAGGTCCTCTACCACCTGTCTGCTCCACCGGAGTCGCGGTCTTCCTCTTCTGCGACGTCCTTCCGGGTTGGATTCAAAGACTCTACGAGCCGGAGCATTATTTTCCATTCGCTCAACATGACCCAACCATCTAAGTCGTTGGACCTTTACTTTTCTGTCTAGGTCAGTGTCGCTGTACAGCTCGTACAGTTCTTGGTTGGATCTTTGTCTCCATTCTCCATTAACGCAGACAGGACCAAAAATCACTCGAAGAATTTTTCCCTCAAAGCAGCCCAACGCGTTTTCATCAGATGTTGTCATAGTCCATGTCTATGCACCATACATGAGGACCGGGATGATGAGGGTTTTGTAGAGTGTCACTTTAGTTGCTCGGGAGAGGACTTTACTACTCCATTGCCTTCTAAGTCTAAAGAAAGCAGTGATTGGCAAGAGTGATTCTTCGTTTGATTTCAGCGCTGGTGTTGTTGTCTGAGTTGATAGCGGATCCCAGGTAGACAAAGTCCTTAACTACCTCAAAGTTAAATCTGTTGACGTTTGCTCCAAGACGTCGATGTTGGTAGTCCTTTCTTGTCGACAGCATTAACTTGATCTTGCCCTCGTTAACCGCTAGACCCATCTTCCTGCCCTCCGTCTCAGGGCTCACAAACGCTCCAATTATGTCAATGTCGTCTGCGTATCCTAGTAGCTGGACGGACTTTTGAAAGATTGTGCCTCTGGTGTTGACATTGGAGCTATGCACAATCTTTTCAAAAATGATGTTGAAGAAATCGCATGACAACGCATCGCCTTGTCTAAAACCTTTTTTGACATCAAAAGCGTCCGTAAGGTTTTTTCCGACCATGATGGAACAGCGTGAATTTTCCATTGTCATCTTACACAGACGGCTGAGTTTTTCTGGGATGCCAAAACTAGACATTGCTCTATATAGTTGGTCTCTATAGACGCTGTCATACGCGGCCTTGAAATCGATGAAAAGGTGGTAGGTATCGATTTGAAGTTTCTGGGAAGAACCTACTACACAAAATACATACAAACATATTGTTTTTTTTTTTTGTAAAACATTTGGAAATGTCATGCATGTTTTATGTTTTGACACTAGACACTAGAGGTCGTTTTAAAATCTCTTAAAACCAGTTCACACTGGACGCGTCTATCGGGCAATAAAAAAAAAGCGATTTGACGTACATCGAGTCAAGATGTTCCTGAATTACTCTTCTTGTGTGAACAGGGTCTTAGATATCAAATAGAAAATATACACTTCCATGGCCTTAATATGCGCATTGCGTGGTCAGCAATTTAACCTCTCAATCAAACTAATAATTCACAATCACTTAACAAATCGCTTAAAGAGTCCAACACAAACAAACCTTTAACGATGACCAACCCCAAATAGAAAGCAAACAAAAAATTGGATAACCAACAAATTATTATCGACCAAACATATTGCCCAATTTAGCTCCTTCATGGATTCCATACACATTTTATGTTGTTTCCGTCTAGAGATAATCAAAACACACTGTCAACTAATTTCAAAACACCCACAAGTCCCCTCTTATGTAACTTTAATAACAAACAATAACTTTCTGCACGTACCATAACCCACACCCGCAATAAAAATAAAACATTCGAAAATTGATTATCCTCAAAAAGTTTGTCCTTCATTTTTTTTTTTTTTGGTTCTTTGTCTTCTTTTTGGCATGGCATTTAATACCTCCGACTGCATGGAGACTACCACCAAAACTTAAATTGAAGTTTTGCGGTGGTTTTCGTCGGTAATGTTGATCAAATAAACTACACCAATCCACGCGGAGCACAAAATTGATTGCTCTCTTATGGATCCACACTTTTCAACATAGTAATCTTGACTTTGGTCAGCAACGGTAGGGTAGTGGTAGACCCGCTCTCCCGTGTCCGGGTTTTCATTCATTTTCGCATGTTTAAAAAAGGAAACAAAAAAATCAAACAAATAGTCAAACTTTTGCTTAACTCTCGGGTGATTTTTTGCAGTGAAGTTACAAAACCCACACAACTCCGGCGCATGACGACGACGGACGCACCCCATCGGAGTTTCTCCTTGAATTTGCTCTCATTTTTTGCCAGTTTTGTTTCGGGTAGATGGCCAGAGATTTTCAAGCGGAATCCAGTTCTCCAAAGGTCCTGTTTGAATACGAACCCATTTTTCGCGAAGTTCCGTTCGTCCTAAGCCCGGTTAAAGTCAAATTATCCTTTTAAAAGTGTATTTTCTTTTAAATGGTGTTAAACGCCATTCGGTCGAGTGTTGATTGAAAACAAAGAAGAAAACAACCGGAAGTTGAAATAAGTGTGATCCAATGTTCGCTCAATTTAAATCTTTAACTTCGTGTGAAGTGTTTTCCTTCCGATAATTATTGTTCGAATTATATTCTGCTAGTGTTACCACTTTGAAGAAAATTCAAGTGATTCGTTCAAGTGTAAAATTTCAATAAAAAAAATTATACAAAGGCGGAACACAAAAATTTATTACTGCTGCATTTGAAATGTCACAAGGATCACGAGAACCACAGCTTCTTACGGGCAGTGCTGGTGGAGGAGGAGGGGGTGGTAACGGCAGCATTACGTTGATGGGGAAACCGAACCAGCAACATTCACACTTCCATCAGCAGCCGCCCACGAATATTTCAGCGAGTACCATAATTTCAAACACCGGGGTTGGAGTACTACAAAGGATAACATCTACGCAGGTACGGTAACTGTGTGTCCTTTTTTCTTCCGTTTTTGCATATGTATGTACAAAATATAGGTAGATATGTTTCTTGTTGTTTGTTTTGTGTGTTATTTGATGACGTAAATCAGACTCTCGCTCTCGCAATGGTCCTGCCACGCAAAATACAAGAATGACGAATACATTGCATTTTATTCAAAAGGAGAAAGCCGGCTTTTTTGTCGACCTGTCGAGATTGTGGTTATAGCGACGAAGAAGTGCGAGAGCAATGGACGAGTCGTGTCCGACCTTATGTGGTGGAGAGGCCTCATAATTTATTTCATTCATTAAATTTGCTTTGCTCGTTAATTTTAATGTTATTACCTGAACGATTTCTAGAGTCCTGATCCTACGCTTAATGGTTAAATGGAGACTGGCACTGGGGGTATAGAACTGAAGGTCCATTCAAGTTCGAAAACATGAATATCCTTTTAAAAGTTTTGATGTTTGGAGTATGAGTTGTAATTAAGATTTATTTTGGGTAGATAAAGCGAAAACATTTACGTAATGAATGTCAAAAATTTATGGCTGAAACGGAACCTGGGGATGGTAAATGTATTGATAACCGTGAAATTTGAGCAAATTATAATCTGAACCTCTGAACTGTTTCTTTGAAAAGTTTGACAGCATAAATAAATGTCATTCCAGTTTTCTCATGACATGACATTTAATGTTAATAAACATTAGGCCAGTTCCACCTATCAACAACTCACTGAGATCTCAGCGATCCCGAGATTTTTTAGGTGGAACAAGAAATCTCAGCTGATTTTTTTCTGAAATCTCTGAGATAAAATTATTTTGGATTCGATTTCGCACTCAGCTATTTTGACGTGACTGACATAATGTACAACAACAATTTGTAAGGTAACCATTTATCTCAATGAGAACCGAGAATTATGTTCCACCAAATGATTTTTGCCTCAGTCAAAGTTACATTGAGATCTCAGTGAGATGTTGTTAGGTGGAACTGGCCTATTTTTATAAACAACAACTGCTTCACATTCACTAAAATTCCCTTTCCAAACTGACGAGGAAGTGCGAGAACATAATCACAATCTGTCAAATAAGCTAGATACGTCAGATATCCCCCACCGGAATTTCACTTTAATCTCATCCAAATGACTTGTCCCTTTATTCCATTTTGTAACTAAAACACATCAATGATTGTCAATAAGCACCACCCTCTCATCATTGACACTTTTTCTGTCAAGTTCATTGAACTTAACGGCTGCTGCAGAAATAAAAATGGAAATTACCACCCTCTAATGGCGCAAAAACACACAAGACATTGCATGTCCTTCGCCACCCTAACGCTTCTGCATTGAAAACTATTAACTTTTTTTTGTTTGCCCTTCTGTATCGGGATCTAGGATCGAATATGCAAGGTGTTTCTTGCGCACATGCAAAAAGCAATAACAATACAAAATCCTTTGCTGCTTTGTAAATAAATAAACTTTTTCAGTTCAACAGAAAGTGAACAACAAAAACAATTACCCCCGTGCGTTCGCGTTTTCCAGACGTGAAGTTTGAACCAGGCAAGGACGAACGCAAAATTGATCCACTATTGCCAACTGAGTAATAGATGACACAGCTTTTGGATAAGCCTCAACCATTTCATTACGTTATTCTTGTCTGCTTGTCATTTGTAACTCTGTTCTTCTGTCAGTTCGTCTCTGTGAGAATTTGTAACGCCTTGTCACAAATGTCAATGTCCATTCAGCTGTCATTGTTTTTCTTAATTTTGACAATGTTGCAATCAACTACTTACTTCAAAGTTGGCAACACTGGTTTGGTTGGCCTGTTAAAGGCCTCATAAACTATTCAGCCAGAGAAGTCAAAGTCAGTTGAGAATACCTACAACTGCACACTAACGAATGATAAAATAGTTCGCCCCTAGATCAACTTTTTAACGTTAACAAAAACACCATAGTTTTTCCCTTTTTATTTTCAATTCCCTTGCAGTGGAATTCTTTCTTCTGTTTGCAAATTGCAAACGCAACACACTTCTGGGACTCTCTGACTTTGATTCTGAGAACTGAGACTGAATGAATGACCTTACCAACAAGCTACGTGCGCCTCTATCATCGAATGCCAAGTTCATGTCGCATTCAATATGATTCCCCCTTGTCTAGTTTGTAGCTTTTTTTGTTGTTGTTGAATTTGTATAGGGGCAAACGGTGCGGAATATGTATAGAAAAGCAAATTGGGTTGGGGCACCGCAATACTAACCTTCTGCCTAAGGGGGTTTGCATGGGTGATTTGGTTCGTCGAACAAAGGGACCATCTCCCCCACATTGTACACTGTGCCTTGTGGTATGGCAAGTTGATGATGTTGGCTGTTGGTGGCATGGCGTCTCTGATTGTCAGTGTGTCGACATTTAGTCGATTCTATGGTTTTAGGGGGTGAAAAATCGTTAAATGGAAAATGGAAAATTCCGCACAAGAAAATCTGTGTGTTTGTTTGCTTTGTGTGCGCACCATGGGGAGGATGGGTTGGCTGGATGGAAATACAAGTCTTGAGGGAGAGGGTGGAAAATAATGCGGCACACATGATTTGGTTCTTTGTTTATTATGATTTTTTTTTTTGTTGTTGTTGTGTGCTGTGCTTCTTTTGGGTGGGCCTTACTTCTTGGGCTTATCGTTACATTGAGTTTGAGAATGACAAATGATGTGTGTATCGTGTTGTTTGCGTTGAGTGCGTTAACACATGAGTGCTCAAATGTTAATGCCTATCAGAGATGGGCTCAATTAGGATCGGAAGTCTTTTGAGAAGACAAAAGGGGGATGCTTTTTGGGGCTTTGTTTCTTGAAACATGAATAGAGAAGAAATCAATACAATAACAATGAATATTATGTACAAGTTAATTGTTTTTCTGAATGCCAAACAAACGTCATAAAAAGTTCCGTTCACTTTATCTCTTGACATAATAATCAAAACAAATATTTCTCTTGCAACAAATTGGAGAAGACAAAAAAATTCGACATTAAAAATTCATGATCTACTTCAATAAATTCACAATTACGAAACGACGAAAATAACCATCACAATAATTATTGTGTTTACCCCATCAAACGTTCGACAACCATTTTCGAAAAAAAAAAAAAAATGACAAACCATTCCCACGAACTCTAAAATATGTAACCGAATATGCGCCATTCGGTCGCCTTAAAATCAAAGCAATTGTCGGCAAATAAGAAAGCAAATTAATTCATTTTCCCAGACAAGATGAAGAAGAGTGCCCACTTCAACTACTAAAGAGACATGAAAATGGAACACGATGGTCAGAGATCATCATTTTAATTGCTAGCACTGCGTTACAAATAGTTTTGTGTTTCGAAGAAGATTACACTGCGACACTACAAGTGAGAAACCAAGTGATTTTTCAAAGTACCCACTATATTTAGAGCGAATTAATTTTCAGTTTCTTTTTAAAGTAGGAAATGGGAATGGAACATCATTTTGATGACCTATTTTTACTGTTCAAAAAATGACAGGTGGAAGGAATTGAGAACAGAACAATCGAATCATCTGTCACTTTTCCAATTTTTTAGTTGAACTTATGTGGAACTTATTCATTAAAGATTTCATTTGAATGACTTGACACGAAAAGATTTAGATCATAAGCCCCTTTTACACTTCAAACATTGGAGTAAGAGTTGCACTAATTAATTTATGATTAGCATCAAAAGCAGTGGAAAACATCATTAGACACATCTTACATAATTTCGTATCTTGTGCTCAAATTGAAAAATCAAACAAACTCCAAAGCTTTTCCAAAATAAAAAGACACATGACTTAATTCTCTTTCAGTCTCAAAAAGGCAGAAGCTACAGGACCTCCCACACATTTCTTTATGTTTCAACAAAATAGGGTCGTAGCGGCAAGCTACCAGCTAAGTAAAGTGCCTTTATTATAATTCTAATTAAATGGTGATGATGTGAAGTCTGCCGAGTGCCAATGTGTTTGCTCAATGTCTGCAAAAAATATAGAGATTGAGTTGGAATATAGAGAGACAGCACTGACATGACGTTGAACGTGCTGTTGCTGCCACTGGTTTGTTTGTACAGTCTGCGGAGCAAAAAAAAAGTACACAAGGATTGCAAGACTCATGCAGTAGGTTAAAGACGGAATGTTTCTCAGTTCTTCCTTTCATGACACAAAACCAACACGCTCTTATGAGTATCCATATTTTAGAATTGTGGGTGGTGGTTGATGCTTGAGGTTGTGTTTGTGGGAAGGGGGCGGTTTGTTGAAGTATGGCACGGCCCAGACAGGAGGCGATGGCGTCCAGAAATAAACCAAAACAAAAAAATACTAAGCTATATGTTACGAGGTGTTTGTTTCTCGAATGGTCGTGTAGAGACATGTGAGCCTGGTATACTTGGTCACGTGTTTGTAGTCCCCGAACCTTGAGTACACATAATTGTCTATTCCTTTGATAGAATTTGTAGGGTTTATTCCATTCGTAGTTTTAAGAGGATGAAAACAGATTTCACGAATGGTGATGAGTGCAAGTAGCATGAATTTCTTTAGAATCAAATTCAAACCAGGGCAAAAATAAAGAAAGCAATTCGGAAAAGTGGATTACTTTTTCAGAATACTCGTTGCAATGCCAATTATAACAGCAGCTCACTGCGCCAACATTCAGATTAACGTTTCGACCGAATTATAAATCAAGAGCATCTCGTGTCCTACAAAAATGTTTCCAAATTGGGATCAAGCTTATATTAAAATAAGGCGTTCGCTTGGATCTCTAAGTATCCTCCTGTAGCATAACTGTTACATAACGTCAAAGCTCTTTTAGTGGAGAGAATTATTAGGAAATTGATCGGATTCCAATTCCATTTTAGACCGCTTGTCAAATAAGAACCTTAAATAAAGTACATCGCACCTTGTATAGTTTGGTCACTCCTGACGTTGCATCGATATCAAATGACATTTTATCTTGGATGTGTGAACATGACACCGACATAAGAATACATAATTTAAATACAACGAAAAAAAAAGCTATCAATAAACACGAAAATTGACACTTAATGCTCCCATAGTCTCTACCCTTTTGGATTCTCCGTCAAAAGTACAACAGGGCAAACATTCGACTCCCTTAACCACAAAAAAAAAAATGAGAACATGTCCACACTGCAAAAGAAAAACTGTAAAAATAACCAAGACCAATTCCATCCATAAGCAATTTGATTGCTTGATGGATATCAAAGACTATGAATGACATACCAACAAGAGACAACCAACGACGCCGCGACGCACGTATGCACGATCCATTCATCAACAGAGACATTTCCAACAACGACGATGATGATGATGAGGATGACGCATCAAGTCGGCAAAATGGTGATTTACAAATGAAAAACAATATTGACACACAAATTCGAAAAACGGAATCAAGAACCAGACCGTAAACGTAACCAAAGATCATCAAATATTGACATACATACACTCATACATTCAAATGGTAGAAGAAAATTCTTCAGAGAAGAACACTGCATATCCGTTGTAGCTTGGTTGAAACACCTACCCACGAAAATTACCGTATGGTTCTGGACAGAAAGTGACAGGTACACATGTCCAAAAATTTAAAAGTTTTCTTGGTTGCGAAATTCAATCGGACAGATTTGTGACAAGTTTCAAATTTATTCCGTTTTTTTGGAACATTTACGAAATAAATGACCGGAAAAGTCAAATTTGACACATGAAACGTCAAAAATTCAATAGAAGCTTTGATAACTTCACAACGTTGTTCCTCCTGACAAAAATAAAAACACATTAATCACAAAGTCTTGCCCATCTAAAACAAAAATAGATTTTTTATGACTTTACAAACGCTTACATTTTGATATGGAGCTGAATTGTATTTGGGAACACACCCCCGTCACTCATTTTAAATAAAACAACAAAGAAATCACTCGGCACCATCATGTCATGATGTTTCCGTCACAGCTTCTGGCGGAGCTGTTTCTTAAATGCCAATCTCAACAACTGACTAATTTACCACATTTTTTGAATGGATTGCCAGGGTTAATTGTCGCTGCCATGTCTAAAATGTTGTTATTTCGATGATTTTAGCTACTTTGTGGTGGGGTGGTCGTTCGGTTCCCCTTTAAGGCCTTTCTATTTTTTTTTTTTGGTGTATATTTGTGCTGTGGATTTCAATATAGAAATATGTTTTAATTTTGTAGATTCGTCTGCGTGTCAGGTTTTTAATGGTTTTATGGACGATAAATGATGTAAATTAGCATGCAAATGGATATAATTTTAGGTTGAGCTTTCATCACCTCACTTACAGATGGAAGGTGGAGTTGATGAAGTTCTAAATATAACTAAGTTGATCTTAGTTTTGGTGGGGGTGAATTTTAAAGACTGAAAATGTTAATTCAAAATATATTTAGTTCCCCCTACAGAGATTTTTGGTTCGCTTGTGCATAATCACAATAGTTTTCAAACCCCAACAATTTAAAAATGTGCAACTAACCATCAAAACAAGATTTGATATACAAATGACATAGTTTTCATCTGTCATTTCACTGACAGTTCATTTGACAACTATCCTCAAAACGCACAAAATTATCCTCAATGTTATCGACAAAACCATTTAATTCTAAGCATGTGGGGTGGGATAATCATCAATGTTGATCGTTATCCCGTCGTCGTCGTCATTATTGCTGCACTATGGGGTACTTCCATAATCGTATTTTCCCCTTATCTGTCAGTTTGAAACATAGAATCGTAATCATGACGTCTGCCGATCGCATTAATCGCTTTTTATGTTTTGTACGGTACTGTTTCCAATTTTATGCCAAACACAAAACGTAAACAATTATAACTGTATTAATGCAGATAAACCAACCGGGCCATTCTCTCTTTCCTTGCGCTAAGAACCTTTTATTTTGATCTGTTAAATGGTGTGCTAGCTAGATGCATTAAACGGATGACACTCAATGGTGCTACAAAATGGTCGTCAATGATTAAATAAACACGCGTCATTGCCGATAAAAGTGATAAGAATGTCATTAATCTCAAAGAAACACTAAGTAGTAATAACACTGAGACTGTTAAAGATAACATTCAAAATTCTGTTGTTGTTGAACAGTTTTTATTAAAATAGTGAAATTTCATATTTTTATTGTTCAGGATCAGCAACTTCTACTTATTTTTCTCCTGGCCTCACCGTTTATTTAGAATTTGCATTCTTTTCTTCCCACAGTCGACCAGTTAGAAATCTAGCCACTTTAGTTCCTCTTGCTCCCCCTCTCTATTTATACTCCTAACATCGAACAGATCTCCATGATGCGCAACGGTACAGTAGCATACAAACAACAAATTGACACTTTCAAGCTCCATTGAAAAATTACTAGCTGTCACAATGACATTACCCGAGTTCGCCACTGTTTAGCTATTTGTTAAAAAAAAAAATATTCTCCACTCGACTGACAGCCAACACGGATATTCAAATTGCCATCATCACTACTACTGCCTTCTGAATTGGTAATGTTATCCAGAGGTTACCTTTATACCTTTTCCTTTTGCCCCGTCTGGTCCATCCCTCTTTAACAATTTGGCAGACATAGTGTCAAGTGATACAACGTGGTGGTTCGGTTAGAAAGATTTTATGTTGCATCTCTCTGTATCTGTATTGTACAGCTGGTATAATGTTCAACGGTCAAGATGACTGTCTTGTGGTTTGGATCGAGTTCGAGTACGTTTTATTCATGGGCAGCACACATTTACGCTGGGACTGGTCGGTAAGCAAAGCAAGACTAGACATTTCTTCACGTTCACACTAGCAAACGGAACGTGAAATTGAATTTGCATGTTTTGCATTTTATAAGTTTTATATGACGTGGCTTGCTGCAAACACCTGCGTGCAAAATGCTTGTCTAAAAGAGAATCTTTTATTTTGATTTGAGTTTTTCTTTCCAGATGTGTAGATTCATTTTAATCTATGCATCTACATGCTAGTCACCGCCGGTCCGTCAACAAATATATGGTCAATGTTTTATAATGCCCTTTTGACAGTTGTTTCGAGAGTGCAATTAGACCCCAAGTGATTTGAATTGGAATGTTCTTTAAGTCATGTGAATTTTGTTGCACAACTAAATGTCTACACCTACCAAAGAGTAATATTAAAAGCACGTGACTACCTGTCAAGGAGACATGCACTAAGCTATGTCAAAACTGCTTACGTTTACGATCACATTTTGAAAAATAGGTACCTACTTACATTCATCCTAAATTTGACGATTCCTTATCCTAAGCCTACAGACTACCATGCTTATTTTTCGTTTTCTTTTTTTTTTCTCTAACCCAAATCGAAAAGAACAGTTACTGCCGCAGGTCTAAAATTGTTCCCCACAAACATTTTTAACATTCTCCATTGATCACGTCACCTGACGTTTCCCATGGAATCGCAATTTATATCAACAATCGGCATCTTCAATGTGACACCGGTTGTGCAGTATGTCTATCCATCCGCCTGTCTATCTGTCCTTGGTTCTCAATGTTTTCGCGCATATTTACGAAGGTTCCTCAGAAGATGATTCTCCGAAGACGACGCGACGAGTCGTGGTTTCCTAGTAAACGCCGCGACGACCGACGACGACACTGTGATTACGCCGATCGATCGTTCTGTTGTTCACCACCTGGTCAACTTTATTTACACGATAAATTCTTGACATCTTAAGGTTGTCTATACGTTTGAAGGCTTGCACACCGCGGTGGCATTTTTATTTAACTGTCATGTCTCATTGACGTTTCTCGCTGGCTTTCAGAGGTGGTTAAATGCAGATAAAAACAATAAACATCTATGAAGCTCGTGCATTTTATCACACGGTTCGCACGATAAGATAAAATATCTTAATTTTTTTACCTCATCATCAATGTATAAGCAAATTGTTAAGTGAACAAAATGTAAGTCAAGCAAGATAAGTTTATTTGCAAGAAAATAACAATTACTCAAGCTTAATAGCTCCTGTTTTACCCAGAGTATATCTAATAATGAATAGGGAAACTCTTTTGTAAATGTAGTTGGCACTACTACAATCACTAATTTTCGAAAAAAAAAAAACACAACAAAAATTCCATTAGTGAAAATAGTCAAATCAATTCCTTATGTAAAACTGCCTGTGAAAGAAGAAATGACTACACGTTCATCACTGGTTTCTTTCCCTTTTTCTCTAAAAGATTTTTAAAGGCGGTCCCGACTTGAATATATTTTTTGTTACTTTTAAATAAATTTCTAATGGAAAACTGCCTGCGCAAGAAGAAATGACTTCACGTACATTACTTGCTTCTTTACCTTTTTCTCAAATAGATTTTCAAAGGCGGGTCCGACTTCATTGTCATAAATTGTGAAAAAATATTCGATAAAATAAGAACCGGGTGTGTCTGTCAAAAAAAAACTTATTTTGTTTCCCTTTCCTTCCTACAAGTTTCTCATTGGCTTCAATTTCTTATATCTGTGTGAAAATATGTGTGAATCAACAGATGTTTTTTTCTGAGTTTCCCTACTCATTATTAGATATACTCTGGTTTTACCTACCTTTGTGACAATCTCGTTGAGATTGATCTGGACTTTCCTAGTTCGTATTTAATGAAATTTGATTAATTCACTAAACTTACTAAACTAACGGAGCACTGAGTTAGGGACAGAGGGATGCGAGGGACGATGACGATAAAGTCAGTTTTTAGTTTTTTTTTTTCTGAGGGAAAAGCTATTGCTTGATCGATTTGTTGCGTACACTGATCATTTATAACAAGATTGGAAACCTACCTACGTTTTACCCTCCAAATACCTCAAAACTTATTTTTTTTTTCTTTCATACACATATCCTCTTGCAGCAAACTTGTTTTTTATTATGTGCTCTCTTAGTTTGTATTACATGCATACTCTTACAGCTTACCTGCTCCCTTAGCTTGTAGGCAAATGTCATTTTGACAGCAAGCTTTCCCATCTATAACTGATCAGTGGTTTCGTTATTGACAGAACTATCTTCTTGGTACAGTTTATTCACACCAAATGAATTAGCTTGAACATTTTATTGAACTTACGTTGAACGTTCCTGATGGTCGATGGTAGTCGTAAAAAGACAACTTAAATGACAGACGCAATTAGAGGGAGATGGAAAATGACAAACTGCAACCATTAAATTTTAAACGAGTCTTGCTCCAGAGTTTGGACTCTGGAGACTTTTTTATGGGAAAGAATATTATGGACTTATTTTATTTAATTGAATTTTGATAGAGAAGATTTTATAGTTTAATGAATTTGTAATCTTTTTTTAATGCATTCCAAATGGTTATAGCTGTCTTCAACTTGCATGACGTTCTTGATATCATAATTAGGTGTGGGCAGTTTTTTTTTTATTCCTTAAGCACTGTTCACATGAGCACAACCAACGAGCAACGAACGACGAATGCATGAAGAAAAGTTTGGACTTTGGAGCCGTATTTCTTTACAAATTGTCATCAAAACGATAAAAGTGTAGTTTATGTTTGATTTGTGATGCATAAATTAAATGTTTAATCTCAAATGTTAAATAATTTGAGAAAACAAATTTATTCATCGCGAAAAGAATTGTAGTTGATACGAACTGTCAATCTCTATTCGCGTTCCACATCATCCACACTCCCAACGAACAAAATGTTCTCGCGCGAATAACCTTAAAAATCATTCTTGCCTTGTGTTTTGGTTGTTCATTCGCGACGAATTAAAAACTGTCATGTGAAAGGGATGTCAAAATCGACGAATTTTCGTCCATTCGTTGGTCGTTGTCGTGCTCATGTGAATAGTGCTTAACATAGCGTGTGATTGGCGTCCAAGTAAATTGAGGAGTGTTGAAATGTTTATTTTAGTATAAAATTGTTCTAGAAATTGGTTCAGTCTTCAGTCGCTTTCTTAAAAGGTTTTTTTTTTTTAGCGAACTCCTGCTGTAAGAGTATGATGCTTATTTCATTTATTAATACACAAATATTTACGAACAACATACACATTTTGAGAGGTTCGTAACAAAAAAAAAAAAAAAAAAATAGATTGTTGAAAAAGTCTCCATTAAAAATTCGATTAACTTCATTTGACAGCTGTCCAATCGCAATCATTGCACTAACAACTAGAACTGTCAATTAGCTTCATTAAACCTCGATAACCCAGTAAACTTAAGCAATTTCTGTATTCCAACAAGCTTTCGGTTGAACAAAGACCACGCCCTATATTTTGTAACTTAATTAATATCATTACCTACAGTACAATCACTTCTGATCATTGTTTATGGTGCCGCAGCGACAAAGTGGCAGTATTAATCGTTATTTTTTTTACATATTCTAGCACTCAATTATCACCTGTTAGTTGCAGTCTGCACTGGATACTTCCATTTAAGATAATTACATTTTCCATTCAGAGATTTAAATTGCCAGTATTTTACCGATATGGGTGAAGTGTTACATTCCAACATCGATTTTAATCTCACCATTATATCGTTTTATTAAAGATTACATTTTTTGTGTCAAGCCCACACATACACAAAAAAACGTGCTGGACTAAAGTTGTAGACGTTAATTAAATTACGAAATGTTTCTTTTTGAAAAATGAACAAAATGAAAATCCGTGAAAATGGCACGACTAAACCACTTAATCGGGCATTTTGCTGTCCCAGAGGTGATCCTAGATATTGAGCCTTCCAAAAACGGGCTGCCAGCCTTTTTCAGTTCACCACTAGCGCCGCCGCTGCTGCTTCAATTTGTGAAAGTGTATACGCAATTATAAAACGTTGTAGTTAGCTGCTGATGGCGCCCGCCAACAATGTCGCTTGCAGTCGTTGCGCACTAAATTGCCCAACAGACAAGCTTCAATCGCCGAAGTGAACTCTAATTCGAGGCTTAGACTATAATCGTTACTGCCGAGATTTGTGTGTCTACTCGGAACGACGTTTGTATCATATTCAAGTCTAACCTTCCTACACCAATGAAGCAAGCAACTGCTTGCAATACACATCGGATTATTCGCTCTGGTGAAAAATAATTAAACCACAAGAGTGAATGACATTGCTGGCTGAAAGTTGTGTACACTGAAGGAAACTACAGATTCTATAGTGACAACAAACTTCTGACATGTAGGTCCTTCCAATAAGGAAAAAACGATGCATGCTATTTATTACACAAGCAGATGTCAAAAACTTTTTGAAGTTTACGTTATATACGTCAAACGCCGTACAGTTTACTTTTGATTCCTGTGGTTTGTTCATGTTCGAGCGTGTATTAGAAGAAATTTCCAGTTCTTTTCAGAACTCAAACGGTTTTCAATTGCAACATTTTATAAGCTTAAAACAAAATTCAAAATGTCAAACCTGTTTAGTTTCAGTGTAACAAGTTATTAATAGATGTACCTAACCAACCTCTTCTTCGCTAAGCATTCATGGAGTGGGGTTTGCAGGGCTATACTTTTGGACACAATCGTAGATGATTCTCTTAAAGACGTGTCGTATCAGTATGTTCGCATGTTGACGGTTAGACGGTCCCAAGATTTACAGTTGTGGTTTTGTTTTACACAACTACTGGCTGCTTTGAGCTTGTGTCAGTATAAGATTTTTAGTTTCATTTTCAAAATGGATTACCCTAAATGGCTCACCTCTCGTTTAGGTCAAATTAAATGAAAAGCGGCTCTTTTGTGCTTAGGGAGTATGAAAAGCATTTCGTTGCCCAGGTTGTTTGAACGTAATTCAGCCATCCTGCAATATTCTACTTGGTGCAGCAACACGTTCGCTGTTCGTGTTCGTCCATATAAGAAATTAATAACACCATTTGGGGGAGGCATCAGACCCATCAGACCAACAACACTAGAATGTGTGATTTATTGGAATAGTTTGTCAAACTATTTACTGTATTCAAATCACACTTGTGTGAAATTAATATAGTTGCATACGGACGCGTAAACTCGCGGTGCAACAGGTTTGGTATTGTGGGTGAGACAAGAAGACACAGAATATGGATTATGGACTGTGATGTGAGGCGCCCGTCGTTTTCAAGACTCATCGCTATTACAGCAGTGGCGCCCAATATTTATGGAAATTTCGTCAAGGCGAGTTTGGAAAGTACAAGTATTGTGCCGCGTTCTTTGAATCATATTACAGATTATTAATGACTGTGAAATGATGTTGTAATCATTTTTTTAGAATGAGTGATTTGCGGCACGGATACGCTTGACGTTACTTTGAGTGAAAAATATCGTGATCTAGCAATGTTGAAGAGGAGGTGAACGTCTATAGAATAGAACTCTGAAAATGTGCATGAACCATGATGTTGCAAAAAATAGACATAATGTGAGGGACACGTCGTGTGAAAATTATTTTAAATTTGATACCTGTTTGGTCATTAAGAAAACGTCAAGGAAGACACTTTTAATTTTTAAAGATACGAAGTACGGCAGATTTTTATTTTTTGAGTAAATTGTAATTTATCATCACAACCATTTATACAGGTTTATAGCAAGTCTTAATGAAGTGACAATAGGCCAGTTCCACCTAACAACATCTCATTGAGATCTCAGAGATCTCCGTAATAAGAAAAATAGGGCGTGGAAAAATTATATTAGATCTATGTCCTTAGAGAACCAAGTGGTTTATATATCTCTTTTCGAAGAGTTTAAAAGATTGTCATATGATCTTTATAATGATTATAAAGGGGTTTCCAATAAGAGGTGTTATTTTGAATAGCCCGCTATTTCGGTAGCTGTCACTTTTGAAGCTTTGACATTTGACAAGTAGAAACTACAATATTAATAAAAATGGAACGATACACGCTTCAACAACGCATTGAAATTATTAAAATTCACTATAAAAATGGTGAAAATATGGCAGAGACGGTTCGTAAAACTAAAACATTTTTGGGTCGTCGTGAAGCACCTTGTCGGACCGCAATACAGAAATTGGTGGACAAATTCGAGCTGTTGGAACAAGCTAGTGATGTGAAGAATAAAACCCGTGCATGTCGCTCAAGAACAACTGGAGAATATTGCTGTGGTAGTCCAAAGTGTTGAAGAAAACCCAGGTTTATCCGTTTTTCGTCGATCTTTGGAATTAGGCATTCCACAAACGTCATTACACCGTATTTTGCATAAAGGCTGATCATCAACAACGTGGTGTCTTTGCTGATTGGGTCCTTGAAATGCATGAAAATGATCCGGAATTTCATCGAAAAAACATCTTGACTGATGAGGCCTATTTCTACCTCAGAGGCTAAGTCAACAAGCAAAACTGTCGCATCTGGGGCTCGGAAAACCGAAGAGTTATTGTTGAAAAGCCTCTCCATCCTCAACGCGTGACTGTTTGGTGCGGTTTATGATCCGGCGGTGTCATGGGACCTTACTTTTTCGTAAATGAGGCTGGAGCAACAGTTACCCTATCAAGAGATGATTAATGTTTTTTATTGCCGGAATTGGATGGTATTGATCTGGACAACGTTTACTTTCAACAAGGTGGCGCTACGTGCCACACAAGCAATGAAACCATCAATCTTTTACGGGAAAAGTTTCCGGACCTCTCTCGGAGAGGTGATCGCATTAACCACCGAGATCTTGTGATTTAACACCTTGTGACTTCTTCCTTTGAAACCACGTGAAAGATAAGGATACGCCAACAGCCCAGCGTCGATTCAAGACCTCAAAGATGAAATTCGTGAGGCTATCGAGGACATATGGCAGCCACTTTGCGATTTGGTTATGGAAAATTTCATGAAAAGGATATGGTCCTATAAGCGTGGTCGTGGCGGCCATTTGGCTTATGTTGTGTTCCATTATTAATGGCATACCTTCCTCTTTATAATGAAATAAACATCCGATCATTGATCTCAAAAAATAGCATTTTTCTTTGAATATCAAAATAACACCTCTTATTGGAAAACTCTTTAGATTATCTCAACGAGAACTGAGAACACCAAAGCATTTTGCCTCAGTCAAAGTGACATTGAGATCTCATTGAGATATTTTTAGGTGGAACTGGCCTAATGTAGGTATGTCCAAATGACAATGCAACTGGCTGTCTTATTTTTAAGAACTCTTTACTCTTTGAATTTCGATTAACAGATGAAATCTTTAACATAAGAATGTTAATAAGTTCAATTTCTGCCATGCCATGGACAATTTTTAATATCTAATTTCGCCAGTTATAAATTATAATATTAACCACCAAACGTCATAAATTTAAACTAATTGTCAGAGGGGAGCGAACGAAATGGCGACAACGACGACGGCTACGTATTTGCTTGAATATTTGAACAAGTTTCGACTCATAATCTTGTAATTACGGAATGCACTTAGAAAACGGAACAATAGATAAACAAGCTGCAAGCAATATAAATAAAAATCTGTTTCAAAGCACATAATTGACAATTAGTTAAGCCAGCTGTGTCAGTTTAGAGATAAATATTATTTATGTTCTTGCCGCGAAACCAGAACTTTTTGACGGAATTAAGCAATTATGTTGCCATTACTTATCAACTGCTAAATCCTTAGTGTACTTACATTTTTGTCTGGCGCCTAGTACATACGTACATATGTAGGTATACAAATATGCAAGGGTATAAGAAAAGTTATATTTAAGGATTTACTAAACGCGTTCATAAATATTTTATGATTCATATTTTCTTTTATTACACAAACGAATAACACTATTGAATTAATGTACTGAATGCATTAAATTCAAAGAAATCACAAATGGAATTGGAATGCTACTAGAGTTTGTCGATCTGTCAAATCCGCAAATGTCATTTAGATGATAAGTGCCCTTTGATTCAATGACATATCGTTCTAAACGAGACCATCCAAACGGGCATAAATGGGTTGTTTATTATATTTATGTTCAGTTCATTCAATGAGACAAACGAAAACGACGACAGCGATCAATCATATTCAAATATTTGACAGTTCCAAGATTAAACCACCCACGACAACTACCAACTGTCAAAAGGTCATTGGATTGTAAAAACTATAGCCAATAGAATAGATTATTGCTTTCACACATAGCTCAAAGCTCCAACTAATGATAATCAAATGTCAAATTAGCATATGTGTGCATAAAAGTTCATCGGTTATGCAAATGCATACAAAACTCCAAAACCGCTGAAACTCTACTGGCTCTTGTTGTTGGCTGCTATACATGTAATGCTTCTACCTAAATATGCATGTATGAGCGGTTCAGTGACGTTTTGTGGAATCTTTAGTTCAGCTCATGAATATTTATTTATTCACTCAAAACTACACTATCAGTGCAGAAGTGAACTCTTAATATATGGACATTCCATCCAATTGTTTATAGTTGAGGAAAAAAAAATACTGTTCAAAGAGAAGAAAGACGCTTCTGGTCTCGAGGCACATTGCACACATTAAACCAATTTACGTACATTTCTGAACGATAACGTCAACAGTTTCAGTCAGTGTGGTAGCTTGGGGTTTCAGGTATAATGTTTGGTCCATTACACGGTGGCTTGTTTTGTACAATCTACGGTGTTTTTGTTTTTAGCTTTTTGATAGTTTATGAAATTTTAAATGCATTCTCATGGCCTATTGCTGTCGACAGCGCCAGTCCGTTGATAGCTACTCCTGCAATTTGTTGGATCATTTTTTATTCTGCACTGAGTCATGTTTGTCTCGAGTCTCACCTTGTCTTGGCAATTTGTCTGCATTTGCTGTCTGTTTATTTTTTTGTGTTGCTTGACTCGAATTAGGGGGGGGGGGGGGGTCCTTAGGCTAGCAAAGTGGTGATGTGGAGGCCCAAGGCTAGTTTGACGTTTTGAAAGTTGAATGCTTGGTGACAGGGCAATTATGTGTGGGTGGCTTTATAGAGCAATAACACAAGATTATTGTTGACATATTATTGGGGACACCTGTTTCTGTTATTTTAACTTTTTTGCGGCAAAGTTATTTATGTCAAGTATTAGTTCTTCTAGTTATTTTTTGTGTGTATTGTTTCGTTGCATTTTGGTTTATTTTGACTTTTGTCTTGAAAATTAATTGAAAAGCAACCGCTGTACAGGAATTTTTGTAGTTTCTGTTATGAGAGTCTTATACTGGAATTTTCCAATTTCATCGTTAAGTTGTGCATTAAATCTTATTGCTCAAGGTATTCCACCTTTCCTTATCACATTTAAGGCCTTGAGTTAAAGACACTTCAGTTTCCTATGTCTAACGTGCCTACTAACAAGCTGCCTCTATGGTCACCCATGCAAAACCATCCTCTATCTCTTTCTACAGCATTGAAGCCAGTTCTCCTAACTAAAACAAAAATGTTATGCACAGTCTAACAAGGGTGTTAAGTGCTCGTGTGCACAAATAAATTGCATCCGACATTTGAACATCATTTAAGAGCAAAGCATAACTGCCGTTGTAAGATACCGGACGGTATTGTTGTAGGTGCCTTCTCAGTTACGAAAGCCAACATAAAATCACTGAATGCTAGTATCATTTTTCCGTCTAGTGGAAAAGTGCAGCGCTTCTCACCTCACCCACGCTACCATCAAGGCAAACCACAACCTTCCTCAAGGCTTGTAAAGGCACCCATTTAGTTCACGAACTGGCACTAAAACAATCGCATAGGAAGTATCTTGAAAGGTGTCCATGTAAGAGATACAATCTATTCATTACCATTGTGGCAGCAGAGCAGCGTAACAACGGTCGTCGTCGTCGCGTCTCATGGCTTGTTGACGGGCAACGGATTGCGATAGGTGAACGAAGCTCGCAACACTGATGCTCACTGAAATCTTTTTGTCGCTTTGCTTCTGTCTATCGCAAGTTGAATGATTTAGGCGGCCACTAAACGTGTATTGGTTCCCGGAAAAGGTGCGTATCTCATGTGTCTCTATTTCTGAACGGGTGACAGTATACGCTGATATCCATGACCATCGAAATTAGTACTTTTGTACTAGAACTATGTCATTCTCGGTTACTTCAAAAGAGACGACTTCAAGAAATAAATAGGTTCCTACGAAATAAATCTGCACTTCAGAAACCGTTTCGAAAACCACAAAAAATCACCGAAACTCTTTCTTAAGCTATAAGTTATACATAAGTGCTAAAGTCTCTCTTGAAGAAATTACTTTTTTGAGTTGTTTCGAAATCTGATCCATTTCTGCGGGGCGAATATTAAGATGAAAGAATGCAATGCAAGGGAAAACAAATCTGTGCTATGAGATCTACTTTAGTTCCACAATCGTCCCAGGACCGGGACAGCATCACACATCACTCTACCATGTGTTTCTTTATTTTTTTTGTTATTCGAGTGCTAAAAGTGGAATTCCAGAGAAAACCACTGCCAGAAGTAATGCACTCGGAATGCGAGCTCTTATTGTTTTTAGTTTGCATTTTACTTTTTTCATGCTCTTGGTTTTATTTTGTGGTGCAATAAGTGAAACGCAGCAGCTCTTATTCCCTAGTTTACTTTTTGTTTAAACATCTCGGCACTTGATTTGGAATATTGTGAAGAGAGACCTGTAGCCCAAGAATGTATTTTTTGCTTGCAAAAACCGCCCGCAGAGTTAAAAAACGATTAAAGTTCTTTGTCTGGTGTTCTACTAAATATTTTGCTTACAGACTGGTATGAGAGTCTATTTTAAAGTAATCGAAGAAAAATTGTTTTCATTGCCTGCTGATGGCCTCGATTTGCTTGTCTGTGCAAAATTGAGTTTTTTTTTTTGTTTTGGTCGTTTGGATTTCTGTTCTAAATGTAAATTAACTGGAAAAGAGGAGCTACTTAAGGATACATAAATAAACAAAGGCAGGCATGAAATTCATTCGTTCTGGTATGGGTAACGGCATATCCTTCGAAATACTTATCGAACTTGTATTGAAAGTAATACAGTCAGGAATACAGTTAAGATTGTCAGACGGATAAAAAGCGGACTCATCAGAAACTAAGAAAATTGAAGCTAGGAAAAATTATGTTCACACTCGACCTCATTTTTGTTCACAACTTTTGTAAGATTATTTTAAAATGAATAAAGTGGTAACATTGTCAGGATAGCTGTCAGTTATTTATGACTTAACGGTGATGCCAATAAGGGTTTACATTTTTGTCAATACATCTTCACTGAAAAAGTACTTTAAGAGTTAACTCTGTATTAAGTTTAGTTGGCCCTAGAGTTCAATCCGCGCTAATTTATTACTGAAAGCCTGTGTTGAAGGTTTTCTGTCCAACAATATAACGTAAGCCATCATCAGATCATCTAAGTTAATATTTTAAAGGAAGACCCAACACAATGACAGTTATAAAAACAATACGTCAACCTTATCTTGCGTCTCGAGTGATGGCGTCGATGTCAAAACTCTGCTGAATTAAACGTGTGTATTTTTTATATTCTGTATTCTGTATATTTTCTAATCGTTATCATCGAGAGCTAAAAGAAAACATGAAATTTGTCTCAAGTTGATTTCTAAGAATTTTGATTACAAACTGTCAGTGTTCAGCACCTGTGCTTGAGGTTCTATTTACCACTCTTAGTAGCTAAAATGCTCTCTAAAACATTTCAAAAAATTGTTTACCTAATTATAAATATCATTGGAATGCACTTTTTTGTTGTCTTACGTCGACATGGACAATGGAAAGCACTTAGTGATTCTGAACAATCGCTGTTTTTGATAGTGCAATATATTGCATGCGACTGGCGATGACATGGATGCAATTGACAATTTTTGGTCTCAATTAAAACTCAACGCCCAAAGAGGCTCTACAAAACACAATTGCTGATAGCCTGCTCCACAGTGAACAGAGACATGACTACATAACATATCTGCCGCGTTTCATACAAAAGTTCATTTCATTCTTATCGGGCGGTGTAATGCATTTAATCGGAAAAACAAATCTGGCGCGAGCGTGTTTTTAAGATGGTGTGTTGTTCAGTTTGTTGTTTTTTTTCCATTTTATGGATGTTTACATGGAATTTCGCAAGAACACAAATTACACGCCTGTTATATCGATGCCTGTATGCCTGTGCAATAAGTTTAATCGACGACCGACGACGACGACGTCTGCAACAACAACGCAGCGCCGACAACGATGATGGTGGCGACAGAAATGCTATGTGCGCAATCATTTGTACGAGGGTGACAAGCTGGTTACTGTACTCTTATTGAACAAGGCAATGGTAACTACTGCAAATTGTGGCAGGCTCCGAGGCAGTCACCCCTATCACTTTCAATTCCAACGACCGATCGTGTAAAAGAGACTCCAGTTTGTAGCTTGTTGGAGGTGGATTTGGAAGATTGCTTGATGCTTACTGGCGTGCTGCAAATATTTACCTACACATTTTTCAGCGTGATGACAGTAATTCTGTGTGGTTTTATGGTTGTAATGTGAGATATTTTGTGTACGCAGATGTTGCAGGTGGCAATTGCGAGAGATATTGAGAAATAAAATCATATACAGAGAAAAAGTCACCTGGTCAACGAGTATATTTTGATTGGGTAAAGAATTAAAGGAATCTCATCTAGGTAGACACCTTTACCATACACTCCTGTACGAAAGATGTTCTTTTGTGGTTAACTGTGTCATTGCTGTTGAAAATGGCACAGTCAATTTCCTTAACAGTCTCCTTTGGATATTATATTTAACAGAAAAACTATTAGAAGCAGTTGTCTTTGAAATTATTCACCTGTATGTCCCGCGTTGGGCGCCATTTCTTATTTTGTAATAATTTCTATAAGATCTCTACTGTTATACATGGTCCCGTGGATTACATCATAGATAACGGTGTTTGTTGGTGCCATTGACGTTAAGATTGTTTTCCGCGACTTTCGTAACAAAACTCCTCTAAAGATACAACTCCGTTTACAATTTGATAAGTCCTATACTTGAACTTTGACTGATCCAATCACAAACGGTGCAACTTCTTGCAAATGGACAAACATTCGCTGTACAAATTCTTGCCTCCAAAGTATATGTGGGTCGTCTCACATTTCCCAATAATTTCTCGTTTTTGCATCAAAGGGTCAATCGATTGAATTTAGAAGCCAACTATCCATCCATAATGCCAATTCGACTTTGCATGATATCCTTAATTCGCCCGGTCCGCTGTGATACCCTTTCATTCCAATAGCTGCGTCTGTCTGCCGGATTAGTAGATTTCACCCATCGTCCGTCGAGGTCGAGGGAATCTGAGACCTGTGATATCTCTATTTCGATTCGTTGTTTATGTCTGAGATTTAATTCATATTTACAATTTGCCTATGAGTTCGACTACAACGAATTGTTTGCCTGCTATAAGCCCTCTTTGATGTTCGTGTTGCCAAGAATTGGAGGATTGCAATGCGGATTTACATTAAGATCTGCACTCGTCTCGAGAGGCACTAAGGCACCTTGAAACTGCACAAGAGTGTATTTATTTATGGAGTTAGGAGCATGGATACTATGGAGACAGAAACAATGAGTCTATACAAAACGGATCTTTGTCAGATTTGCGCCATTGTTGTTTGCCGATGATATGACGATTGTCTCTCACTCACAAGGAGCACACGTTTCCCAATAAATTGCATCGCCTTGTTGACGGAACATGTTTTTTTTTTCTTTTTATACTTGTGTCTGTTTTGTAGCAGACACTTAGAAGGCTCTTTAGAAGGTGGTTTGTGGATGAGTTCGGTGTTCGGTGGATGTGGCAACAAGGTGAACTTTGAGCAGTGGCAGCAGGAGTTAATACCAAGTGGGGTTCTATACTTTGTCTCGTGGTATTCGAATATAGAATCAAAGATTTAAATTGATGTTTGGAATTTATGCGGCATGCGTGCAACTCCAGAGTGCAGGCAATTTATTGACTTTTCGGAAAATTTCAATTTATCGGCATTGAGGATGCCGGCCAGAACGACGATAGCACTATCGTCTGTCTGTCTGGGTTATAAGGTGTTGTTTTGAGTGAATGCTAAGTTATTTGCTTGAGGTTCTGAGAAATTGATTAGTTATAGACTGCATACACAAAGTATTTGAATATTTTGAAATTGTATTGTCTCTGTTCTGACAGAGCATGGAGCTGTCAAAAAGATTGATTTAACATTTCAACAAACTGCATCTTCAAATCTCTAGAAAAAGAAGAGTTTATAAATTAATTTAACCCTTTATTAGATTCACCAAGACAAAGATAAATGATTATATTTTCTACTGCAGCATTTCAATTCTATATGCCCTTGACTTTGACAGCTTGAGTATAAATGTATACTTGTCAAAAATAAGTTTCAAACAAAATGTTCTATGTTTTCACATAACCCCAAATGCCAACAATTTGAATTGACAGAGTGACAGAAATATGAGAATCAACAAAATAAACTCTCAAGACGTCCTTTTGAGCCTACCCCAATCCAGAAATGAGAAATGTCATTGATATCGTTTTATTTCAAAAGGAATTAAAAGATATTTACAACACTTCACGTTTCATCTCACCCTCATACAAAGTGACAGAAACAAACTCGCACATATCTACACACATACAAAAAAGTAATTGAAACGATTTCCCAAAGGCCTTTGGAGGCCAAAACAAACCCAATCCGATTAAGTCACACACACAAGATAGGCGAAACTTCAATTCATGAAGACAAAATCCTGTCGCACATCGATTAAGTCAATTTCAGAACAGTAGACAATAGGGATTATGGGAATAAAAGTCATTTTTGTAGTGTTGAGAAATATGAAACCTCCCACTCATTCTGATTAGGTTTTTCAGTCCCTTTTATTTTCTATTTTAAGGCATAACCAATTCAACAAAAATATCAATATCACTTTGAAACATAAAATTCTATCTATCGATTGAAATACAACTTAAGCGTCACGCACAATAATGCGGCCAATTATAGCAGCACAAGTTCATCATCTCTCAAACGAACAGATGTGGGTTTGATTAAAGAAACCCCTCTGCGAACGTCAAACAAATTTTAAGCTAAAACTTCATGCATATATGTATGTGTACTTTGCCGAAAATTAAGGGTGCATATTAATTGATATTAATGTCAAAAATAAACCCTGCAGTGGCCATAGGGTAGGTCACATTGCTTCATTATGTGCATACATTGATATTGATTGTGTTAAATTGTCGATAACATAATTTTCTAGATTCAACTTCCTCTGGACTCATTCAGAGTCGATTGAAACGGAGCCCCAAGGTTCTTTAACTACCACTCTCGGTTTTGATGTCTAAATTTAGAAATCACTCATGAAACTAAAATGCACTTCACGTGTTCAAAACCGTTGGACTTACTCATCGTCTTGTCAATATACATAAAATGAACCACTGAACCAGTTGCCTTGAGCTCACAACTACTTTTCTGTGGCTTGTGTCTGGTTTTCAATTGAATTCATTGTCCAAGTCACTTCCACTTCCGTTCGCTGAATGACGTCAGTTCGGTGTAAATCTCCGTTTGCAATTTTGCTCCTGTCAATGACAGCTACCCGATACCGAACTACCTTATCTCAACTTGAAACTGTCAATGCCAACCATTGATGTGGGTGGCATATTTTCTCTCTCTTAGCAGAAAAAAAGGATTGAGGAACAGAACAGATTTGCACGAACGGAAATAAATCTGGTTTATTTAATTGATGTGAATTCGAAATTTCCAAACGGACGTCATTCGGCTTCGAACTTGTATCTCAATTGGACATACACGATATCGTAGCCAATTGGCTAAATTGATGCAAATCCAAAACAGAAAAAAAGAACCAAAAAAATCGGCGCATGAGAACAAGTTTTTGTTTTTATGTATGTGATCGTATCGTATAACTTCGAGGCGCGTCGCCGTCGGTCGTGTTGGTCGTCTTGTTCGTTGGCGTCTCGACCAGTATCCAGACGTGCCTGATTTAGGCGACCACCTGATGTGAGGCATAGCGGGAAATTGAGTTCTCAGTTCCAACTTTCAGGTTTAAGGTGTTAAACGGATTCCGCTACTTTTTTGTGTTTCGATTCAATCGACATTCACAATACCCCTGTGTGATTCTGAATGTGTTAGCATAATATTTGACATTTCTATTTCGAATGAGGTGAGGTAGATTTCTGTTTTTTAATATACCTAAAGTAGATTGAAGCAGGGTGAAAGACATTTTGACATTCCCGTCGACCTTAAAGTGTTTTTTGGGAATCAATGTTCATTGCACACACTCACGTCATCTTTGCACATAGAAAAAGAAAAAAAAAAAACGAAACCAAACGTCAAAAAAGAAACAAGAGCGGGTTAGAGTCCAAAGGCCCAGACACACCGGATAAGAGTAAACAGAAGAGAAAAGGATGTCCATTTGAGTGGCATTAAATCCATCTAACGTTGTGTGTTTTTTGGCTGATGGAGAATGTTGAACCTACATACATTCTGATTTTGACATTGACACTTTAGTGGTGGGATATACTTACTGGGGTACGAGTTTTAACCCTTTTGTTGATGACACTTGATATGATCCAGAAGCCAAGAGGCCTAATGAGATGGAAGAAGAAATTGTTGAGCTATGTGAAATTTATACGAAACGGACACATGGTTTCGTGCAAATGATGGTTTGGGTTTTCAGCTGATAGAAGACTTTGGAAAATTGACCTTTTTGGGGTTATTTTCTTAACAGAAATTGATATAGGGTGGTTGAAGGCTGGTTGGGTATTGATACAGCTGAGACTTTAAGAGACGTATTTGTATTTACTTCATCAATAATAAGCAACGAATGGTCTTTTTAAATGACCAATTGATTACTTCTTATTAAGAACCACATGGGTCGAAGTCGATGGATGATATTTAATGCATATTAAGCTTTTTCAGGCACTTGGCAGCACCTTTTCGTTATGTCAAAATCAGGGATCAGATGAAGGAAGATCGGAAACTCATTTAACATTTAACCCTCCAGATACCGCAAATTTTATTTTTGTAAATAAATGAGAAAAGAACAGCAACAAAAATGAGATTTCGTCCAGCGAAATGCTGAGAAAGTTTTAGTGAGAACATCAATACTCTTACAACATTCCGCTGGATCTGCTGTAGGCAAATAACATTTTAAGAGCATGGTTTCCTAACTCCTTTTCAAAATCTGAAACAGAAGTTTTTGGCTTCAAAATCTTGAAACTGTTAGTCCTTCAAAGGAATATGTTTAGAACCCAACTTCAACCGTGCATTACCCCCTGCATACAGTGAATTTCATTCATTCACCATGAAAATCCCACAATCGTGTGAAATCTTAACTAGAACAAAAGCAGGTAGGAAGTCTTCTACACATTTCAAACATTTTTTATTTTATTTTCAACAGACCACATTGGATACACAACATGAAGTAAGAAAAAACCGTCTGACTCCATTCAAAAATATTAAATCATACGATCGCATAACGTTCATTGCTCAGGAGCCAACCGGTTTTTATTCTACCCATGTGTTCTTTTGAGAAATCCAAATAAAGTAAAACAAACATTTTAACATAAGAACAACACATGATTTGGCCAAAAAATAATCAAAACAAACGAACTGAATAATGGGACTGCACAGATTCTGTAATCAACATAATGACAATGAGTCCTTCGCATTGTTCTTAGTCACAAATTCAAACTCAAATGTTTCTCTTTTGAACTCAAATCCACAATCCACAAAAATTATTGAGTGAAAAACTCAATCTCTATCTCAAATCTCAATGCCATTTCTGCTCAATATGTGATGTTTTTCCCGCATACAACTCAAAAGGATTGTATCCGTTTTCAGATGCGATCATGACGAAAGTACTATCGTGATCATACCTTTCACTGATCATCGAACTGTCATTGTCAATTTGTTCAGTAAACTCGACATTTCCATGGTAAAGCAACGTCATCTTAAAATAAACATTTTCATATGAAGTTTGGAATCGGTTACCGTGTAAGTGAGACAACGAGTTGTTCGAAGTGGCGTGTTCAAAAATTGGGAATCGCTCAGACCCTCGTTCAGATAATTATGGCGTGTTTTGGGCCGAAACGGAAGGAATGGACTTGGATGACATGTGGTTCCAACAGCCGCATAGCACACCTTACAATCGATCTATTGAAGAGTAAGTTTGATGAGCCCGTAAGAAATGAGTCGGTTAGTCGGTTGGCCGTTTCGTTATTGCAATTTCACAACTTAAGACTATTTTCTTGGGGTTAATGAGTCGGTTAGTCGGTTGGCCGAGTCGTTTTTGCCGCTGCGAACGTACCTGTGAAGGTCACATGATATATGAACGAATTCGACCTCCAGTAATAGATATTAAATTGTCTTTCAAGCTCAAATCATTTGCGTTTCATTAAAAAAAAAAAAAAATGGCAAGTCCTTATTGGAATACATTATACCTTACTAAAAAAAGGTAAACACCTCTTATTTATAATACCACCTCTGATTCATTGATATGTAGATAATAGGGCTGTTTTTTCCTAGGCTTAGCTAAATGTTTCTAACATTTCCATGTTAAATACAACAACACAGTTAGGACGGATAAATAAGAGTCCTATCGCTTAGGAATTTAAGGGTCTAATGCTGCCAGAAATTAGTTGGTATTGAATTCATTCAAACTGTCAAAAAATTTATCGAAAATTCATCGAATTTAACATTGAAAGGCAAACAAAAAAATGAATGGTAGCGAATTTATACAGTTTTATGAACGATCCCGAAAATTTAAAGAAAAATCAAAGCAATTGAGTTGTCGGAATTTCAATGTATTGCCAATGTACCAAATGTACATAAAAACACTTTAAAGGCTTCCAATTGTTGGCCTTTCACCATGAGATGAAACTGGCAAGAAATCCGATTCAGAAAATAATCCTGCAACGATAAATGCCTACGTAGGATGTCACATGTTATTTTTTTTGTTAACCTATTACGTACTCCACAGTGGATCGTTGCAAATGCATGTGCGATTTAAAATCTTCTGATGAATATGCATCAATTCTACAAAGTTTGAGACTTTTATGTGGTGTTGTAGTTCAGTTTGTGAATCTTCAGATGTTGGACCAGAGCTGGAGCTTGAGTTCTTGTCATACACAAAACTTAAATTTCTTCCATTGCAAATAAGTTTATAATCGAAAAACAATTTCGATTAAATAATTCAGAAATATTTTCGTATTTAAATATTTGCCTATGAGTTTTCAAAATTGTTCATCTTTAATTCAAATTAAAACATTCATACAATAAAAGCAGCTGTTTACAAATTGATAGTCGAAAGTAGATGTGCTGCCAAATCATACGTTGGTCGTTTTTTTGCACAAGTTCATTCTATCGCGCTAAGCATTTGCAAAAAAACACAACCAATGTTCTATTCAACTATGCCAAATCTGTAATTCGAATAGTTATGATTACTTTCCAATTGTTAGTACTAAGAGATCCAAAACCGACAGCGCTGTTCAACACAGTTCAAAATAACTCAAACACTACCCCACTCAATTGACATCAACAAGCGAGTAAAATTATTAGTTCCACAAGATACTCAGTTGAATTCGGTTGTGTTATCGGATGAATGTAATTGTTCGACGACACAAGGTAAAATTTCCAATTTGCCCGAATCATCTTTTTTGCGTTAGATTCGTGGCTTGATTTATCTTTGACGCTCTCACCAAGGATTTGGCGGTCATGTGCAAATAAAAAAAAAATATTTAAAAAAGATAAGAAAGTGTTTGTCTTCTATCTATTGTTCGTTTTTTTTGCGTTTTACGCTTAACTTTCTTAGTAACAAGTGGAGTGGGAATCAAAAAATTCGTTTAAAAAAAATCCGCCAAAATAGAAAAAAAAAACAAACCCGAAAGTTATACGTTCACTTCTTGTGAGACACCAAGCCAGCCCGAATTTTATCTTGAAGCTTCAGCAGTTTTTGTTTTGTTCGCCGAGAGTGTTTTTGTCTAGTTTTCCGGTAACTTCTGCGGTTTGGCATAATAAATCACAAAAAAAGAGTGTCTTAAAAATTTACAAAAAAAAAAAAAAATTCAAAAGATATACAAAAGGTTCAAAGTGTTAAGTGCGAGAATTTACCATAACCGTTGTTGTTTCTTTTTTTTTATGTTTGGCTCCAAGCTGAGTTAAGATATTTTTCACTTTGAGAGTTGAAAGTGAGTGATCATCATTTTGGACGTCCGCGAAAGTTGTAAATCAAGAAAAGTACCAACTTTTTGTCAAGTTTTGACAAAAAAAATTTCTTTGCAAAATGGATAGTCGCTGATTCATCGCACTTCTCGCATTTAAATTGGCGCCCGGTTTGAAACCATAAGACTCGTTGTGTTTAAACAATCGCTTTTTCGTTTTTTTGTGGACAGCTGACATCGAAGAAGAGTGAACAAATTATCATCATGATTGAGAAAATGACTTCGTTCTACACAAACGACTACGATGTGCCGGCCTTCACTAAGCGGATAAACAAGGTATCATGTTCGTTTCAATCAAAACAAAGTTTCATCTCAAATTTCCAGCCATTTGCTGACTAAGTTTGATGTTGTCACTTTGGAATGGGGATTAAGATTTAATAGTATTTTGAGGGGTTTTCTATTGCAAAATTTACATATATTTTCTAATCTGGCTCTGACGCATTTTAAATGACTGATGGTGGCTCCAGCTCCATCATCATCAGTCTATACTTTCAATCGAACGTCTGCATATAGCAGTCGCGCCGTGTGTCGGTGCAATCTTGATGCACTTGTTGATCTGGAAGACGTCCGTGATCGGACTATCGATCTCCTGCCTCTCTTTCCCATGGCAGTCTTCGATGTCTGATGGGAATTAATCATTCTGCAAATTATCTCTGTACACACTGTATGGACGGGACACAGCCAGTGCTGTAGTTGAAGAAGATGCTGATAGTCTTGATGGTCAGGGGCAGCACTTTAAAGGTATCTCATAGATATTCGCAAACGTGTGCACGGTAAATGATCTAAATGGACCTGGTAATTGGCTGCAGCGTATTTATTATATATTAATCCACTGACATGTGCGGACGGGGTGTTTGGCTCTATCTGTTTTGAGTGTGCGGTTGTGTCTTGTGTGTCCACCAGCGCATCATTGACTTCTTGCCGGTTGGGCCTGCATCATCATGGTCTCATTTATCATGTGCTCAAAAAGCCGGGGCTAATGTACTGAATGGATATCATAATTGATGGGTATGCATGCGATTTAGAGAGAGCATTTAGCTATTTTGTTATTATTTTTGTGTGTGTGTGTGATATTGTTCGTGTTGGCTTGATTCAACCTTCCTATACCTATAGAGCTTGATTGATCTGTCGTTTAAGTGGATTTATAAGCGTTTCTGTGATAGGACAAGCAAATTTGCATGCATGTTGTGTGCAGATAGTTGATTCTGAAATAGACGACTGGCGTCGACACGAAGAAGTGAGCGACTTAAAATAGATCACATCAGACTTCTTAATTGCACTTAATATGATGTACTGCGTTCAGATAGAGATTATTCATGGACACTGGACAATAATGAATGAATGGCAGTTGAATTGTCGGTTCGATTGCAAGTTGCCAACCAAGGGAGGAAGGGAAGAAATTTTCTTCGATTTGAGATAGTAATTAATCTTGTCACCTTTTAAACTGAATTGGTTTGACTTTTTTAATGAATGTTGTGGAATTTATGTTTTGTTTTGTAAATTAATAAAAGAACAAAATATTTATTGAGCTGAATTCAGAGTGAGTTGAAAACAGAGTGTACGTACAGTATCTAGACCAAAACATTTTGTGATATTTATGAAGTGATTAATTGCTGCTGATAGCAGCGCCGCCATGGCACCAGGCTGATACCTTTTGTGATTTATAATCGCTGATAGTCTTCAGTCTTTAATTAGGTGCAGGCTTATCTTGCGTGGTTACCTATTGTTGTTTTCAAGTTTAATTTAAAAACAACAGCTGACGAGAATTTTAGATTATGACTATTAAAATGCTCCTCTGCCACTTCAATATAGTAATTTAAGTTCCCCTAGCAGTAACCTCATTCAGTGACTTCGATCTCACACCACTTAAATGGCGCCCAATGTGAGAAATTGGTTAATTCGGTATGAAGAGAAAAGGACATTTACAATATTCAACGTTGGGCGCCATTTGTTTGGTTTTACTAACTATTAGGTCAATTTCTCTACAAGTCCCCCCACTTTCACCCAAATTTCAGTCCTCCCTCAATCTTCAAAGTTCTTCTATGTTTGGCAACAAAATTAAATAATGATTAACCTGACCTAAATGGCAATCTTGTTTGCTCTGTTGAGACTTTTTCTGCTTTCAGCTCCAATTCATGAAACGTTGACAGAAGAACTTCTAGTTGGCTTTTGAGAACTTTTTTTCCTGGTTCTTTCATCGTCGAACAACTTCATCAAGAGATTGAGCTTGTATGTAAGTCAATTACTTTTAGAACAGCTCAATTATTCTCCACATTATTTTTTTCCTTCATTTCTAAGAAATCGCAACAAGTTTCAAACAACCATTTCAACTTTTATTCATCAAGCGTTTTTTTGTTTTATGTTTTTTATTTCTCTTTTCTGCCTCTAAAGGCTCATAAAGAGCAAATTAAAATCTATAGCTAAATTGTAAAGTCACGTTTTTTGCCTCAAGGGTCACACTTTGCCCGGATAGATTGTAATTAGTAGTCGCACGTGTAGCGACGTTCGTTGATAATATAATGCACATACACCAGCATGTGCATAATATTATATGTGGATAGGGTATTGTTCGTATACCAGAGAGGGCAGAAATGACATATAAGGACAACAAATGTAGTCTGCATCTCATTGGAATACACATATATCCACGATTGTGCCTTCCACAAGTCAATAAACTAACTACTTCATCAAGTCATCACCATCTACTCTAAGGTATAGCGAGACAACAATAACAGCCAATTGTTGTTTACTAAAGTGTAAATCAAGACTTCTGCACCAAGTCGTGTAATTAATGATTTTAAAACAACTCTTATGGCCACAATCGCACTGAGTACCTATACCCAACCCGGTTGAATTGTTGGCTTTGTTGATGATGGATCGGCCTGTGTTTCAGACAGGAGCAGGAGGCAGTTTTTCAATTCAGTATTCAAATCACCCACATGTCTGTTTTTGATCGTGGCGGCGCGTTGTTTAAGTTATAGGAAAAGTTTTATAAATTTCGTCTGTCACAGCAGAGGGTTTCGATTTCAAGTTAAATCAATAAAAAAAAAATACAATTTCTCACGATTTTTGTTTTATGGGCGAGACATAAAAAAATGTCAGTTTAAAGGGTGGGAGAATATTAATTTGTGGGGAAATGAGGGTATGTGGCATCACTCCTGCCATGCGTTTCCGGTTCTATTGTTTTCATTTAAATTAAAACAATGCTGAAAAATTGGTCTTTGGAAAATGGAAACTGTCAAAATAAAATTTGTTGACATTTCGATACTGCGTTACCGACACATTGTTTGTGTAAGCAAGTTGCACCTGAATTAATTGTGTTTAAATACAACAAAGTGGAAACACTGACATATTTTTACTGTTGTCTGTTAAGAGCCAAATGTCAAACGAAAACTTTGATAAGAACTTTCACCTAATTCTACCACTAAAGCATGAAAAAACAGGTTGAATAGATGTCAAAAAGCACCCGAAGCGTGCGTCCAGTGTCAAAAATTTCTACAAGCCTTATAATTTATGATGATTTGGCGCAACCAAAATTTGCAAATAAGAGCTTAAAATGAAATTTTCGCTGTATGGTAGAGTTTGTTTGACGTTTGTTGAAAATTTGAAATTGTTTAACCTTCAAATTTGGCAGCATTGTGTCCATAAACACAATATGGAAACAGTCTCCATAAAAGCAGCTACATGTGTTTCACAATGACTTCAAAAATTGTTATTCTTTCTTGTTTGATTCCTTAAGAAATAAAAAAACCCTCAGACTCATTTATCACCTTAAGTAATCCGAAACTTCGAAATTCGCTTCGGTTATCCCCCTTGATGTGTTTAGTTTTGTTCGAGCAAAATATTTTTTTGTTCAAGGATTCGGTTTTGTTTCCATTCATCTCGAATGCCCCCCAGAGCCCTCTGAGACTTGCGACAGTTACCAATGAGCTGAATAAATATACGACGGACGTGACATTTCTCATATTTTTTTAAGAGCATACCATCCAAAATATTGTATGGCAACTATCACTCTTCGGTTTTTTTTTGTTTGGATTCACATAAAAGAGGCAATGTCACATTCTTGAGTGTCCGTACAGTTAAATCTGCATTTGGAACAACATCGTTAAAGACCCAACGGCTTACGGTGACACTAGACACTTATGTTTGATGAAAATAATATAATTGCACTTGTTGGTGAATTTGATTGAGTGTCTTATGAGATTTCGTATGCAGAAATAATGTCTACAAACTTTCATCATACAATACAATGGATTAATTAGAATGACAGTTGGATATGTTTGTGTGGCTCTGAAAATGACATTTCAAGATCATGGTTGTTTGGCTTAAATGTGCTGATCATTCAGAAAACAAACAAACCGAATGACATGCAAAAAAAGACAAAACTACATTTCAACTTTTCATCGTCCAGACCTTGATGCACTCTATTTGTGTTGCACTTAACGGAGAAGCGACAACAATATCACCCGGATGTGAGCATCTCTTAAAAAAACCATCTGCTTGCAATAAACCGAAGCGATGCGAAATCCGATGGCAATGTTGAAACTGCAGTTTACATGCGGCGCAGAGCGGTTTGCATATGTTTTGTTGCGTGCTTAATGCTTTTTTTCAAAAGAATTACGCGCCATGATTGCATGAACTGTGATTTCAACAAATAAAGAAAACCGAGAAAAGAAAACTAAATTAAGTTAATTGCATATATTTACTGGCATTGCCACACAATGCTCAACAATCAAAATGGAATTTAAAATGAATCATTTAGTTTTGGTTTAATTAGATCGAAAATTTAATTTGCCAAACAATTGCATAACCAATTACGCATTCAAACTGCAATGCAATCCGAATGGCAAACAACTTAATTAGTATGCATGCGTCAAAGCCAGCAGGTCAAAGCGAAAATGGTAGTGTAGGTGTGAATATAAACAAAAAAACACCTGTTTCTTGTTTTACAAGATAGGAATTCTAATGAAAGATAAAATTTGCGACCAGCAACAAGAAAATGCAATAAAAACGCCTTTTGATAAGAAAAATGTTAGATCAGCTGTCAATGGACTTACTGTCAAATTTCAGTTTGAAGGTAATCGAGAGAATGATTTATGATTGTAAACGTCAAATTTGTTTCCAATGAATAGCTTTATCTTGAAGGTAGATCCTACCTGTTATACAAAAAACGACCAACATTCGTAATTTAACGCCATGAAAAAGAAAAAAAATAATAATAAGAAACAATCCTAAACGGAAATGAGCAATAAACCAACTATGTATTTGTTTGTATTGAATGTCAAACAGGCAATTTGAGTTTTTGTTCAAGATAAAAACAAACAGGTTTAACAATTAACCTGAACACCATTTGCTTTTTTTTTAAGTGGACATCGTTCTCGTTTAAATTCTTCTCTATTCAAATGACACATGTCATTTAGACAGTTCACGGTGGAGATTCTGCATCTCGTTATTCAAGTCGCAACTAGTAGTTTAAGTTAAGAATGCTGCGAAACTTGAATATTCAAATTATTGAAACCTGGCAATCAGCTTTAATGAATAAAAATCAATAATTAACGGCACATGGACGTTCGTCTAAAATTTCCATTGCTTATTTCGCAAAATTCAATCGAAAGCAAAGGGAAAAAGACCAATCAAACAAAAGAACTGAAAATTAACCCAAAACGTCAAAAATCGTGATCCATCGAATTAAAGTGCTGCCACTTAACGTTTCACTCACGCAATGTCAACTTAAAAAATCACTCGATTTGTCTTTATCTTTTTCTTTATACGATATAAGATCTCATCATTTCTCAAGAACTTTCTTCTCCTTCCCATGAGCGATTAGCCCTTCAATGTCTATAAAAGAAAACCATCAGCGTGCTTCTCACCAATGACTGTGCCGATTGGAATGCAACATTAACTTAGCATTATACCTATGCAACGTTTTCAAAGAAAATATTCTCAAGAGTCTCGACTTCCGATTGCGTCACGCAGACTTCTTCTTCGCAACGGATTCCCCAGCATGGCGAATCAATGGCTTAACTAGCACTATGAGATGACTCATATCGAATAGAATCTCTTTTAGAGCCGAGGAATTCCTCTGTCTATAAATTGACGAGTGTGAGATTCGAGTTATTTATAATGAACAGCCCACGTGCAGTTGGATTCATTGAATGAATTTCAGGTGATGAATTACACCGTTAATTACGAAGACAGGGTGTAGTTGTTTAGACACGAAGTCTAGTTTCCTTCAGTAAAGGTGTAAAAGATATCATTTGAGTGTAGGTGCGTTGTGACTGTGAATGTATAAGAAAATTTAAAAGTTACTTAAGAGTTTGGAGGCCTGTTTTATTTGATTTTGGTTTCATTTTATATGATTAATTTTTTTTATGAGTAACGCCCATACACAAAACTGTTTATATTATTTGAAAAGAATTTTTTGTGCGGGTTTACGACCCAGTTTATGGTTGCTCTATCGATATGAGAGTAATTGCCACGGTATGTTAAAAAAAAGTATGGGGAACAGAATTTATGACTTTTCAGAACAAAAACCATAAAACGTCAGACACTTGGTATCGTAGGTGGATTCATTTACTAGAAATCAAATAAAAACGTAACAAAGTGTAACTTAATGTTACATAACGCAAACCTGTGTAATGTCAATGACATTTTGGGCTCAAACAGTCGAACTGACATTCATTACAGGTTGACGTTTTCAATGATATGTCATTGTGTGTCATTTGTAGTTTAATATGCTGTATAGCTTAGTCTACGTCGAGATCTTTACTGATGTTTATAAGTATACTTGGTTTGGCTTGCTCTTAAAAATAACCCAGGTCATCGGTTTTTCTTTGACAAGAATCACAACATTTTCTGAGAAATGTCAAATAAAGTTCAAAATTACTAAATGATTCATTCTAGGTTCTCCAAAATGTTTATCAGTAGCTAACAAAATTAGCAAGCAATGACGTCAAAGTCCATGGCTTTACATTCATTCATTCATGTGATTTCAAGTTGTCAAAATAACTGTTGCTTTGAATAGAATTGCTATTTCAAATTGAAAATCACTGATATTTCCAAACGTCAAACGTAATGCAGTTATCAATGACAACCTCTATTTGACTATCGAACTGCAAACCAAACTATTCAGGGATAGTTTATGAAGTTGAATTGCCCAATTAACTTTAATCTTAACTTTGAACAAAACGTATTGACAACAATTTCAAGTGACAGTCAAATTTCAATGCAAGTCAGTCAATCTTGTCTAACTCTTCAATATTTCCCATAACTCAGCAATTTATTTTAATTCAATTTAAAACACAGAATAAATCAAACTTTAAATTAGACTTAAAATGTAATTCGTTCACTATTGTTTGTAGACATTCATGTTGTACAAGCCGAGTTATACATACTTTGACAATCTCAAGTGGCATTGTAGGTCATTTAAAAAACACAATTTACTATCATGTATGTGTTGGGTGTTGCCAAGAAACGATGTTGTACACAGCGTGTCATAAGAGCAATTCAGCGATGTCAATCAAAATGTTTCGAGATTGTTGTTTTGGTTTTATTTTTATTTTTTTATTTTTAACCGTTGTCTGGTTTTGAAATTGAGAATAATAGAAATTGATTGGGGAAGGGAAAAATACACTTCAACATTTTTTATCAGTTAATATTCAAAGAAAAAAATTAATAAATAAATAATGAAGTGTTGTATATTTATTCTGTTCAAATGCAGATAGATGGTTTTTGAATTTGTAAAATTTATCAGTAAACAAAATATTCAAAATTGAATGACGTTGGCGTTTGTGGTTATTTAGTTTCCCACTTGACCTTATCCCAGAATTAAAATTGTTTTTTCGTCTTTCTATTGATTTTAGACGTCTAATTGCTCTCAGGAATTCAAAAGAATTTGTTTAGAAACAAAATATGCACGATAGTATTTTTCTTTGAACATTTGAAGGATAAACAACATAACATGCATTCATCAGAATTCACTTCATTCCATGATCAAAAAGCTCATGAAATCGGTTTATAAAAAAACATTAGCCGTCTGAAATTATTGTGGATCTGTAAAGATAATTTCAATCACAGTGTTTATCTATGCATTGATCTTCTGATTGAATATTTGTTTTGATTTCTCTCAATATGTATCTCGATAGATGCCGTGTCGTAGATATACGGCTTGGGTATAATTTACTCTAACTGCGAGTATCAGATACTTCATCAAACATGTTTTTTTCTGGCTGGATATGACCTCCTTTTCCATTACAGAGTGCGATCGATCGCGAACGCGATGGATATTATTATGAAGTAGTTTTGTTTTTTTTTTTTTTTTTTGAACTCACTTCGCATTTATGTATATTTAGTTTAATTATATTTTCATTTCTCTTCTTGAAGTGGTTTGTAAACAATTACAATAAAGACAGAGCACTAGACATATTGGTTTATCATCGAATATAAATCAATACCCAACCACGATTCACTATGGACATGGATGTCATAATTATAGTTGAGACATAAGAACCAGCTGTCAATTTATTATAGGAGTTATTATAGTAAAGAACGAATTTGTGGTGGAAACAATAATGCGGTTAGCTACTGCATTGCTCAAACCCAACTAAAGAAACACCTTTGATATTTTTATTGCAATAATTGTGCACTTCTCTTGATTGGAGCATTGTTTTTCAGGTCAAAAAGTGCAAAAGAGATTTATTGGAAGTGAAACAAACCACAAACGAGTGAAATCTTATTGGTTTCATTCAATTATGTAGTTGCAAGCAAATCATTTGTTAGCGGATACTTAAGGGTTTGCTTTCACTTTCTCATAAGGCAGTCATGTATGAAATGTGATTTTTGTTATTCCGTTGTTTTTCCGTAAACTGTTATCTTGTACTATAAAAAACTTAATACTTTGACAGGTCATGACAGTGGGAACCATAAAAAACTCTTTTCCACTCAAAACGCTGTTAGATCTCAGTTTTTGCCTTAAATTGGATTATTATTTGATGGCAAGTTGACTTAACACACAATTTTCACTTTATGTAAGTTAAATTAAATCAACCTTAAGTGATGTTAAATGGAAACTTGTTGACAGTACGAAAAAGTAATTATATGCCAATTTAATCACACTTGTTATTAAAAAAAAAACGTTTCTCTTCCTCATACCTTTTTAAGTCTACACTAATATGCGTAAGAGTCGTAAATTTTAAGCAACATCGTTTAAAAAGTTCTCTAAATCCAACCATTGTTTGCGTGAGGTATGATAAACAAAAAAAAAACTACCGTTTAAATGTCACGCAAGAGAAAAAGCTTACCTATTCGACCATCTGTCAAGAATTATGGCAAATCTAAAGCGTTACATATTCTCCTGTCATATCTTTGTCGACGCATCTTTTTGATCTTCTTGGGAATGGCAGCTGCTGTTTGGTAGGTATCAAATCAAACCAACTTCTGTTCGTCGCGACATCAAGTCGTCGTGCGTCGTTTCTTCGATGCGCTCTAGAAGGGCTAATAAATAGTGTAAACGCAACGCGTCAATAAACCTGATGCTCATTTATTAAAACACACAGCCATTGTATAAACCGTACGTTTTTTTTCAATTGAAGAACTGTCAAGCATGTGTGGTCTTCATTTTTATACATATGCGTAGATGCTGTCAACTTGGCTCCATTGACTTATTAAAATGGATTTATTTATTGCAAAAACAAAAAGTAAAATTGCACATAAAATTGCATTTGTTTGACACATGTGACAGTTCGCCAATGGAATCTTATAATCAATATGACAGATTCATCGCCATAAGCGAGTCTTTTTTATTGTTTCATTTTTATGTTAAACATGCTCGGGAATTGTAATTAAAACGAACACACTGTCCATATTCATAAGAAATAAAAATCTAATTAGCAAATGTTTTACGTTTCCGGTAAGCAAATAAGACACTTAAAATTAAAGTTTTAATTTGCGTCGCTGAGCTTATGATAAAATATGCCAGTCAAAAGAAGGAAAATCAAAAATATGGCGTTCATCTAAACATCTGTGTCGTTTATGCTTCGGTTATGAATCTGCAAAATGTCAAAATGCTCATGTTTATCAAATGAGAGTTCTCATCGTTTGGGAAATGTTTATAATTTTGACACATGTACATACATACATACGTCTGCGTTTTTTGTTTTCGTTTTCTTGGCTAAACAAAAAATGAATGTGCGATTAGATAAACATTTATCATCGTATCATGTTTAGTTTTTGCGATAAACTAAAAAGGGGAATAACTTTTTTTTTTGCTTTTAAGATAAGATAGTCAAAGGTAACAATTGCGACTGGTGTTCGTGCGATTCGACGTTTCGTACTTTACAATGTTATTCATTATTTGTGGAAATGAAGTCGTAATCAAGAAATGCACTTAAACTGTAGGTGTAGCATACCTACATACTTTTTTCGCAGAAAATTAAGGCAAATATTTATTTTTATTGCGAAAAAGCTAAATGCTGAAGTGGCTGAGTTCAGAACAATAAACCATACATTCCTATTTATAGATGTTAACGGTCTTTTTTAATACTTTTTATGGGAAATACCTAAATGAGGTTACCTCTCAATATTTGCAATTGACTCATTTTACGTGCGATATAGAAAAAAACCTTGAATAGGTTCTACCTTCTACCCACTAAACTACGCACAACATTACCTATTGATTAAGAGGTGACGTGTCTCATGTTATTTTGTACATACGTCTGTATTCAAAATAAAGTTTATCTTCATGTGACGCAGTTGGTTATCTTGTGTCCGTTATAGTTGCAAAATGTTGTCAAAATCTTTGTATATGGAACGACGAATATATAAAGGGTTTTCCAATAAGAGGTGTTATTTTGATATTCAAAGAAAAATGGCATTTTTTGAGATAAATTGACGGATGTTTATTTCATTATAAAGAGAAAATATGCCGTTACTAATGGCACACCACATCAGCCCAATGGCCGCCACGACCACGCTTACAGGACCATATCCTTTTCATGAAATTTTCCATAACCAAATCGCAAAGTGGCTGCCCTATGTTCTCGATAGCCTCACGAATTCCATCTTTGAGGTCTTGAATCGACGCTGGGCTGTTGGCGTAGACCTTATCTTTCACGGGGCCCCAAAGGAAGAAGTCGCAAGGTGTTAAATCACAAGACCTCGGTGGCCAGTTGTGATCACCTCTTCGAGAGATAACACGATCCGGAAACTTTTTCCGTAAAAGATCGATGGTTTCATTGATTGTGTGGCACCTAGCGCCGTCTTGTTGAAAGTAAATGTTGTCCAGACCAATACCATCCAATTCCAGTCATAAAAAATCATTGATCATCCCTCGATAGCGCAATCCATTGACCGTTACTCCAGCCTGATTATTTAAAAAGTAAGGTCTAATGACCCCGCCAGACCATAAACCACACCAAACAGTCACGCGTTGAGGATGGAGAGGCTTTTCATCAATAACTGTTGGGTTTTCCGAGCCCCAGATGCGGCAGTTTTGCTTGTTGACGTAGCCTCCGAGGTGGAAATGGGCTCATCAGTCAAGATGATTTTTCGATGAAATTCCGGATCATTTTCATGCATTTCAAGGACCCAATCAGCAAAGACACGACGTTGTTGATGATCAGCCGGCTTGAGTTCTTGTGTTAACTGAACTTTATAAGCCTTAAGACCCAAGTCTTTATGCAAAATACGGTGTAATGACGTTTGTGGAATGCCTAATTCCAAAGAACGACGAAGAATGGACAAACCTGGGTTTTCTTCAACACTTTGGGCTACAATAGCAATATTCTCAGTTGTTCTTGAGCGACGTGCACGGGTTTTATTCTTCACATCACTAACTTGTCCCAACAGCTCGAATTTGTCCACCAATTTCTGTATTGCGGTCCGACAAGGTGCTTCACGACGACCCAAAAATGTTTTAGTTTTACGAACCGTCTCTGCCAAATTTTCACCATTTTTATAGTGAATTTTAATAATTTCAATGCTTTGCTGAAACGTGTATCGTTCCATTTTTATTAATGGCGTAGTTTCTTCTTGTCAAATGTTAAAAAATGACAGCTTCAAAAGAGACAGCTACCGAAATAGCGGGCTATTCAAAATAACACCTCTTATTGGAAAACCCTTTATATAACGGTCAAAACTAAATTTCCCTACAAATGGATAATGGATAATGGTAATTTTCCAAAACATACCAATTTTGCTTAAGATTTCATGAAAAAAGGTTACCGTTTGCTCTTTTTAAAAAGAAAACAGTTAAATTCCTTATTCAGATCATCATGAGTCATTTTCCAATTGATGATAAACAAAATTCGTTTAGTTCCCACTTCGTTATAGTATGTACCTACCCGATGATGTTTACACAAATGTTACAAATTTTATTTGTTTTCTTTAGCAAAGTATTCAATTCCGAGTATTGTATTGCTTCAAAAAGAATCTCCCATAAAATGCTGCCAAATAAAAAATTTGCACTGATAGTAATTATTTTATACAAAATAAATAAAATGGTAATTTTAAAATTTTTCTGTTATTATTCAAACGTCAATCAAATTTGAACGCCTTGTCAAAGAATTCATATAGGTTTTTAAACTTTCGTTAATTGATTAAAAAAAAAAAAACAAAAACCAGAAAATCTCTATAAAGAAATTTAGTTTTAATCTCAAAACTCGATTACAATTTCGCTAACCTCGATTCAATTTTCGCTAACCTCACTTAATTTTATTTTCAGAAAATTTACGCAAAAGCTATTTACGATAATCTGGCTGACACTCCTGATGAATTGGCATTCAAAAAAGGTGACATCCTGACTGTCATCGAACAAGATTCTGACGGCTGTGAAGGATGGTGGCTGTGTACGCTTCGTGGCCGACAGGTATGTACAAGAGTATTATAATATTATTTACAAACAAACATACTTATGGTAGGATTCTTATTCAGATTTCCTTACCTATAAGGCATCTTAAGTTAATTTAAGTGCAAGAAGATAAGTTTGCCTCGAGCTATGAAATAAATGGCGTTGATCTTTTTATTTTTTTTCCCTCTCACTTTCTGACAATTAATTGGATTTTCACTTCCCTTGCCATCGTTATTGCTCCCATAAGTACTTTACCTACATTCGGTTTCCCTTGCCTTTCGTGGAGTCTAGAGTCAACTTGAAAGGCTCTTGACTTATGTGTTCCATTTCCATGGTCGTTTCGCGTTGTAGCAGGTACAGTGTCGACATCTTGAAAGAAACTCACGAACCGACCTCCAGCAAAAAAAAAAAATTAAATCCAGCCACTTAGGCACAGGAGCAAATGAAGAGAAAAAAATGTAATAATAAGACTTCCATCATATAACAAAACCAGGAGTCTGAAGGATCCTTTTACGAGCATGCTACGAGGAGAAGATGATGATGATGATGTAGGATGATTACAGTTTATTCTTGTTAAATGTGGTAAAAGCCTTTATATTTATAACAGTCTTGCAATATCATGTAAACGAAAGAGAAAGAAGAACTCTTTTGTGAGAGCTGTCCTTATAAAGAAAAGAAATTTTATGTAAACCTTGAAGTAGACACTGACGAAGATTTACTGCTCTCGAGAACATGCTACTGTTGTATAATAAATTTATGATATGAGAATTTAAATGGTCACTAAATCCTTTTCCACAAAATTTACTTCATCTTCATACCCCTAAGCCCTAAAAATGTTGTAAGCGATTCGTTTCCGTACCCTTATACAAAAAATATTTCATTTATCTTCCCTTTCTTATGTATTCTTCATCTATCCTTTTGAATTACCCTCTCAAAAAAGTTTATTGAATGTAATCTGTGGTAAGCATAAACTTTTTAAATACAATGTGCAAAATGCTACATTAAAGAATGCCCAAAATTTAAAAATGACAGCTAGTTGAATTGTACTTCCGTACTGTAATTTCCTTAATATAAAAAAAATGCTGAAAACCGCAATCAGATAAAAAAGAAACCAAACAGATCGATAAATCATTGCACACTACCTTACCTACCCAACAAATGTCAACCACAATACAGTACAGTGAGTAAATAAATAAAATTTACTTAACTAGCCAGTACTGTTATTTTATTATTACGTTACCTACCTTTCCACATCCTGTTGAATTTCAATGATTTCCGCAAAAAAAAAAGACTTTTGTCAATCATTCAAATTCAAATAATTAAATAATCCAACTGGAAATTATGTGTGTCTGCCACAGGCCTACAACCCAAAAACCATAACCAAAATAACCTAACAGAACACAACCAATTTAATTTGAATAAGTTCAAAAGTCGTTACATTCACACGCATCCTCTTTTGTTTGCTAAATTTATCATCCACTTACATACACATAGAAATGTACATATTTTGTAGGGGAAACTTCCGGTCCCTATCCCGTATCCTGCTTGAAGGATTTCCATAATAAACTTTTGATTTTTATGGAAAAAGTTTATTACCTACAAAACGGAAGAGCAATTTTCCTTCCTTCAAACCATGAAACATTTCACGGCGTCATTCTGTTTAATGTATAACGAACAGAACTTTTGGGATAAGGAACGTTCCCAAAAATTTCGGATTCATGATGATTTGTAGTTATCAAAATTTAATTTTCCTTAGCAAAAAAGGATAACCTAGGGAGTTTGTAAATGCAATGAATAAACAGGAAGAATGATATTTTCCTATTCCGTGATGTCGTAAAATTTTGTTGTTTTTTTTTTAATGAAAATTGGAAGAAGCGTTATTTTTTTTGTCTTGTATAAGGTTCAGATCGGAATTTTGATCTATGTCAAACATTAAGGGGGCACACATTGTGTAAAATGGCCTTGCACGTAAAATTGATTCGGAGTGTTTTCGATACAGGTTGGGGCATAAGAAGATTATTAAAGAAAATGAATTTTGAAATCAGTTAAAGTTGTTTAAACACACTTTGAGCTGAAGTTAACGAGTTCAATATTAAAAATGCTCCCGTTTATCCCTAGAAAATCGAATACACTATTCCTGGCACAGGATGTTGCCGGCAATCACGAAACATTATTCAACTTTATGTTGAATTTAACACCCGAGAGTCAGGACCCAATTCGATGATATTTTTGATTTAAGAGCGGAACACGTGACTTCAGCAAAATGGTGGAACGCTTACAATGATTATTATTATTACTTGGTTCTTTGTAGCTACTTGCTACATTCAAACAGGGTGGAATAAATAATGTCCTTTAAGAAATATGCTATGAAGGAAAATAGAGAAAAGGTCTGGAAAGTGTAATCAACCAGGATTCATTGTAAGGAAAATCTGCTGTCTTAAAGGAATTTTAATTTTAAGTTTTACCCTGCAATAGGGTGGGCTGATTCCCTTATATAAGTTTCGATTAAATAAATTAAGCAGATGAAATTTTATTGTTTCCATTTTAATCCTCATCCAAAAGAAAGTCACCCCGTGTTCGTTTTTACTTATTACTTGCAATAAGCATTACATTTTTTTGTCTAACGGAACTGAAAGTTAGTGCTCGTTATATCTGAGCTGGAGTTAACATATCTATATCTTGTTTCTTGATCTATAATCTATATACCTAACACTTAAAAGATCCAGTTTACATAGGACGACAGGGTACAAACCTTAGAAATATTTTGACAGAAAGTGCATACGTCAAAATGTTCCATAATGTTCACACCATTGTCTTTCCACTTCGAAGAACTGTAACGTCAAAAAACTCCAAAAGTTTGCGCCTAGTGTGAACAGGGTCTTAAAAAGTGTTGTTTGAGTACATCTACCATTCCCTCGGCAAGGTTTAGTTTTCTGTTACCGGAAACAGGAGAATTTACAATAATATACTTTAGCTTTTACCTAACCTCTAGATTGACAAATCAGCATTATGTTCCAAAATAACCCAATGCCGGCGCCAGTTAAACGAGTATTGACTCATTCCACAAAACATTTCCGCTTTCTGTTTCAAACATAAATTCTAGTGCTTTTTCTTGGAAAACTAATTTAAAAAGTTGATCAACGCAAATCAATTTCCGATACCCTAAACTCAAATTCAAATCAGTTCTGTTTAAAAATGTATTCATTCAATATTTTAATTTGTGTCATGGTTATCTGTCCAAAAGATCTCCATTACATTAGTTCCAAGCCTCTGCGAATTCCAAGAAGCGGGGCAAGTTAATTTACTTTAAATTTTGCCATTTCCTTTTGCTCCAAATTCCGTCAAGTAGACACATTTTTCTTCAAGTTCTTATTCTGATTTAATGGAAACCATATTGCGTTCATTAAAAGCTAAACAAAAATCGTAAACAAATTAATTCAATTCACTTCGATCTAGTTTCTATGGACTCGAATTTCAGTTCGATTGCTGGCTGCTAGCCAGCCGAACTCACGTTGAATGTTGTCGAGTGCTAATTAAAATTGCTTGGAAACTTTCAATCAAGACAATTAACCCCAAGTCAACGATATTGCTGAATGACTTAAGAGGGGACATAAAGCTTCTGTTTAAATTACTATAAAGACTGACATTCCACAACGAATATAATGGTGGTACGCTTGTCAAATGAAATCGCCAGCCGCCGCCGGATCAATTAATCAATTCGCACGTCATATGCACACACGCAAATGTGAATTAGTTAGTTAGTATGGTTTGCATTCAAGCATAAAGCCGTAGCATTCTCAATTGAAGAAAATTGCTTTTCTTGGAGACAAACCATTTTGTTAAGATCAAGTCCATGAACCCTAATTTTTTTTTCTGGCACAATAGATATGGTAATATTTAGAGTACCCAAATCATTAATCTCTTTTTAAACGGGCGTAGCTCGCAGTCTGCAATAAGATCTTCTACTTTTGCCCTGTCGGTTGTAAAAAAAAGCGATCGTTTGTCTGTTTTTTAGAGCAAAGTACAAAAGAATATAATTTTGTTACCGTTGTTCTGATCGTTGGCTGGCCGACATTGTTTAAGTTTTGAGGGGCCTTTGTTGAGGTGAAAAACCAAGTACCTACCTACCGATTCTGCATGTCGGCATTTTATTGACAACAATCGCGCACAGTTATTCTGTTTGTTAGCTTCCGTTTGACAAAATGTCAACGACAGCAGAAATAAGTGGCATACCACTGAACACAACAATGGTTAACTGTTATTTTTTATGGTATGTAGTTGACGTTTCATTGAATGAAGGTACAATCGGGCGCGTTCAATAATCGTGAAATTTTATACCGCTGCTCATTTTGAAATTTGATTTTTGCTTCGATATCTGTTAACTGTTTTTATGTTTTTGCAATTTTTATATCTGCTTATCGTAAAACGCAATAATGTACTAGGTTTCACGATGATATCGTTTCCTCAAATTTTTGATATCGTGAAACCTTTGAATCTTGTGTAATTTTATATCAGGTTTTGATATGACATTTTTAACTTTATCCCATAACCAAATTGATATCAAAAGCTTGGTTTTACTGACAGGCAGCCAAAACATTGTATTAATCTTATGCAATGTGTGTAAACATGTTAAGAACTTTAGAACTAACGTATCAATATTTCAATCATCTTCACACTTATTAAACTAATATGCATTCTTGAAGCACAAGAATCTAGCGCATTTAATTTCTCTTAAGACCTCCCCTTAGATAAGAAAAAGAAAAACAATTATCCAACTACACATCGATAACATATCTCAGATCTTTTGCACACCACTCTCACCGCAGTCACTTCTTTAAGCGCTATCCTACAATAATCAATGTATCTTCTTATTACAGGGCATCTGTCCAGGAAATCGCTTACGTATAATCAACTCATATGACTCTGGTTGCTTCTCACCATCGCCAGCATCGTCACCGTGTCCATCACTGGGCGCATCAACAGCGACACTCAACAGTTCGATATCATCGTCGGAAATCTATGAGAACTCTTCAATCATAAGCGGCTGTACCCAGAACCAATTAACATCGTTGCATCAACATTCACAGAATCAGCAGCAGCATTCACAGCAACAGCAACACAATGTTCAACAACAATTCCAGCCGAAGAGTCAAAGCAAAAGAAGGTCGTGGCATACAACGCCGCACAAGGTAATTACCTCATCTCCATTTTCTTTCTCTATATACGAGTTCTCAAAACATATCTCGAGAATTATATCTTTGCTACAAACAATCTATACATGCAAAACAAAGCACATTCATTAAATTGCAAACAAAAAAGGAAAGAAAAAGATAAACAGGAAAAGGAGTTAATTAATTGTAGAAAAAAACAAAAAAACTAAACAATAATAATAACCGCTGCCGTGCATCGTGTCGTGTGATTATACTAAAACTTAGGTAATAAAACAAAATTTATTTTTAAACTCTGACAGAGCTTTAAGATCATCACCGTTACCGTTCATAAGAGCCGATTTTCTGCTAAATGCGGCATGCAGCATGAACTTGGTAGCTGAGCTCATTATCGTCTACCATATTCACTGTAGAAAAGCTGATGAACTTATCACAGCAATTATTTAATGTTTCTCCTTTTTTTTGGTTTCTTGAGTAAAAATAAATGAAATAAGACGGTCATGCGCTGATGATGGACATTAAGTCCGGTTGTGGCTTGTTAATTACTTTGTTGTCGAACCTATTTGTTTATACCCAAGATACGCTGCTGTTGTCAGCTGCTTGCTAGCTGTCGCCTGTGGTCCGTTTTTGATGGGCGAAATAAAAATACATTTTGAAAGAGAAATTTTGTCTCAATCAAGATTAATAAATCGATTTTCTCCGCTTGTCCGAAGTAATTTATTTATGTACAGAGTGATTTTTATGGGAGGAAGATAGTTGTATTTAATTAAAATAGGGAGAGATTAGACTTAAAGCTTGTTCATGAAATAGTCAACGACAAATTTAACTATTCCAGCTGACTTGTCTGAATCTGTCAAGGTTAAAAGTAATAGGCGCAATCGAAAAGTCAAACTTAACCCAAGGTCAATTCCAGCCCATCTAAAGTTTCGCAAAATGTAAATTTGATCTGTCATTCCTTCATAATTATGACATATGACATCTCTGTAAAATTAGGAATTAAGGACTGTTCACATGAGAACGACCGACGAATAAATGAAGAAATGCGGTTTAAATTACTTTACCGACCTCAAAATCTTGCTGATATTTAGCAAAATGATTGAAATATGCTTTATCAAGATTTTAAAATATAAAAATTTGATCTTAAATTACCTAAAATGTATTAATATTGGAAAATAAAATATTCGTCGCGAATTCAGATCTGTTCGTTGCGATCTGTCAAGTCCAATTCGCGTTCCACATACAATCCAACTCCCAACGAACAAAATGTTCGCGCGCGTATAACCTCAAAAATCATTCTTGCCTTGTGTTTGGTTTTTCATTCGCGACGAATGAAATGAAACGAAACAAATGTCAAAATCGACGAATTTTCGTTCATTCGTTGGCCGTTGTTATTCGCGCTCACTGATCAGTAATATAACGATACGAATTTCTTTTTTAAATCGTCCGCGTCCCAAGAAATAATTTAAAGAAATGCAAACCACCTGAATTATGAACTCTTTCAAGATTGCTTCACATGAAATGTCACTTTGACAACACAAAATGTCTATCATCGAATGGCAAGCCAAGAGATCAAGCGAACATATTTTTTTTTTTTGTAGCATTTCTAGCATAGCGCTCCCTCAGCTTTTCACTCTATTATTCATATACATAATTCATCCAAAATAATTGTCTCCCCAATAGAGTTTTTGTATTGTTTCTTCATTCCTCGTTTTCTGAAATATCTTGCAGCATTTTGGGTCACCACATTCCAATGCAGAGTAATAAAAATAAATCAAATTTCAACTGCTCTTTCTCCATTCATCTTCACTAATAGTTTGTAAATGCCAAAATACTTAAACTGACATTTACCATTCGTAAAGTAGAGTCTTATGTCAGTTTGTGAATTAATTTTCCGACTTACAAGGGCTACAAGAAGTCAAATTAAATTGTCAAGCAAAAGAGAGATTAATTAAATGTTAAAGAGAATTTTTAATATTCTAGGGAGCATCTTAAAAATTAACACTTGACTGAGCCCTTTAAGTTCTTCGATAAAGGAACAGTGCTGAACAAACCGGTCCGTTGTCATTACAACGATGATTATCAGCGTAGTCTCCAGAAAAGGATGTCCCCAACCATCAAAAGAAGATATCTCCCTCCGTCCGGTTTGTCACTTGTTTGCAGAAACGTCACCAGTTTTGGCTCCAAATACGTCACCATCAGCATCGGCATTAAAAAATACATATGTGACAGATGAACATAGGGGGAAGAAACTTTCTTGTTTGAGAAGACGTTTGCTTTTGAACTGTGGAGAGTTGAGTTCTCCCGAAGATGTTGTTGCTAAAAAAAAATCATTTTCGGCTTTCAAGGACTCACCAAAATGTGTGCGTTGCCCTTTTTTATCTTTGGCTCGCCATAGAGTTCATTAGCTTTATCGGATGATAGTTGGTCGATATCAAACACACACACAAACACATTTCTCAGTTCGGCACTCATCCGAGAAGTCTCGATGCCATATTTGGCAAGCTTGCGTTGGCAAGGAGATATTTTATACCGAAACAAGGAACATTTATTTGACGTCTTATACACTCTGATGCTGTTTAGACGCGGATTGCTTCCATATAGCAACTTTTTGAACGTAGGTATAAATATCTTAAAGAGTGTTTTGGCTTATGGTATAGTTGTATCTCCTTATGCGTTTGTTGAATGCGGTGGCTCATATGGCCAACTCGTGTTTTCTTGCCCTTTGGATGGTGGTGCAATTGAATCAGGGGGGAAAGCTGAAAGAAGGTAACAAATTGCAAGCATGGAATAGGATCACGAACTGGAGGTTGAGTGTGCAGTTGTGTTTTTTTTTTTTTTTTAATATAAAGCTACTGTGGAACCTCGCCTGGGGACAAGAAAAGAGAAAGATGTGCCGAACCGATATGGAATGATATTTTAAAAATGCAGATTACTTGCTTTGGCTCGTATTTGGCTTGTGGAATTTTCTTCACGCTTCTTCGGAACGTTTAAGAGAAATGTTGTTGTTGGCAATGAAAAAGAAGATGATAAGGTAGTGTGATGGAATCTCTTAAATTGTATTACAAATAATTAAATGTTTAATCGATGAAATGCGTTTGGAAAAATGCCAATACATCGGCGGAACTTCATTAAATATAAAACGGTAATTACATAATTGCTTTAAAATATTTTGTAACAATGCCACTGTTGCGGCTTTGATAAAGTATTGGTGGGATTGGTATATTTCTTGTGAAGCATATTTTCTGACGAAACTTCAGAAATGTCATTACATTATGAACTGTACAACGTCAAGTCATATATGTGAATTCGTCTATAGCCCAGGAGCCCCCATGCAAGAAATTCCCGTCATCGCGCCCACTAAAATTTTATATGAGGAATAAAAAATAAAGCCAAGACGAATAAGATTCGCTTGGTCGGCGTGAATTTAGTTAGCCGGAAAAGCCACGCATACCTGTTGCAATGTGGTAAAATGTCTCCATCATCACTGATTCTATTTCTATTTCTTACATTACACGCGTCCCTATGTTAAATGCAGAAATACCTTATGGTTTGCTTGATTTAAAGCTGCCGAGAGTGTCCGTGATGGTGGCATTTCACCGTCATTCACCACATTGCAACAGGTATGCGCGGCATTTCAGGCTAACAAAATTCACGCCGACCAAGAAAATCTTATTCGTCTTGGCTTTATCTCTTATTCCTCATTAAATATTTTATTGGGCTCGATGACCGGAATTTCTTGTTTGGGGGCTCCCAGACTATTATGTACAAGTTCTTACAAATGTAATGTTTTTCTTATAACGATTTATCAGGGAAAGAATGTGTGTTTTTTATTGTGAAAACAATTGCTTGGGTAATCTATTTTCAATTGTCATTTCCAAAACCTTCCATGAAATCTTGTGATCACAAATATTCCAAGGAAATTTAAATGCTTTTAAATACCTTCCCTTTAATGAGTTTGAAAACAAGGCTATCAAATTCAAGGTCCTATTTTGCGTCATGTTGTTTTTTCTGCAAACTAGCAGAATTAGGTAGATCGAACTCAAATTTCAAAAGAACCGGATTCGGCTATAAGAATATCAATTTTTCCGACATACCTTATTTAAATCGTAATTCTAATTTGTGTGGGACTGTTTTCGGTTTGTTGTCATTTTGTCCTCTTTTCATTTCTTTTAAGAAATAACAAAAAAAGGAAAAAAATAACCCGAAAAAATACTACTTAAGGTTCTTCAATGTAAAAATTTGCACAAAGCAATTTCCAAAGCAGGTTTTATAAGTCAAAAAAGGGAGACAGAAATCACAAAAGGTTAAAGAAACTGAAAACGATTTACGACAATGACGTTACAGGATCTGGGAAGAAAAGTATCATCGCTAAAGAATTTTCGAATTCGCTTTCTTTTCCAATTTGTTTTGGTACACGTCCTTACCTGTTTTCATTTTGACTGGATGGATCAGGTTTTCATGGTTTTGCATACCAATGATGGTGCATGAGATCCCATTTATTCACTCTCTATCGCCATTGCATTTTAAAGCCGAAAATAAGAGTGGACTTTACTTGATTTTAATGAAAGTGAGAACAGTTCGCCATAACCTCATAAAATGTCGCTTGTAGAACTTCAAATTAGGAAATATTTCCTACTTCCAGATTTGATGCATCAGTTCCATCGAGCTGTCAATTCCAATGAACCATAAATCAAACCCCGTGAGGTGTGTCTCTTTGCTGTCAAAATCAATGACGTAAAGAAAATGTCAAAAATCGAATGAATACCCTTAAATCGTGATCTATCCAACATGATAACCATCGATTTCCGTATTCCATTAAAATCCTCTTCAAACGTCAGTTCATATTTTTTAACCGACTCTCACACACACACACACTTAATAAGTACCATTCCGTTTACCTCAAGGTGGATGTACGGAGAAACAAACTGTATAAACAGTGAAACAACTTCCAATGAGATCATCGATTTAAGGATTGGCAGCTTAGTCGATTGCGTGACCGATATCGATGCCAATTCAAACAAAAAACCCTGCCGGACAAAGTGGTGTAAGTGTAAGACAAAAATAAAAATCATCACCGGAAGTTGCATTTACACCATTATTCGTTGTTTTTTTCCAAGTATAATTGGTTTTGTTTGATGTGTCATTCATTCCTCTGTTTACCTTTCAATCTAACCGAATCGATTGTGGAAAAGATTAAAGCCGCATCCATATTGTGTTGCCGATGGCGTAACAAGAACCTTAGGTAGCATTTTTTTTATTTTTTACCTGCATCTTCTTCAAAAAGGATTGGATAAAAATCTGATATCTAAAAGAGCACGAGAAGCATAATCGTCGATAACAATTTTCGTGTTGCAATGCAATATGCATACAAAACAAAACACAACAATTTTAACTCATCCTACATTGGATGCCAGCAAAGTTTTTGTTTTTGTCGGACGACATTAAAAAAATAAACTGGCGGTGATTTGAAAAAAATTCCTCAAATATTTTGGAACAAAAAATATGTTTCCAGTGAAATAATTTTTTTTAGCAAAAGAAAAAAAACGAAACATAATTGGCACATTGCCAATAAACAAAATAAAACCGGGCGATGCATTTTTAGCCTCAGGTAGAGCATTTTGTATGAAATCGAAAAAATATAAGAAAGCAAAAGCGAAATTTAGAAGAACGGTCCGGATGTTTTGAAAAAAAAATACGAAAAGTCGCTGGAATTTAAAAATTAACAGACGGACTCATAAAATTCTGTACAATATCGTCGGAGGACGTTTAAGAATTTTAATAGGTACCTAAGCTACAGTATTTTTAAGGGTTTACTTCTTTTTATCGATGTTGATATGTGATAAAGCAGTTTATTATCAATCGATAAAAAAAATCAATGAAAACTCTTTCACCAAAGCCGAACTGTTGGGTTGGAAGTGAGCAAAGTATTAATCAAACAGAACTAAGAATGTTGTGTGCAATAAAGTTGCATATTGGTGCGTTAAGATTTTTTAGCAAATAAACAAATGAGTTCCCGAGCTTTGAGGCAGAAGGTAAATGAGGGAAAAACGAAGTATGTATATGCTGTCTTCGAGGAAGGACACTCAACATCAACCGCTCGGACAGAACGTCACAATAGACTCATACAACTTCGAGGTAGTAGAGGAGTTTGTCTACCTAGGCTCCGCTATAAACACGGGCAATAACACCAGCGCCGAGATCAGACGAAGAATATCTCTTGCTAATCGCTGTTTCTTTGGGCTAAGAAAGCAATTGAGTGGAAAAGCCCTCTCTCGAGCAGCTAAGGTAAAATTGTACAACACACTCATCATCCCATCCCAGTCCTGCTGTATGGTGCAGAAGCATGGAGCTTAACAAAATCTAATGAAAGTGCCTCAAGCTGTTTCGAGAGGATAGTTCTTCGGGTCATCTTTGGCCCCGTGTGCATTGAAGGGGAATGGCGAAGAAGATATAACAGCGAACTTTACGGGTTGTACAACGACATGGACCTAGCCAGATGGCTCGGTCATTTAGAGCGGATGCTCCGGCCCGGAAAGCCTTCGACACTATTCCCGAGGGACGTAGGGGGAGAGGAAGAACGCGACTGAGGTGGCGCACTCAAGTGGAAGATCACCTAAATCAACTTGGAGTGCAAAACTGGAGACAGCTAGCTAGAGACCGAGCTGGCTGGCGGAGACTGTTGATTGAGGCCCAAGCCCACAACCGACTGTAGCGCCACCTTAAATAAGTAAGTAAGTTCCCGAGCTTATCAATTTCATAATTTACTGGGAAATCCATGTAGAGTTACATTTTTCCTTTCATTCTCCCACGACAATATATGATTTCGCAACATTTAAAAGCATTCACACAAGTACTCTGGTCTCAAATTTATTACCAACATTTGTCACCATCAATATCACGCTTAACCTGCTGTCTGTTGCAAATATCACAGCTCAAAAGATTACCATCGAATATATGCACTGTAATAACTGTCAGAAACACATGCGAAAATCATGATACATATTTTGTTAATTAATTATAAATTATAGGAGACTGGTAGGTGGATTACGACGAAGACGATGACAAGTTTTGCATAGCTACTTACTTTTTACACCGCACGGCACATGTAAATATGCGCGCAGCGCAGCAGCACCATGATATCTTTACCTCTGCAAATGTGTCCGCGACTCTCACACTAAGTAGGGCAATCTTGTTTTGTATCTCTGTTTGTGGCTAGATTTCAATATGCACCGTGCAGTTTTGCTGCCTAAAGTAAACAGCTTTTATTTGTTGTTACCATAAATGAACCGTACTGAGAGTCCCTGGTACAAGTTGTTGCTTCAGCGACATCAATATCGTGTGGTGAATAACAACACTTGCCCGCACTGGTACACGTGCGTTTGGTACTTTTCCTTTTTGCTCCCGGTGCAGCTACCAGCAGTGAGAATTTTGAAATCTGTCCCCCACTGCGGGAGCCAACTTCAACCTACTCACTTCTGTTGTATAGCTCAGAGTCAGAGCGTAAAACTTGTTTCTTGGGCCTACTAATTCGAGCTTTTCCTTATTTGTTCCTGAACAGAAAAATACACTTTTATATTGGAAATTTGATTGAAGGTTTGAGATAAGTTCAAATCCCATCATCCTATAGTAATCACGATTTAAAGAAATGATCCCAAGCTCAAACTTCATTACATTATCTCTGAAACAGCCTCTGGTGGTTTGAATTTGATCGAATTACATTTAACTTAATTCTGCAATCTTGATCGTGTAATAAAAATAATAGCAATTGATTCAGAGAAAGATTCGAATATGGGTTTGTTTGTTTTAACGCCTGAGAGGCTTCAAAGCCTGTGTGCGGAGTCTTGTTGGCGTAATGCAAACCTGATGCATATATAAGTGTGTAGGATTCGAACAGAGCGGAAATGAATAATCGAGGTGGGTTGTAAGTGTTGCCTTACACCTTAGGCTAGGAAGCAAGCTGGACTGCTTTAACAAGAAGAAACTCTTAAGGAGCCATTTATTATGAGCGTATGGTAAATTGAAAGAAATAAATGCTTGCAATTGATTTTGAATTAAAAAGAAATTTTCATAAACAAATATTCGTGTTGGGTTAATGCATATTATTGATTTCGGTTTATCAGACAAATGGCACAGGTGTTGGAGGCGGTAGTAATGTTTGTAAAGGAAATTGAAGATGTAAGCGATAAGTCTGGCTTAAGCCTTAAGGCATTACGAGAAATTCATACTTTGCGAAGAAAATTTGACAGCTGAACTGTGTTTCTGCAAGAGAAGCTAAAAAAGTGGTAAAATGATGTACTGTGAGCTCTTTTTACATAATATCATGTCATGTCATAAGAACGGAAAAATCCCTAACCAAAATTTTATTATTCTGACAAGACCATTTTCGCAATTTAAAATTACAATGCTACAATACGAGAGAGGGTACTAGTGTACTATGTCAACTTCAACAACAGATGTGAAGTGTCCCTCATTAGAATCGAACAAATGCCAAAAAAAAAAAGAAATCGAAAAACCTCTGCTTGTTTACATATTTGCCAACAGTCATCTTGTCATACCCTCGAGATCGATAACAATACATCTAGATGCAGAATAATGGCGACACACATTTGCCCTACACGAACAGTTAACAATGTTCCAATCAAAATGGAATGCCTACATGGCAAACAAGCTACAGGCAAGTCCCGCAATCATATCAACCATCAGCCAAGCACCACCCTCTCAAATCGAAATTGAAGTTGTTGACATTTTTTGCGGTGTTTCTAATGTCCCAGTGTCCTAATTTCAGTACAAATACCCTTTTCCTTTCCTGTCACCACTCCCTCCATTAAAACTAGTCAGAAATTGAGAATATCCGATCAAACATTCACCACAACAATTGAATTGAATTAATAAAAGAAACAAAAAAGCGTTGAAACATGAGGAACTTGACAAGTATCCTGTCAGATAAACTAAACATGAATTAGTTGAAATAACTTGATATGTTTTATGTGTTTAGGTAATAACAATGCAATGCCGTATGGTGTCAAATTTATTTCGAACTCGTGTTTGACGCGCGCAAACGGAAATTGAGGGTTTTTAATTTCTCTTTTCTCTTTTTTTTCGAAATTGGCTATTGAAAGGGATCATTAAATGTGTAAGGATCCCTTTTATACATTATTCTTTCTATTGCCAAAGGTTGCATATTTCATACTCTTTTGTATCCTTTGGGAAATGAAATTGTTGAGCGATATCTATTTCGATCTAAAGACCATCTGCTCTTGAAAGGCAATTTATTGACTGTCTGTAGTTTTATAAGCGGAAACTGGTAAATTTTTCTACACACTTCATTAATTTATTTGAACGCTGAAAGAAAAAAACAAACCGATTTTTAATTTCTATAAAGTAATAGGAGAAAATTACTATTACGCAGAATGCAGCTGCATAACAATAATGACAGTTGACAAACAAAACTGTCAAATGTGACACCTAAACGAAATTCGAGTTCGAATCAAAACAAATAAGAGCTCGTTCGAAGACTTGAATTTCATGTGAAGGTAAACGAAATGAGTAAACTTCCGATGTTTGGTTTAACTTTTCTTTTTTTTTTGTTAAAAGTAAATTGTTTATGAAACATGACGTCTATGATTTGTTTTTATAAAGAAATTCAATAGCAGGTTCATTAATGTGGGTAGACCTATTTTTTGTTGGTTTAGTTTCAATTTCAACTATATTGTATTTGATCTCTTTTATGAGTCATATTAAGTTTGTTGTGTTTTTATTTTATAAAAATAAATGAAAATAAAAGAGAAAATCACATATCAATCATTTGCAATAAGTTGGCGATATTCATGTCAAATCTTTCAAATGTCACTTTTGACACACACACACAAAGTTACTGGCGCAACAGTACTTACCTATAATTTTGATACAATTTGATAACATTAATTATTATTATAATTCATGAGAAATGTCATTACAGTTTGGAACAGTTTAGAACACAAAATGTGTTCTTCCTAAAAAGACGGAACAGAAAATCCTGCCCTTAACTGTTCCAAACTGTTCTAGACAAACTCAATGAACACCAAATCAGAACAGTTTGGAACAGCAAATATGTCAATGAACACCAAAAAGCTGTACTTTTTTGTTCCAAACTGTTCCAAAGTGTGCAGAACAGTGTCGATGAACATACCTAATGCAAATTTTACCTGTCAAACTACTCAAGACTCGTTCAAAATAAACAGAGACCCTATGTAGTAGAATAAAGACTACTACAATTTTTAATTCCCAAACGATACGATAAGGAAAGTCAACCATCGACCAAATTTTCACGTTTCGGCAGATCCTGGAAAAGACCTATAAACTCCAAATCGATACCCACCACCTTTTCATCGATTTTAAGGCCGCTAATGACAGCATCTACAGAGACGAACTGTATAAAGCTATGTCTAGTTTTCGCATTCCTGCCAAGCTCGTTCACCTGTGCAAAATGACGATGGAGAACTGACGCTGCTCCATCAAGGTTGGCAACAAGCTAACGGAATCAGACAAAGCGATGCACTGTCGTGCGATTTCTTTAACATCGTTCTTGAGAAGCAGAACTCCCCCGTCAACACCAGAGGCACCTTCCAAAAATCTGTTCAACAAAGATGATATTGATGTAATGGGAAGAACACAGCGTGATGTCAATGGCGCCTTTGTGAGAATTGAGATAGAAGCGGCAAAAATGGGTTTAGCGGTAAATGAGGGGAAAACAAATTATGCTGTTTTCGAGGAAGGACACCCAACACTGACGGCTTGGACAGAACGTCACAATAGACGCATACAACTTCGAGGTAGTAGAGGAGTTTGTCTATAGCTATAAAAACAGGCAGCAATAACACTAGTGCCGATATCAGACGAAGAATAACTCTTGCTAATCGCTGTTTCTTTGGCTTAAGAAAACAATTGAGTGGAAAAGCCCCCTCTCGAGCAACTAAGGTTAAATTGTACAACACCCTCATCATCCCAGTCCTGCTGTATGGTGCAGAAGCATGGACCTTGACAAAATCGAATGAAAGTGCCTTAGGCTGAGGGAAAGTTCTTCGGGTCATCTTTGGCCCCGTGTGCATTGAAGTGATTTTTACGGGTTGTACACCGACATGGACCTAGCCAGAAGGGTCAAGGTCCAGAGACTCAGATGGCTCGGTCATTTAGAGCGGACACCAATGCTCCGGCCCGGAAAGCCTTCGACACTATTCCCGAGGAACGTAGGAGGAGAGGAAGACCGCGAATCAGGTGGCGCACTCAAGTGGAAGAGCACCTCAATCAACTTAGAGTGCAAAACTGGATACAGCTAGCTAGGGGCCGAGCTGGCTGGCGAAGACCGTTGATTGAGGCCCAAGTCCACAACTGACTGTAGCGCCACCTTAAGTAATTAAGTAAGTAAGTAAGCAAACGATACGTGACCAATCGAATGCCATCATCCCAAAGTGGTTACTCGTTCGTTCGATCACTGATAAGACTCACTCACTCGTTCACTGAAGCGGTGATTCGGCCCCAATATTGTTGATAGATATAAATAAAAATAATGTCCTCAAATAAGATTTTCATGAATAAAATTCCCTTTTCTCAACACACCATAAATCCACTTAGAGAAAAATCTGTTTTATCCGAATTATTATTCTTCTCTTGTATTCATCAGCTAACGAAGCTTCTCTATCCCATAATCGAAGAACATAATAGGCTTCCCCAAGAAATCTATTACATGCCATCTAAACATCAAAACCCTATTGTCATTTGCATGATTACTTTTAAAATGTTCAATTGAACCCTTCATCGTATTGATACATTATGTACAAAGCCTCTTTTCAAACTTCAGATATCTTTTCTTCACTACCACCCCCGCCTCCTTCATCGTCTCATCAAATTTTGGTTGCGAAAGAAAGAATCTATCTTCTTCAACTACTCTCTTCCAACTTAAAATAACCAAACAGTCGTCATCATCGTGAAATATAAAATCGATAAGGTGGTCCAATGCAGAACGCAGACAATGTTCGGCGCCGCGGCGCCTGAAAGTAGAATGGGGCGCTGCTCTGAACCCTCCCCAACAAAGAACCTATTGCAAAAAAAGAAAAAAAAACTTTCTTTCACATTCAAAAATAAACATCTGACCAAAAATTCAAACTATACCCTGCTTCTGCTAAATAAGTAACTACAGCAAAATCCCCTCCTTGACACTGACAATGAGATTCAAAAACACCCATGGCAAGGGGGTAACTGACTTTCGGTTGTAAGTTTTTTGCTGTACATACAAAACCAGCGACCTCTGGCATGAGCAAGGGTGGTTTTTCATATTGCTCATACTCATTCAAATCTTTTCATTTCATGCATCACCGGAGAGAGCATAATATCGAATGTATTCAGAAAACGCCTGCGCGCTTCAAAACAACGGTATTTCCCCTTTGAGAAAAAAAGAAAAACAAAAACTCATGACAGTGGAAAAAAAAATTTAGTAACGTTCCTTCTGTAAGAAAGGAGATAATAGTTGAAAAATGTCCCATTAGATACTCATCGGTGCACTAAAGTAGATGGTTGTTGCGCGCACTGCAATGACCAGAAGTAGATTTTTTACATTTTTGTACTTTTTATAAATTTTTCTAAATCTAATTAAATAATAAGTGTAGTTCCTAGGCTAAAAAATATTGTTGTGAATCAAAAACAAGAGACATCAATATCACAAGGACATCGCGAGGACTTCTTATTATTCTTGTTACTGTTTGATGCGGAATCAGTGAAAAATCGATACTGATGGTTGAGTAGGTAGATATTATTCCCAACCCCATATTTTTTTATAGCATTTCAACCGAGTAGATAGATAAGAATAAAGGATAAATCATTCCCCATCCCTCGAGATTAATGGAAACGCATATATGAATGAGTAACACACACCTTGTTTTGTTTTTTTGTGCTTGTTTGTAGTAAATTGATTTTTCTTTTCTTGAAATTAACGTTTGTGCTTTATTCTTTGCAGGTGATCACACCCCAGAGACATGGTGATGTTTACATCTACAACTCGGTTCCATCGTCGGCAGCTTCCTCGCACACATCGAGCAGCAGTTGTAGCAATAGCACCTATCAAAATCTATCAATGATGTCGTCGGATTCATTCGAAACCTACGACGTACCAAAGCCAGCCACCCCCATAAATTACGATTGTCCAAAGAATTGGTGTCGAACGCCAACAAAATATTTTGACCCAATGTCTAATACAACAACGCCAACGGGCATGAAACCGCCCTGTTCTTCGTTGCATCAACATCATTCGTTAGGTGGCATTAGTGCACCATTGCCAGAAGAATGTTATGATGTACCGAAGCCAATAAATCTGTTGCATCAACAGAATATGACACCGAGCAGTTCGAATTCGTCGCTTTTGACATCGGACAGTTTGAGCTTATCGTTTTCTTCTTCGAATCGGTCGTCGTTGGCCAATATGCCGGAGTATGATATACCGAGAAAGAATCCAATTCCCATACGGAATGGTCATCATGGGAATTTAAATTTACAACAACAGCAGCAACTTCATTTGATGCAGCAACAGCAGCATCAAAATCAGCAGAGCACATACGACTATCCAATGCCCGTTGCAGTTGCGCATGCGGGTGGCAATTGTACAACACCATTGCAAGACAAACAACATTCACTATCTACAGCGGCATCTCCAATCCCACCAGCTGTAACCAAAGAACTACCATTAGAATTATCATCGGCGCTGGAGACTCTTGCAAAACTGCAAACCGAAGCAACAACAGCGATATCGAGGTGAGTTCAAGTGGCAAAGAATGTTTGCTCAAGTCTTGTTTGAATTTTTAAGATTTCTATCTTGGTTGTTCGTTCAAGTGTGACAGTGGCTTACGTTGGGCGCCATTTGAATACAAGCATGAGATTGTCTTATGCCTGTGTATTATGTCATAAACATTTTTTGAATTTTTGAGCAATTTAAATTATGAGACTTCAATTTTGTGGGCTTTATTTATCCTGTCACTAAGCGTTGGGCGCCATTTAAAGGAGAGTTTTCTCTCCTTCCTTTTTTGTTCGACTTATCTCATTCAATAATTGTAACATTTTCCTTTTAATTTGCAGATTACTCTGTTTTGTCTGTCCAAATTGGAGAAGCCGAGAGAAATTCGAACCCATTGTAATGGATGTCAAACTAGCCGCAGTTAGACTACGAACAGCACTCCATGATCTCACTGAATTCGCCGAAGGTGCTCTCGGAAATGCAGCACGTTCGGACGATCGAAATTTAGCCCTCAAACTACGCCCTCTAGTCAAAGCTCTTCGAGATGCCGACAAACTCATTCACGAATCATCACAAATATTAGAGACCCTAGGTTGGACCACCGAAAATCTTCAGCGCAGTGACGATCGAACAAACTATCCTCCAGATAGTCTGGATCAGTTGATTGCTTGTGCTCAAACATCGATTGAGGATGTTCGACAAACGACGTCATTTATTCAAGGAAATGCACCATTGTTGTTCAAGCGAAGCATTGAAGTAGTCGAAACTCCAACACAGCACGAGAACAACAACAGTGATTGGTTGAGTGATAATGACTACGTCGATTTGGAGTCGAAAGATGCAGCAGCTAAGAAAAATTCATCACTTCGAGAAGCTATTCCACAGAATATGCAGAAGAAGTTCGACAATGTGCTGAAATCAGCAGAGGAGGCGGCTTTTGCAGCTACAGACAGTCGCAACGAATTGAATTCGAATGATAAACTACTTGTACGGTATTATGCCGTACAGATAACAACGCACATGGGCTATTTAACTCAAGCTATAGACTCGTTCCTGGAGACAGTGGAAAAGAATCAACCGCCAAAGTTTTTCATCGCGTATGGAAAATTTGTTGTATTGAGTGCGCATAATTTGGTGACCATCGGAGATATTGTCCATCGGAATATCTCCAAACCAGAATTGAAAGAGAAGGTTCTTAGGTGTACGGATGCATTGTCGGATGCTTTGAAGACCTGTGTTACAAAATCAAAGAAGGCTGCACAGCACTTTCCCAGTGTAACCGCTGTACAAGAAATGGTCGACTCTGTGGTTGACATTTCACATTTAGCTAGTGCTCTCAAGATATCTATGCTCAAAGCAGTGCAATTAACTAAAACTTAAGGGAATTGTTTTTATGTTTCAAACTTGTGGGAGATTTGTGTTTGGGCAGGGTTGCCCTGTGTGTTTTTCAAGCTACAGCAAAAGCATTGAGAAAAGTCTTCCAGAATAAAGTCAAATAATGTATGTAATTTAGTTATGACAGATACGTTGACATTTTCTCTCTCTTTGTACATGGATCAAAGCAAAACATGCAAGCTTGAATGTAATCTTTCTCTTTTAACAGAGCCATGTTGTCATGACATATTATTTTGACACTTCAGAGCAGCCGGAAATTGGCTTAAGTGATTGCTCCGTTTTCTTCCGAAGATGGAAAAAATGTTGAGATCTGAATTCTTAGTCAATCATTTGAATTGAACATCATTCACAACAACAGTAAGTTTGTTATATATAACTAATGCATGATACAATTGCTGTCAAAGTGACATTGACCGCTCAGTGCTCTCATAAAAAATAAATAATGTCAACAAATTGATTATATAACTGTCAGTTTAAGAGAAAATGTCAGTTTATCTGCATATACTACACACATTCATCAGATATCAACTATGCATGATGCTTAATATAAAATAATAAAGTATATAACTAATTATAGTTACTTCTATATTAATTATAATATTTGTGATATGTTAAGGTTAATCGAAAAATTGAAACAGCTAGCATTACAAAAACTAATGTAACGAATATCAAAACCACGTATGTTCGTGGTTTGTCTCAGTTCGAGTATTCATATTCAGTTTGTAGGTTCTAATTTTTGGCTTCGTGTAAATAGACTCTTACTTAAATGTCTTGTTAATCAAAAAAGTATTCAAATTCATTATCATTGTTTAAGCAAACAAAACTATAGTTTATGATGATTTTCTTATATTCATTTATTCAAAATGCAACAAAATAAAAAAAAATGCTATTCGCTAATTGTAAATATTTGTTTAAATTTAATTTTTTATTGTTTAATTTTTGTTTAGTTTTAAAAATATATCATAGTGGTATAAATAGTCATATTTATTAGAAATATATATCCTTATATAATAAATTCAATTATGAACGCATACTGTACAAATCAATATACTTAAAATTTGTATTATCAATTTCGCCAGCTATTTTAATGTGCAAAAAATCGTTATTTTAACTGGAATGAAAAAACAAAAAAGTACTATATTAAACAAACAAAATCGTTGAGGTGCGAATAGTAATATTTTGCGGCAGCGATGAGACTACTAAAGATTATGTCAGTAAAATAATGTTGTAATAAATTATGAAATAAACAATTAAAATAAATTGTGTACCTATTAGTTTGTATTTTATTTTTTTTTTTTTTTTGTTACTTTATAGGTACCTCTGACACTTTATTTTTCAAAAGTCATAATCTCCAGACAAACTTGAACCCCCCAGGCGCGGATCTAGAAGTTTTTTTCCGGAGGGGTTCACAGGATAGAAAAAAAAAATTAAAAATAAGCAAAAAATATGAGTGCAATCCTTGTGGCCCACACAAACTTCATAGAGTAGAAAAATAAGTAAAACCATTAGTTGTTCTTTCGTATAGTTGACAATGTACACGCACTTTGGTTTTAAAAGTCAAATTCCATAAAACTGATGATTTGAAGACATACATATGAATAACAGTTGCGCCATCTGCCAAAAGTTTGTCGTACCAACTCGTGGACTCATGCACAACTACTTTGCACAGTGAAATACAGCCCTTATTACTCCTGAATATTGTAGTTTTCTATTAGTGAAAGAATTTTTCTAATCGGAATAGTATATTCGAAGATTAACATGTATATGGCAAAACAGCGTTTGGTGGGTCAGCTAGTAATCAAATATTGTTTTTTTTACACTAACTATAAGATTTTTGCATTAAAAATTATAATAATTTTCATTATAAGCTAAGCCGATTTCGCTCAAAACCTAATTAGCTCTTAACAACACAATACCGCGTCGAATGAGACCATGACAATGCGATTAGTGGTTCGCGAGATAATCGAGCCGAAAAAACGTAACGCACATACGAACACACACAGACATCATCATAAAAACGCTTGATTCGGATTATAGTGATCTCGAAACAGGGAGATATGCAAAAATGGAGATTCACAAAATCAGCCTCTGGGAAGTTAATAACAAGAATAACCAAATAAACAAAGCAAATCTAATTTGTTTTACTTAATTATATAAATTTAAAGTATATATGTAATTATAAACTGTTTATATAAACAATGTAGGAATATCTTAGCCAATAAATGTTTTAACTATGAATTTTCTTCTGAAACGTTTTCTCGTGTGTTTTCAAATGACTTGGCGCGTTTTATGGCAGTGTAGCTAACTTCACAGTTTGCAATCAAAACATTGAAAGAACAACAGTCCATTGTTGATTTCAGTGTCGTTGGAAACAAGATAGTTTTTATTGAATTTTGCAATAAAAAAAGGTAACGAAATAAAAACCAGAATAAAAACTGCAAAAGTAAGAATATTAAACAATGATTCATTTGACGGATGCTTCAAGGTAAATTTATTTACATGACCGTACCCGATCGGAACAAATCAAATGTCCGATCGGAAGTTTTATTTTTATTTCCTTCACTGTACCCGAATCGTACATTGAAAAAAAAAGACGCGTACCGACGCACTTCTTTGTTGTTTCGTGAGTGAACAAATATTTTTATTCCCGACACTTTTTTGTTTCGGAGACAATTGGACAAAAAAGTAAATAAACTAATCGCAATGCATTGCATGCAATCGCTCTCATTTTGAAATTCCGACGCAGATTTCAAATTTGTTCGTAGATGTCTTCCATTGATCTGTCGAAACGGATACAGTCATAGAAAATTCTTAGAAATAGTACGAACCGAAGAGAATTACCTTACGGTAATAAGGCTGATTTTGAAATTTAATTTGAGGTGATGTTTTTCATATTTGTTCACAGTTCAGCTCAACTCTTTTTTTTTTATGTGGCCTGTTTGGGAGGGTCATGACCAGCGTGACCCACCCTTTGAATCCACGCCTGGAACCCCCTATTTCAGGTCCTGTTCGAAATTTCATTTAAATCGCTTCAGTAGTTTAGCGTCATTACTTAACAAAAGTTGAAGCAGCTTATAGAATACCCAAGATTCAGTGAATGTCTTTGTATAATATTATACTAGCTGACCCTGCAGACTTCGTACAGCCTCAATCGATAATCGATACCCTTCTACCACACTACCCACTACCCCTTAAGCGCCACCCGCTTTTGCTTCCCAATACGTCTTACTGTGTAATCTCTTAAGGAGATTTTCCCATCACGAATTCTCAATTTTCCCATTGTTTAAAATCCATTCAAAATTTGACTTGGGGGTTTTCTTGCTCTTCAGGAGTTTTTTTATTTTACCAGTTCAAAAGTAATGCATTTCATTTAAAAGAGTGATTTTGGGATTTTTGTTTAGTCATTTTTTTTCTGCATTTCAAATTTTCCATTGTTCCATTTTTTTTTTTACTTTTTCTTGCCTTCCAGATCCCCATCACAAATTTTCCAGTTTCCCTTTGAAAACCAATGAGTTTTCCGAGTTTTCCATCAAGAACTTTCTATTATTCCATTCGTAAACCCATTTTGAACCAAGAAATTCCAAGCGAAAAAATCTACTTTCCGACCTTTGATTGGTTTTCCCAGTTTTCCCACTTTTCCATGAGTTTTTTAAATTTTTTCATAGGAATCATCAGTATCAATCATGAAAATTTCACAACTATCGGAGTCTATACAAACAAACACACATCCATTTTTATATACAGTAAAGATAAAGATGACGGTGGTAGCGTTTTTTTTTGGTAGTCCGGAACTGTTCCGAACGATTCTGAATTCGTTCACTTGGCACAATTTGACAGTTCTTGTTCTGAGTAGAACAGAAAAACGATTCCGAATTTGAAGTCGGAATCAAAAACAGAATCACGCATACATGCACACACTTGCACATACGTACTCGCCGCCATGTTTACAAACAAAGAAAATAAAAACAATGTCATGTCATCTGCAATTCTGTATATGAGGTTTCACAAATAAATAGACATTCAACCATTAGAGCAAAAAAATTTGTTTGCATGTTCTTTTGGTATCCGGAATCGGACAGTTCTGTGTACCGATTCCGGACTACAAAAAAAAAAAAAAACGCTATAATAAAATGGTCGTGTTTAACCTCAACACCATGTTCTGGTGATGATCATTCTCAAAAAATTGCAAAAACTAAACGTAAATAGGGATCCAGACTTATAGATTTGACAGTTTAATCGAATTACGATTTTAGAAAAAAAATCGTTTACAGAGGGTTTTTTCTTTTTTACCAACTGACGCAAACACACTCACAAAAAGAAGCCACAAGGTTTTTTTCTTTTTATTGAGAATTGGTTCCCAGGGTTCAAATCGAAATCGAAATTATAAAATTTAAATTTCTAGCAGTCGTAAAAGCTTTAAAAAATATTGGGTACGTTCCAATTCCAACCCTGAATTCATTCATTTCAATGAATGCAGTTTTGTGCATTTTGGCAGCACTGCACTGCAAATTGAACCAAATCTAAAAACATGATCAAACGAGAATACAATAAACAGTTTTGTATTTTGTTATTTGTTAGACGTTGGGCCGAATATATTGAAAATTAAATTTAAAGTGATCCAAATAATACTGAGTGTTTTTTTCTAACTGTGTGATATGACCAATGTATTTGCAGCGAAGTATGAAAATGCATATCATTTAGAAGGCCCTTTAAATGATTATGAAGGTAAGTTCATTACTTTCGAAATCATCCATGCGAAAATCACCGAAAACCCACTTTTGGGGTGTGTAGGATCTTATTTCTCAATTAAACGTCATAGCTGTAGAGTAAGATCTTGAAATCTGATCTGAACCCTCTTCACAAGTCTTAATAAAAAAAAAACAAGCTTTTCCTTCCGGCAAATGCTTTCTTTATCTTTTTACAAAATAAAAGAAAATCATTAAAATTAAAAACATCTTAAAACTACAGGTAGTACTCCTTTTTTTTATTATAAATAAAAAAACACCGCCTCCTCCCTTTCAGCAACAGTGTCCGTCGTGCATGCTGTGGTTATGAGTAGCAGCAGTAGTGAACACAATCTTATTGCTTGAGTCTTGTTCCTTTTCTGGATGCAATTCCCTAGCAATCTCGCCCAAATCACGTCTCATAGAATAGGCATCTTCTCCGTCAGCGTAATATTTTGGCTCGATTTCCAGAATCTTGAATTTCAGCGAGTTGGTATACAAGTTCAAAGCTGCTCTATTGCTCTTCCGTACATGCAACGATACGTACTGAGCATCAAAGCACTCAACCATCGCTTGTGAGGCTTGATTCATCAGTTTTTGGGCTAAGCCAAGACGACGATAGGATCGCTTCACTGCCAACGATGTGATATGTCCATGTTTACTCTCCTCACCGGGTTCTGGTTCTTCCATCTTGGCCAGCACATAACCGACAATGTTACCTTTGTCGTCTTCGGCGACATAGCTCAATTGAGGCCATGTAAGGCCGTGATAGAAGTAGTATTTCATTTGGTAGTTCTCCGGCAGACACAGCAGATTACAGTGCTGCATGTTCATTAGGTCTTCTGGCTTTGCACAACGGATATTCATGTTGCTGTTTCTGTGTGTATAAATTTGGCGGTTGTTGTTAAAACTAACTTAGGTCTCTAATCTTTTCTTAATTTCCGCGATTTTGATGACTTCTCTGGATGATTGCTTTGTGCGTGGGTTTTATCTTCGTTGGCTTGACCGAGCAGCTCACGAACAAGCCGGAATTTTGATAGGAATGCCTTCCAAATGAGGAACCAACCTGCAAAAGAGAAACACAATTTATTCGTGATCAAAGTTCAATTTTGAATGAGCTATGAGGTTAGAGGGAATATCATGTCGGCGCAGTTTTCGAACGCCTATTTTAATTACTAGTGCTGGTTGCACGAAGGGCCTTTACCTAAGAGAATAATAATTGCAACGATGCTAATCGATGCCAACACAGTAAGCAGCAGAACAAAGGTACTTTGAACAGTCATTTGGATGATCACAAATTAAGTTATAAAACGAAAAAAACGCGAGGTAAAAGGAACACACTTTTCTAAATTATTTTATGGCAATGTTTATGAAAGCACATTTGATTTGTGATTTCGCCTAATTTAATGGAAATTTAAAAACATTTGAGGAGCAACAAAAAAAAATACACGTCGAAGATACACCTTTCGCCGTTGTGTCATAATTGAATGGTCAGTTCGAGTTCACGTTTCGGAACAAGTGACAGAATGGAAAGCGTGGGAGTAGGCAATAGTGCAAGAAAGAGATAAATAGACCCAAACTAGAAATTGATATCGATTACAATGGAATCGGTGGAATTATTTGAGAATTATATTTTAAACAAATAAATATTAAGCTTATAAGTAGAAAATGTATCAATTGATAGCCCTTTCGATATTTGTGCTCTTTGATTTTAGCCAGAATAATGTTTGAAATCGAGGAACGACCAGAAACTAAGCGGCATCTCGTGGTTGATTACTCGCGATTTTAGCATCATGATGCATGGCTTTAGGACATTCTTTTCTCGGATATTTTCATTTTGTTAGCAGAATACTGGGTTGTTTTTAATTACCTTAGTTGATAAAAATGTTCAAAATATTAATAGATGATTTTATTTAATTAAAATTGTTACAAAATTTCGCACACGGTCAGAGATTAGAGATTTGAAGGTTTTTTGACACTTTTCTTTTTGACGTGCTTCTCAAAATTGTTCAGAAAAAGTTCTCTTAACCGCGAGGTCAATAAAATGTTAGCAAACCTTGTAATTGAACAGGGTTGGTTCAGAGAAAGATAATTGACAAATTGACGTTATCTGTCGCTCCCAAAGAAATATCGTATGTATTCGGAGAAACTTACGAATTACGATCGTAGAAAAGTTCCGGTCGTTACTCGTAACTTTTATTTTGTTCTTGGTATCCGTTTCGTAAAGAAATTGACATGTAATAACGCATGTCGTTTCGCAAATGTTCCCACACAATTTAGCTGTCGGAACAATCGGAGACACATAAAACAAAATAATCGCTATGCATGCATCGCATAGCGTTTGTTGAATTTTTGCTCTTCGCGACATGAAATCGTGATGCGCTACACTGAGATTGAAATTTCAACGCAAATTTGAATTTTTATCTGAGGTATGTACGATTTAACAATCGGAATTCTTAGGACAATACCAAATTCGTATATTTCGTACAAATCGGATAGAATTTTGTTTCGAGTATTTATGCTGGTTTCGTTGTGCTTGGACAAAGTGTACTCGATATGAACAAACAAAAACATTCCTGTATATTTTGGAAAATTAGAGGATGCCATCAATTCTTCAGTTTATTACCACTGCAAATAGTTAATTACTTCAAACTCGCTTACATTCTATAATTATAATTGTAATTCTAATTTCTAAATTCTTCCGATTACTGGAACACTCAAATTCCTTAAACTCCATCCTTCAACCTTCATCTTCATCATCTTCCTGAAGATGCGACAAAGTTAGCTGAGCACACTTGTCAGCCTTGTTTGGTGATTTCCTCTTCCGTCTTTCTTTTTCTACCTTCTGCCCAATAACATATTCAGGCATAACGAGTTTGGAACCCTTTAATTTCGGTTTATCGACTTCTTCATCATCTTTCTCTCCAGAAACTCTTATGCTCCGCTTGGCTTTGACTGATTTGTTGAATGAGATCTTACCGGAAGAACCTTCAGCTGATTCTTCATCACTTTTAGTGGACTCAATTTCCTTGAGAAATGACAATGCAGCAGCGGTATTCGTGTGATCGGATATATCAACATCTGCCAAGGAATACTTTTTCCATTTGTGTGGATTTATCTGCAGACGAACAATAAATTAATGACTGCAAACGCTTTGTTAAAATATGGCCATTACCTGATAGTCTGGAGCAACGCGAGGTTTTAGGCACTTCGCAATTGGAAGTTCGGGTTTCTTGAAGATGCTCTCTTTTCCACGGAGCTTGGTCAATGTACGGTCCGACGAAATTTCTTCCGTCGGGGCAGAACGTTTCAACAAATTCACAGTGTGGGATTCTGGGCCGGTTTGATCGAGGATTGTTCCCTTCAGATCCTTGCCTGCCATATCTAGACTGGCGAATAATGCGTTTCTTTTTGTTTCAAATTCGTGCATATTTGAATTGGCGAAGAGATTTAAATGATGTATGCAGTATCGTAAGCTTAAACAGAAAAACTTTGATAAAATATTTTTATAAGCTGAAGCTGAATTAAAAGAAAACAAAAACGTATCTTTGTCAAATATGACAATCTGAACAGCTGGCCATCACCGATATTATCAGGGTTGTTAGGAGGTTCTAAGTGAATGTGTTCAGAGCATTGAATAAGAAGTACAGGAAGGCGTCTTATGAAAAAGAAGTGAAGCATTTTTCTAAGTAGTGTGAGTTTCACAAACACAAACGCATTACAACAGGGCTGGTCTGCACTTCTGCAGTTGAATGAGGGCGCCAAGCGAACTTTGATTGAATCAAGATTTCATCGATTTTGCTTCAACTTTTTTTTTTCAATCTCAATGCTTTTTTCAGGACGCATGGTGTTTTAACACTAAAGGTACACATGCACGGTTTTTAATGTTTGATTTTTTTTATTTTCCACTACATTTTCTTCATTTTTCATCCGTAATTCATCACGTTTATTTCGCCTATTTTGTTCGTTTTAAAAGCAAATTTTATGAACAACTTGAACAAGCGTGTAATATCATGGTTAGACATATGGCATTGCGGAAGGAAATAAAATAACCTTCTTTTTTTCAAACTTATGTAAAAAAGGTCTTCATGTTCCAGCTTGTTATACAGATTAGAAGGAATTATCCTAAGAATTTTGTTTGTGAAAAATTAATTGATTTGTTTTCCTGCTTGTTTCTGATTTTCCGTACCAGCTGATTGACATTTGACAGAATAAGGGCGTGTGCGAATTGGATGAATTTGGTTACTGGTTAAATTTAATCACTACTACTCCGCAAACCAAACGTCTAGTTTCAACCACTGTTTAACTCAATTTCGAACACGGCCTAAGGACAAAATCGTTCCATTGATGTATGCTCAAATTTGTTGCTGTTCCAATTGACTAGTTTCATCCGACAAAAATCTCAATGAGATCTCAAAGACATTTTTTGACTGAAGAAGAATTATGAGATCTTTTGCTGATCGCTTAACGGCACAAACCTTGATTCTCCGGTGTTTGCATTTGAAGTCACTAAAATATAAGAATACGTCAAAGGAAATCTGTCGCATATCCCATTTATTTGAAATGTATCTACATCGGTAGTGTCCGTAGCTAATTGGTTAGGTGCGTTGGCTGCTAAGCAGAACGTCGTGGGTTCGAGTCCTACTCGTGCCCATAGTTTTTATTTCATCGGGCACTGCCTCTTGCGAAGAACTGACAAAACTTCCAAGAGTATCAATCTATCATGAAGAATTGCTTCTCATCTTTGCCGTTCGGAATCGGCGTTAAATTGTAGGTCCCCTCAATTCTTCACACGCACCCAGGGAAGTGTTGATGAGAGTAAGCCACTTAGGCCTAGGCTCTGCAAGAGCTGTCACCCCACTCTGTTTATTTTTTTATTTTTACCTACATCGGCCATGCAAACTGTGCTTTACTATAAATTCTTATGATGTTGTGCACTTGTGGTGGACTTTGGAAAAATTATAGGAAATTATGAGCACAATAAAACGTCACTGCTTGAAAAAAGACACTATAAAGTCTTCTATCTGACATTTAAATTGAATTTTTAAATCCAACAGGAGTAGATTGAAACCCAAGTCTCTGAATAGAAGACAGATGCATGAATACATAATTCGAAACTATTTTCTTGTACTGGAAAACATAACCTCGTTTATTATGAACCATTTTCAACGAATTCTTTTCAATTTTATCAACAAATTAATGATACCACTTGCATTTAAAGCTTAACATATTCTTTATTATAATAGGTATCTAAATGTTAATGACAGATAATCAAAAGTAATATATAAAAAACATATTTTTACGATGCTCCAACATAACATTCATAAAATTAATCTACATTATCATTTTCTCTAGTTTAACCTCATGTTTATCCTAAGTTCATTTTAAGTATATTTCATTCTAAATTTTGAACGTAAGGGTATTTTAATTTTAACTACATTTGCTTTTTTTTTTGTATAATTTTAATTAAAAACAATTTTGTCCAGATGTGAATTAATTTTGTGTCACACTTCTTATATTTTTTAATAAAATATGCTATTAAAACAATAGTACGTATTTATTTAAACCCTGACTGAATTGTTCTTTTTTGCAACAGATCCCTCTATCGGGAAAAAGAAAACAAGGTAATTTTCTGTATAGTTTTGTTCGAAAGTAAAAATCAAAACTTAAGACGTTAGTTATTTAATTTTTATTTTATTTTGATATCTGATAATATGGCAATATGATTATATTATATTAGCTATTAATACAACAATGATGAGTCTGCAACTAAATAAGGACTCTTTCTCGTCTAAATCTAACTGAAAATTCTAATTTTTTATCTAGACTATAATAATAAACCGAAATCATAATACATATTATTTAATAACAAATATTTAGAATTTCTAAAACAAAACATAGAAATGATTTGACAAAAATAAATGCTCTAAACATTTTTCATTCATAAAAGCGCGCGCTCTCTCCAAATTGACTAGTTTTACTCCGAAACAAAAATCTCATTCAAATTTTGTTTGTCTGTAAAAATGTGTGTGTGTAGGTACAAAGAATACAAAGTCGTATTATGTGCGTTGATGTATTCGTGTATATATATAGTATATGTGAAAAATTTTACGTGATTTATCGAAAAAGGATACTTTACAAAATCAAATGAAATTTTCAAGACGACACAACACCGAATTACTAGCTTATTTGTATATCCTTAATCTTAAATCGAATCCACACTATTCCTGTTGTATATATTGATAGGCATTTTATTATGTATGTTAATTTTGTAAACTCAGTCGAAAATGCATGCAAATACTGTTAAGCAGTTCATTCCGAAACTGTCCCAGCAACCGTCATTACCGTTTTCGTTTTTTTCAGCACGTCTCATTTTTTTCGGATAGTTTTTCGGATTACTCCGATCACTTAGGTGGATAGGCATTTTCGCGAATTCTGGTCGTGGAGTGCGGAATTTTTCCAACATGTGCGTTTGTTCGGGGGTGAGATTTTTCATTTTTTTGCCATCAATGGCGTCTGCAACAAGAGAAACTTCCGCTGGATCCAATAATTCCACTCGATCGCATGCTCTTCGGAATTCCTTAGCCGACATTGTAAGATAACGCAGGGTATAACACAATGGACCCAAGACTCTGCGACGATTTTCGGCATGAGGATCGAGTTTCTTGCGTTGACACTCTTCCAGTGACCAATCGGCAAGGCACTCGAAAAGGGCCAACTCCGAATGGAGCTGTAAGGCGTCGCGTTTAGCAATCATTTCGAGTTCTTCGAAACGCAGAGCTGTCATTTGTTCTTTTGTCAGCACTAATTCAGCATGCATATCGATCAGTTGCAAGGAATTATTCAGCAAAGCAATCATATAATCTTCAGGTGTAAATGGATACGAATTGGCTGCCGTCGTTGATTTGGATTTTTTCGATGACGCCTTGCCTGGTTCCTGGCTTGTCACCGATTGATTTTGGTGTATTGTAGATGGAGGCGCACTGTTATAGTACCACAGCGAACGAAACACGTCCAATACAATGGCACTTGTCAATTGCAAGTCTAACTCTCTTATACAATGGATAACAAGATCCGGACAATTAAATCTATTGGCCATCTCCAAGATCTCTAATATGTGCTTGTGATCACGGTACTTGACGAACTTTGTCTCAAGAAATCGTATAAGTAGCTCAAAGTCCTTCTTGTCTACATTCGATATTTGAAAGTGGTTGTCATTTTTGCGACCGCTATTTGGACCGGCATGAATGATTTTCGCCAGTTCGACACTGTTTTCGAGAACTGCTTTTCGTTCGCAGCGAATCACGTATCGATCATCTCCATTGACCACTATAAACTCAATGTATTGACTTGAATTTGATGGCATGATTACAGGCACGGTCCTTACTGTCGTTATGGGCACATTAGGTTCAGCAGGTGGCGCTGATGGCGGTACCATCATACGGCCAGGTGCTGTCGGATGTTGGCCATCTGGCCCAAGTCCAAAAGGTAGAACCATTATTTTTCTGTTTTAATGTTATGCTCCTGTCAATTGATGGCAGACGTTAATCATCGGTGGCAGTGTTCGAGTGAATGGATGGTTATCTGAAAAAAAAACAGCAATTAAAACCTTTATAAGGAAAAATTAATATCGATTTGCTATCAGTTAGGGGATTCCGATTAAAAAAGTTTGTCATCATTTATTTATTTCGTAATTTATTGCATAAATATATTATTTCAAAATGTGTTTTTTTTTGTTTTGTTAATTTTTATGAAGGTCGGGAATCATCAAAATATTGCGATTCATAAAAATTGTGTTCTCGTGTCCTCAACACACAACCAAATTTTTATGCCCGCAGTTGTATTGATTTAATTAGCATCGTAATAATTTATACCTATCCGTCACTGAAAGTCTTATCAAAAATGGATTCAATTTCAGTCATTGACCGGCATTGCTTTGAGGGGGCTTATTAATGAAGAGAAGACCTTTCCTTTTATTTGATTACCCTAACCACCCCCTTACGACTACGTAAACATCATAATGAGATAGATAGGTGTGTTTTTTTATGATACATAATGTATGGTTCTGTCAGTGTCAACTCATCAATTAAAGGTGGGTTCTTGAGTTGTCTTCAAACTTTTATTGCCTTACAAACTTGTGATGAATGCGATGAAAATGTTTTATCAGTATATGATCGAGCGAAAATAAACACAAAGGGGCCGTGATATTCTAACATAATTTTTAAATATTTTGCCATTTCCTGGTTTTCAAGGGAATTAAATTAACCTTGACAGTTGCCTTCAGCTTTTCAAAATCGACCTGTTGAGATTTTCTTAGCAGTTTACCCTGTTTTGATGTGGCAACCATGTTTTTTAAGTGTCATCTGTCATTTTCTTACTTTTTTCAGTTATTCGATAGAAAAAGTAGTTGGTTACTTTAAGCAAATGCTGCAGAATAATGAAAACCTATTTCTTATAGTACTTCCAGCATGAGAGGTTTTACTACCACCAGAATGGTGAATCGAGGTACCCCTCAAGGCGGGATCCTTTCACCTCTCTTATGGAACATGGTAGTTAACGACCTCCTAACTTCAATGGAAGGTTTCAAGGTGATTGCCTATGCTGACGACGTTGCAATATCTGTATCTGGGAAACATCCTCAAGTTCTCTCGGAACTCCTACAAAATGCCTGTGTGGCTTGGACGTCAATCCAAATAAAACAGAACTAGAACTCTTTACGAGAAGGTACAAAATTCCTCAGATTAACCCACCCACGATTAAAGGAATACCCTTACCAAGCCAAATATTTAGGCCTCATTTCAGACAAAAAACTAAATTGGAAGGCAAATATTGATGAAAGAGTGAAAAAGGCTACTATAGCGCTTTTTACTTGTAAAAAGGCATAAAATGGGGCTTCCTCCAAAAATAAACCACTGGCTATACACTTCGGTAATCCGATACTCATTTATGAAGTTGTCGTATGGTGGACTGCACTGGACAAGATGGTAAATATATATAAACTTATCAAAGTCCAGCGGTCAGCAGGTATGTGCATCACAAAGCACTTCGCTCAACACCAACAGCAGCCTTGGAAGTGCTTTTAAACCTAACACCTCTTGACATCTTCTCCAAAATGGTGGCAGCTAACTCATGCGTAAGGCTCAGAGCCACCTCTCAATGGATCAGTAACAACACTGGTCATACTACTATCTTAGACAACTTCAGATCTATCCCAGATCGCTTAGACAATACCACCCCAAAAATGGTATTCGATAATAGCTTCCAAGTTGCAATCCCTTCAAGATCTTCTTGGAAGAAGAGACACCCGTGGAAGATAATACGGTGCACTTCTATACAGACGGTTCAAAGACCGATTACGGCGTTGGAAGTGGTATCTATTCGAAACAACTGAATCTCAGTCTATCATATAGACTTCCCAATCAATGTAGTGTGTTCCAGGCAGAAATAATGGCGATTAAAGAGGCACTATCCTGGCTCAAGAAAACGTTATATCTTGCAAGGATATACGTATCTTCTCGGACAGCCAAGCCGCTCTCAAATCTCTCGCGTCTGTCTCCACAAACTCTCAAATAGTCTACGACTGCCGATTATCTATCTGAATGAGATGAGGGAACAGTTTAACATTCACCTCATTTGGGTGCCGGTCACAGATATATCCCGGGGAAATTGCAAAGCCGATGAGCTCACCAAAAACGGAACACTTCTGCCTACTTTTAGACAAAGACATAACATAGGAACACCACTTGCTACATGCAAATATCTTCTCAAACAATATGCTCTAGAATCAACAAATGCTAGATGGTCACAGGGTACCACCTGCCTAGCAACCAAACAAATATGGCAAGCATAGACCTGAAACAGTCAAAAGGCTTGATTTCCATGAGCAGACAAAATTTAAGCTCTACAATTGGAGTCATAACAGGACACTGCCTCATAGGTAGACATGCTTTGAGGCTAGGGTCTACGCAAACGACTTCTGTAGAAGCTGCATGGACGAGGAGGAAGAGGAAACAGTCCAACACCTTCTGTGTACATGTCCAGCGCTCTCCAATAGAAGGCATAACTATCTCGGTAATCCCTTCTTTGATAATACCAGTGAACTGGCAACGATCGACACAAAATGTCTCTCTAACTTCATTAAAAGTACAAAATGGTTTGTTTAAGTTCATTACTCTCCCATGAGTTACTTCTTTAGTGGTATCACAATGGACCCTTGAGGTCTAAGTGAGTCAGTAACATCTAGACACCATCAACCTAACCTTACCTATTCTTATGGTCCAAACTGAACTGAATGATCTTAGACAAGGTTTTTTCAAGAAGAACCCCCAAAGGTGGGTCGTACAGCGGACCCAAGACTACCATTAATCTTCATTCCCCAATCACTTCAAATTGTACAGTTATTTAATTAGTACAGGATATTCCCGACGAAGAATTTCAAAATTGTAGGCAAATAAACAAACACCACACTCTGCAAATAATGATAACTGCTAAAATAATTATTGTTATTTAAATGCGTGACATATGGGCTGGATGCTGTTACGCGTTTGTCATTTCAACTGGAATTAATAAAAAGAACAGACTAACCTATTTTGCCACTCAATGTCAGCAAACATGGGCACAGAACTGTATGTACATTTTTTGCAAAAAAAAAAAAAACAACAGAGAGTAAACAATAACACGAGTAAAAAACAAATGTTGAACAGGTATTTCCTTGCAAAAGTGTGAGTAAATGGTGCAACAAAAAGTTTTGTTTCAGTCTCTGATATTTTGTATTGACACAAGACTAATATTTTTTTTTGCGACGGAGTGCAAGGCCAATGCAAAAAAAAAAACACTTCCGTTCCAACAGCAGTTCTATTAGTGTTATCATAAAAAAGTTATCACCAAATTATTGGTAAGATTGTATGCTTACTCAAACTTCAAAAATAAATGCTCAACAGTTAAATTACACTTACAAAGAAACACTTCCAATCTTTGCACTGAAAATGTCATCAATTAAAGCTTAAATCTATATCGGTTGTCATAATTTCCCGCCAAACGTTGATTCATTTGAGTTTCAAAAACACTTCATCTTCAAATTTTTGACACTTTGATATCTCATGTTGTCTTCGAATTACTCTTCATTTTGACGTTACTATCACATGAATTCAAGTTATCACCATTTTTTTTTTTATAAATTAACGAAAAAGCCTCTAGATGCCTGCTTTTCAAATTGACACTCGCATAAATTCTATTTTGCTAGTATTCAACACGTTGACACTTAACCACCCTACCGGAATATGCATTCGAATTTCGAACACTGTCAGTTCTTCTCGCCCGTTGTTGTCGACTCGAAATTCTACAATCGACTAAAACTCAACGTGCACAAAAATGTATGAAAATTTAAAAAATTAATAAACTCCAATTCGCAATACAACCAAATTGATTGTTCTCCATTATTTCTATGAAGAGGCTATATGTACCTACATTATTTGCCTTAAGCACTGATAAAGTGACGGCCCTAGAGTTAAAAAAAAAAAAAACACACATTATTGTCCCTTCCACATGCCATAATATTAACGAATACATAAGAAGGAAGTTATCGGTGTCAATTAGAGAAACCTTCGGGTCTATGTGGTAGCAAAGAACCCTCCAAATACCGCAACAATCCCAAGATCGTCTACACAGAGACCCGTGCGATTGCAGCTACTCTCAAAAATGTAATTTGAATTTGACTCCTTCAACATAACCGCGAGGCGAACTTTTGGTATAATTAACAAAAAAAAAAAAAAATGACGGTAGCTTTGAAATCAATTAGGATTCCAATTGGGCGCCAAGTACCCTTCCAGTGAGAGTACGAACCAGTACCAGCATCTGACGGTTGATGTTAAGTTCATGGTAATATGGAGTTGTGAATTGCTTTAATAACTTGAACGGAGAAGAAAAAAAACTTCCCCCTCAGGCTGCGAATGCAATCCAATTGTTATTGGTAGTTAGATAGTTGAACTCGACGCGAACAGAATTTTTGAGCAAATATTTACAAACAATGATTAAGTTTGTAAATAACCCCAGTGCGTGGGAGAGTGAGATGAAATTTGCATATTAGTGTTCCTCTGTCTCTGTTCATATTTTCGAGTATCTACCAGATGTGGTGTATTGTTAAATTCAATTATCACTTTTTTTCGGGAACAGATTATGCCGGTCGCTACTGCCGCCTCCAACGACGACAACGACATATCGAAACATGTAAACATCGAACGTTTTTTTGAGATAAGAAAAGCTAATACCAATTGTCAGTGGTAGGTGGTAATTTTGTAATGTGTATACCTAACTATACGAACAAAGACCTTTTTAGGCATATTTTCGAGATGATAATGTTATGGTGAATTAATTAATTGGTTTTTATGATAATTTTTTGTTTCGATGTTGAATAAATAATAATTATCGAACTACGTGTGCGGCGGGCGGCATTCTAGAAAGATTTAAACTGCTATAAGGCAGTGTTTTTTCTGGTCACAACTGTACCAATGAAGGATATTATTAAGATCCGAATATGCATGCATGTGTATAGGTACATGATACCTGCATTTTTATACTATCAGTTTTCTTGTTTGTCAGAACCGACCAAATGGGACCTGACTTAAAAACCGATTTGACTTCCGTGACGAACAGTGTAAAAGGTTTTTCAATAAGGACGTGACAACAATTTTTTTTAAATAAAATGCAAACAGTATGGCCAGGGCCACTGTGGGTACCTTCGCAGCGGTCGATTTGTTGGACCCAATTACGGCAACATATTTCGTCCGAAACGGTCGCTATTTCGCGTTCAATATTGGCTCTCATCAGTTTGCTGGCGTAAACCAATGACGTAGCCTCTGAAAATAGTTTAAAAGCTTTTAATCGCACGAACTAGGAGGCCAATCGACTGGTCCATTTCTTGAGATAACTTACTACTCTTCAATTAATCGAAGGTGTGTTGTGGGGCTTGTGGCGTCCAAGTCCATATCGTCAAATTATGGCTACAAATAATCATTAATCATGGTGCAATAACTCTGGACATTCACAGTAACATGATGATGGTTTTCGTCAGCAAAAACATTATGGCCAAGTAAGGCCGCCGGCATGGCACCACAATTAACAGTTAGTTTTTGTATGGGTGAAGTGATTATTCATGAAACAAATGTAGATTTTTACCTGACCAATAACGCAGTTTACTTTGATGAACTCATTTAGCCAAAAATGAGCTTTATCACTGAAGATAATGTGATAAAAGTCATCTGTATTTCGGAAGAATTTTTTATATTTTGCTGAGATTCGTTCGTGCCCTTTATCGTGGTGAATATGTTGACTTTACTGAATAAATTGACACTGACAGTTCGATGATTGGTGATAGGATGCGTTCACAAATTAACTTCAAATTTGGCTAGTGGAAAACCCGATAGCAATATTACAAAGATTTTCTAATAAAAAAAATTGAGTGGCGTGACAGCTCTTGAAGAGCCAAGGCCTAATGTCGTTTTTCATTGGTCTTTTTTTGACATTTCTTCTTCTTCCTCCAATGGAACGGGTTTTGATGTATGTGTCATTCTTCGGACGGTTCTGTTTTTAAAACAGAAGAGTTCTGCTCTTCTAAGAAGCATTCCGTCTGTCAAAGTCAGTCCAATGGAATGGTTTCAGAAGACTTCTGGACTCTTCCGAATGCTTCTGCACGACCAATGGAAAACGACATAAGTGTCTTACACTCATGAACAATTCTCTGAGTGCGTGTGAAGAATTGAGGGGACCTGCAATTTAACGCCGATTCGGAACGACAAAGTTGATAAGCACTTTTTCATGACAGATTGATACTCTTGTCAGTTCTTCGCAAGAAGTAGTACCCGTTAAAGATGAAATAAAAACTTTATGGGCACGAGCAGGACTCAAACTAAGCCACCAAATTGTAGTACCAAATTCAATATGCAGTACTTAATCTGGGCACTAGTTGGACCAAATCCCATTCATTTTTGCATATTCTGAATTTGATTGAATTTAAATGGAAAACGAAAGATTGTCATTGTTTTCCTTTTTACCGAACGGAAGATGAAGAAAGTGTACACTTATAGTAGAAATAGTATTATTTATAATTCCTAAATTTAATGGCTTATTTTGACAAAGTTCCTGGAATTTGTTTAAATTTTATTTCGGTTTATCTTTTATCTTGTTTTTTTCCTGACAGACCTGATTTTCTTGGATGATTCACTTCCTTCATTTGTGAAAACTGTAAATCTTTAAAATTAAATCACTCAAATTTCACACTGCAGACAAGCAAATAACAAAGAAATATTTCCCAACTTTTTTAACATCAAAAAAGCAGCCAGATGCAAGTGGTTCGTCATCGATAAACAAAATCGAAATTGGCACAATTCCAGCTAGCCATCAGAAAGATTTAATAAATCAAAAAGAATTTGTTTATTTTGAAAACTGATTCCACCACACTTCATTATTTCTTTTTCATTCGTCAAAACGTTCATCAAAATATAAAAAAACTAATGAACTCATGCATCCAGGTTTTCATTTGAACATTTAAGAAAATGTAAACGCCTTTTTTGAAAATTTTACAAGAACTACAATTTCTAAAGTAGGTATGCGAAAAAAATCTACATGGGGTGCGTGAAAGATTTATAACAATAAATAAATGCATTTCTGTATTTTCCCTTTTAATTTGTAAGAGTCGGAAAATTTCGCAAGAAATGGAAAAACAAAAACATTTTTACAAGCGAATCAACGAATTGCAGCTGGAAGAGGGATTCCTAAGATTTATATTCTTGACAGCCACTTGCTCTAGTAGCGCATAAGAACACAGACTCCGCGTTCATGATACCTGCACCGCACCGGCACTCATGAGAGAATCATAGGCCAAAGTCTATTTAAAGACGTCGTCGGCCAAAGTATTTGGTATTTACACAGCGGGATAAAATTAGGCGATGAAATGGTTAGTGGCGCAATATCTATAGCTCCTCTTAGGTACATTTGATTCAATTCAATTCGATGAAAGACTTCAGAGTCAATTTGGAAAGCGTTGATGTTTTTGGTTCTGCAAAATTAGCTGAAACTGTACAAGAGGCACGAAGAATTTTGATCATATTAGTGAAGGTTTCAATTTCTATAAAAAAAAAGAGTACGTATACGCCACAGAACCCCACACAAAAAACTTCATACTGAGCCATCAAGCAGACAGATATAAACAAATCTCTTATTTTGAAACGTGATACAAAATAAAAAAAAAAACACAATCCACTCTATTTTGAATTCCCTTGAAGCGTGTATAAATAACCCTACAGAATTTGCATCCTCACAAACCACTTTTATGGAGTTGCACATAGTCACCAATTTATTGTGTACGACGATGACGGAACCAAATGCATTCTGCTGTTCTATAATTATGTGCCAACAGAAGACGAATTGAATGCAAGTCTTGTTCTCGGAAACTGAGTCTTTCCGGGTGCAACTTGTAACAGATGTAAGAGATTTACTTTTATGGTATATTGCCAAGGTCATTGTTCCTGTATAGATTCAATTGTGCCAAGCCGGCGGCGCGCGTCGTTGGAATGTTTTGTTTAAGTGTCACTTTTGTGGTGGCCTCTGCATGTTGTGTAATTGCTTAGTTGTTTTGTTTACTTTTCTTAACTTTTAAAATTTCGAGACATTTTCTGATGAGTGACGAGAAAAGTGTCCAATTGATAAACTATGGAACGTTGACACAATGGACTTGAGAATCCTATAGAACAATACTCTGAATGTACCGGCTTCTACGGCGAATACGTGTTTTTAGAGGTTTTTTTTTACGTTCTATTGCACTTAAAAGTAATGAAGATTTTCAGTTTTTATTAGCACTTTAAGTAAAAGGTTCGACTCACTAAAATCCAACAAGAACACTTAATCGATTGTAATGCAAGAATCACTCAGTCGCCTCGGCCGTCATCCTTTCTAGAAGTTACTTTAAACTGACATCAAATTATACCCTGCATAAATAGATTTTGCCCAAGTTTCACTCTAACCCACTGACAATATCCACATCCAAAGTCATTCAATGAATTTTTAAATCCCATCACCCACTCCGACACAGTGTTCTGCACCATGCCTTATGTAAACCAAAGATGATCATAAAAGGAAACTAATAACCCAGTGCGAGTGAGCTCTTCCGACTTTACAAGTACCTATCCAACAATAATAATTACGATGTTAAAACGCCTCTTCTCTTTTATTTATCTCAAAATCACGTTCTCTTTCCGTATAACCGCCCTGTAGCCCGGCCCGCATTATCTATCATTATACTATTCGTTTCATGCTTCCATCTCATTTCATTTCTCTTTTCGTACGACATCCTTGAATAACTTAACGGTGCAACAAAAAAAGAAGGTTCGTTCTTAATATGCACTCCATGTCAATCGAATGAACTTGTTTATCTATTAAAAAAGTAGGGAGAGACACAAAAAAAAGAAGAGACTCGTTTCCAATATCATACCCAACCAACCCCAATATATGGCTCATGTATATCGTGTTTCTGTTACAAGTTACAAGTGGCCAAGTGTTCCAGTTTCATCATCTGTGACTGTGCTCCTTTGCTATAAGCCCTCTGCCCTTAATATATTTTGTGACTTCTATGTGAGCTGTGAGCGCGTATGTTTATTTTTCCCTCTCAAACGAACTGTTTGTATTGTTGTTTCATATACATGGTGGTTATCTTTAGGAGCATTACCAAAATTTTTCAGATAAAATTTGAAGTATATAGGTCAAGGGCTGGCAGTTATGTAGGACACTGTAATTCGAATAGAACAGGACTTTCTATCATAGCCTTATTGAATTATGCTATGTTTGGCTTTTTTCACTTGAAATAGATTCTGCAAGGACACGATTTTAAAGGACAAGATTTAATTTTGTAACAACACATTTTCACATCACCGAAAATAAATCAATAATCACGGAAACACCGTGAGAGTTCATTATACCCACACAGAAATTCAGTAAAAAAAAAAGGAGTAGTCGACCGACCGACGACAATGATGTTGGAGTTTTTATACGACCGAGGGAGTAAAACTACATACATTGTGGTCTCCGCTACCTCCCACCAAAATGACAAATGTTCTGATTTTTCACACAAGTTTTCATGTATTTTAATCTTTAATTCAAAACTCACCAATGCAAAATTTGACTTTTGTTAGCTTGAAATTCGGTTTCTTTTGAAATTTTGATAGCAAAAAGCACATAAAAGTACCGTTTTGTGTCAAGAAATTAAAACTAAAAGAAAAAACACCATACAATACGCCAGGAGCAACGAAAACACAAACGTTACGACAGCGGATCCGTATTTCAACTTATAAACGAAAATACGAGCTCGCTCGCTTTGTTGGTTCGTCTCAATGATTAAAAAACAAAATTCGTATCCGACATGCGTACAAAATTTACAAGAAAAATGAAATGAGAAAAAAATACAACAATTTGTGGCAAAAATCCTTTTGATGGAATATTTTCAAAACAAAATAATTTAGTGTAGGTACACAAACGAACTTTTGAATAAAATAAAACTGTTCTCACATTCGTTGAGTGCTTGATTTCTCTTTGTTCTTTGGCAATGTACAGTGGGTCACATTTTTAATGAGACAAATTTAACCGAATTTATGCTTTTTGATACATGAGTAATTATAAAAAATGATACGAAATTAAAAAAATAATACAACAAACGAAGTTAAAGTTGCCATTTTTGACAGAAATGAAATGTTGATCAAAAATTAAATCTTTTCTTTGTTTTTCAACCAAGTTGTATCGACTCCTTGTACCTACACCGTTGAATGCGCACGGACGGAAAAGCTATTTCCCTAAAATACTTTCCTTCTCAGAGAAATGTTAAAACTGTTCCCAGTTCCCATTTGCAGAGTCATCCAGGTTTGGGAGAGAGAGAGAGAGAGGGAGAGAACTATGATAAAAATACAAACACAAAATGTATGTCAGAAATATGCCACGCACAACAATATTTTTAACATTGCAAAACTTTACTCAAAAGCTTTGTGTTGTGCTATCCCCTAGAATCCAATATAGTTTTCTAAAAGTGGGATAACTGTGTAATAGGCTAAGGAAAATTCTGTTAAGTTTTTGACTCTCCCACTATCGAATCTCAACCAAGTGGTTAAGGTGGTGGTGTTGGTTCGTGTGCTGATGGTTTTGGTGGTGTTTCGAAAATAATGCGCGTGAACCATGTTATGAATTAAAAACAAGATTTCATGTGTCTATTTTAGAACGTTAGGTCAGAAGTGAGTTTTTAGACGAACGGTGGTGTTGTTGAAGTGCATTTAATGTTTCTTTCTCACGAGGCTGGTGTGGACGTTGTGAGTCACTTGAATGAAAATTTAATTTTTGTTTTGTTTCTCGATGATGGGTATGGAAGAGTATGTGGAATGGAATTCCCGGTGATTAACTATCCCATTTCGCCATCAAATAAAAAATGGGATAAGACTTAAAAAAGAAAGACCGGTGTTATTTTATTTATTCTCGTTGGGTGTTAATTGGAAACGACTTAAGTTTTTTTTGAAAGGCATGAACTACCTCGAAAAATGAGAAAGAATTTCAATTAGGTGTTTCATAGGATGGCATTGTGTTGTGTTGATAAACATAACATGAACAACACAAGTAAATGAAAACTGTCAAACGAGAACCAGTAAGAACAGAAATGATCAGCTTCCTGTTTAATCTTTTTGAAAGAATAAAACCAGATGTTAAATAAATATTCCAGGTCAAATCAAATTGAATAAAATTTTCATTTGTTGGAAACAAGATTCTGAATAGCTTATTAGATTTTTTCGAGAAATTTTTACTTGAAAGTATAGAAAGAATTAAATTTAATTTAATTAAAATTAAAATTAAAAAAGTAAAAACTGTTTGATTGGAAAAAAAATAAAAATAATAATTTGACATTTGAAATTTTGACATTTGATTTGCACAAAGGTGCACCACCAAAAAAGTAGGGGCAGAAAAATGAGTCTTAACTTACTGAGCCGGACAACAACATGCAACACAAAATGACAGTTTGTAGAACAGTTTGGGGCAAGGTTTTTACTCATGGAATCCACAAACGTGTACTTTTTGGATCTTTTCCATGCGGAAGTATGCAAACTGATATTTTAACTAACCTTGTATTTCTGTTTTTGGGTGTTGTTGGATCTGGGGGCGTATGCTGTAACTTTTCCTACACACCAAGTGCTTACTTTAACTCCTCGTCGTAACCACCGGGCACTGGTTGTATCTCTAGATGTAACTTACGAAACTTGTAAGCACGGGTGCAAAACGGAGAAACAGAAGCACTTTACAGAATGCCCAACAAATTTGGAGGTAAGTGCGAGGGGCTAACAATCCCTCCACAGTAAATAGTTATGAGAGATCCACCAGCCTCGGGTAATGACCCCCCTCTTATGGTAACTAGACCCGGAACGACAACGGACTATGCATTAAGAGTTTGTACCTGGAATGTAAGAACACTCTACACGCCAGGTGCAACTCTCGCAGTATAAGCGACATTTATAACAGCTGGAATGTATATATTTGGATGCGGATTCGTCGTGGGAAATCGGCTTAAATCGAAAGTCATGGATTTCAAGCCATTTAGTAATCGCCTGGCTGTAATCCGCATCAATTCCACACTACAAAACATCAGTATAATATGTGCACACGCCCCTACCGATGATGCCGAGGAGTCAAGCAAGGATGCTTTTACGACCTCCTGAATAGAGCCTGTCCAGAGTACGACGTCAAAATCGGACTCGGAGATTTCAATGCAAAAATCGGGAAGGAAGACATCTTTGGCGGATTAGTTTGAAAGCACAGCCTCCACGAAGTTACAACAGATAACGGCTTCCCACTAATCGACATTGTTGCAGCTCATAATACGGTGATAAGTAGCACGAAAGATCTACACAGCAACCTGGCGATCTCCGGATGGTCGACCTTCGAACCAAATCGACCATGAGCTAATCGGCGCAAGGCATCCAACATCTTGAACGTGCGCACTTTCCGAAGAGCAAATATCGACTCTGATCACTTTCTGGTAGTGGCTAAGTTTAGAGCTCGACTATCAAACGACAAAAAACACGTGCGGCCCCAAAGAAGAAGTTCAACATCAGTTGCCTTGGCATTCCGGATAATGCCAGACACTACAGTGAGCGACTCTGCGCCGTCCTCCCAAATACCACAGATGTCAACACCTTGTGGAACCAATATCGCAAAATAATAAAAAACGATGGAAGGCTGCAGCATCTCAGGCTGAGATCCTTCATGGATTGCGAGACGGATAACTAAATAGTATATTTCTATGTAGAACAAAAATTAATGAACCCAAAATTTTCTTAGAAACATTACTGCATCTACATTTTTTTTTGTTACTCATTAGTGTCGAATTAATGAATTATGTAAACCCTCTTTCCTATTCCTTTGAAACAAAGTAAACTTAGTGGCGAATAAGATTGCATTAAAAACATTAAAACTAAACATAAAAAATAAACTTTTATTCCAATAATTCTATGTATATTTTTTACATACAATAATGTTAACAAAAATTATTACATTCACATTCAATGTGAAATTCAGTTCATTTTATGATCAGTTCTTTTTAAACGTGTCTTTTAAAGACAAAACAAAACAGCCCTTCATTTAATTTGAGTCTTGTTCGAATTTTTGAATTCAAATTTCAAACAGACATTTCGTTGTTATTCCTGAGCCTTTGAAAGTCATACAAATCGCGAATAAGATCTGCAAACATCAATGGATTTATATTGACACTGATGCGAGTCAGCAGGAACCATTCGGAATAGCTCATGTCCTGAACAAGTTGGGTCACTTGTTTCTTCTGATTGCATCCGACACTGCACTGAGTCATAATTATTCGTGCTGCAGTACTGCATGTGACAATGATGCGAAATGTCAAATGCATTGCCGAAACAATCATTAGGAACAGAAACCATGCGTAGAGGAATGCGAATATTTTCTCGTTTAATATATTGATTGGCAGCACACAAAGGCAGTCGAATCTGCTCTGCGATCCGGAGCCACCGTATTTGAAGAATTCACATTTTGTTAGTTTGGGAAATACCTTGGAGCTCATTTCGTTCCATTGATCCCAATTGTTGGATGGTATTTGAGCCATTGCTTGCGAGTAGCTTGACCAAAACCCATTAAAAAAGGTATTCATTACGGTGAGGTTTATAATCTGAAATTGAAAAAGATCGGTAACTTAAAACTAGATATTCAGTTATACACCCAAAGGAAAATGGTTTTATTTTTAGTTGGTTCTCTAGCCCAAATGTTTTAAGGAAAAGAATATACTTACGCAAATTACAAAATTCATAATTTCACAGAGGAAAAAGTTCTTGGCATATGTACGATGCATTTGTTTGTAATTTGGATGGAAGATCTGAATCAGATATGCCCTTCGTTCCTTATTAGCAATGTCCGATATTAGCACCTTCCGTTCTGTAATCAATAAGCATAGAAATTAAATCACGCTTTTCGATCTTAGCATAACTCTTACCAAATCCATCGCAAAGTTGGCTTATAAAACCGCCTTCCCATTTCTTCCATATAAAAGCCGGCATATAGAAAAATAGAGCTTGGGCCAAAAGAATGAACATTACCCACTGGTAATATCGAACATACAGCCTTTTACTATCTTTGTATTCAGCACCAACTCCAACTGCAATTGAATCTTTATTGCTGATTTGGCCTTTAGCATCTGTCACAATGAATGTTCCCATTGTCCAGCAAAAAAGATTCACAAATTCGATATTTTTATCATCGGTCATACATTCGATTGGCTGACCAAAAAATTGGCGTGCCGAAACCAAAATGGTAAAAGTTAACAGGATCACTACGGTGACCTTACAATGAAGGGTGAAAGCGAGGTCATAAATGTTAACTGATTTTGATTTCAGGTATTTTGACAGAGGGAGAATAGCTTGAAACATTTTGATAAATATATTTTTAAGAGCAAATGCTCGGAAAAGATGAAATAAATTTTATCAAACGAAATGTTTTTTTTTTTTTTGGTTAAAGCTTGGCCTCAACTCGATTTCCTGAAAAAAATTGAACTGACGCGGGAGGCGGGATTTCAGTTGTAACGGTAAAAATTGACAGTATAAGAGTTTCCTCCCCTCAAATATGCATCAATTTTGAGGGATACGTTCAAGAACTATTGTATAAGCCCTGTCCCAAGCCTTGTACCGTGTTCACACACGATCCATTTTTTTTTTTAAATATTCTCAGCCTATCTTGTTAGAAAAATAAAATATACACGTGAATTTGGAGTCTTTTCAACCCTGCATTTATTCGTTCTACTCGTTCGAAAAACGTTAACACAGAGGTTTCTACATTTGAGTTCAGTTCAAGCCATTCAGCAGGCTTTTCACGAAAACATAAATATATAATTTATTAAATTTATTTCCTTTTAATGCACTAATATACTTTTCCTATTCCGACATTTTATTTGCGATGGTGAAAAAATTGTTTGAAAAAAATATACAAGTAGGTATTTTATTAAACGGATACATTTAAAAAGATCACATGAATCAGATGTAGGCAGTGGTTTAATTATCTTAACACTTTCAACAGCTCGTAATTAAGAAAACCAAGCAATCCAGATACCTGAGAACTGTCAACAACTGACATTTCCCTGTTAACAACATGCTTTCGCTATAGCAACAACGCCAATGGCCACACGTGAAATCAAAAGTTAAAAAAAACTTGTTAAATCTTAAATTAATTTCCTTTTTAATTGGTTAAGCAAGTGTTTTCATAAGAGTTTAAACTTTTAAGTATCTAAAAAATGCAAACAGTCATTTCGAAGAAGGCCCAGCGTTCTGAAAAGAAAAAGAAAAAACTAGCTGCTCTCGCTACTGTAGTCAAACTCAACGACAAAGATCGCGAATCAAGCATTGCTGGAAGTGCAACTCAAACCGATAGTGAGAGTTCCGATGAGAAAAACGAGGTATATTCCTTTATTTAAAACATGTACATATTTCCTGGTAAAAAAATATGATTTCCTCAGGCAAAGAAATCCAAACTGATTGAAGACAATCACCAAGAAGAACCAATGGTTAAAAAACGCAAACTGAGCGAAATTAGTTCACAAACTGATGATTCCTCGACGTTGGACGATTTGGAAGCAAAAAAACTCACACTTTCCGAGGAACAATATGTTAAGCTAAAAAAGAGCTCAAAGAACGTAAGAGAGAACTCGAAAACGTTCCTAAATTTCGTCTTAGGCCCGCCGGTTTCAATGCAAGCCTTGAAGTTGAACAAAACTTGAGAACTCCCGTGTTTTTAACAGATGTCCAGCACCTTCTTATGTCAGCATTGATTGGCAAAACGTCACCATGTACCCCGGAACGTTGGTGTTTCCTTGAAAAACCTCTGCGATTGTCGCACACTCTCGTTCTTGTCCTCGACGGTGTTTCTCTTTACCATTACCTGTCGAATGAAGACAAATTTACAGAAACAAAGAAGATTTTCGAAACCAAACTAGAAGTAGTCCTTCCAGTTAGAGGAGAAAAGAGCATTATCGAAGACCTTGCAACGGCTCCTTTGACCAACGTTCAGGCCGAGGAGCTTATCGACAAATATGGATCACTGGAAAATGCCATTGAGATGACCAAAGATCCAACTCTTCTCGTCAAATCAGTGTTCCCAATGGAAAAAGCAATAGAAAATAAGACAGAAGAGACAATCCCAAAGCAGGACAGTTTTCCAAGAACCAAATTGCTTCTATCAGCTTTGCAGATGGTAGACGAAGGCTATCCAATGCCAATGCGTGGAGAACTTGGCGGCAGCATTCAAGATTATAAGTTCACAAAAGACAGATATGCCCCCGTGACGAACAACAGTCCAATGTTCGGGTTAGATTGTGAGATGTGTCGCACAACGGCCGGCCGAAATGAACTTACCCGTATCTCGATTGTGAACGAACAGTATGAGACTGTGTACGAAACATTGGTCATGCCAAAGAACAAAATCGTAGACTATCTCACCAAGTTCTCGGGAATTACTCCCAAATTGATGGCCACAGTGACCAAACCGTTGGAAGCAGTGCAAAAAGAAGTACGCAAACTACTTCCAAACGATGCAATTCTCGTCGGTCAATCTCTCAACTCTGATTTGCATGCTATGAAAATGTTGCATCCCTACGTCATCGATACCAGTGTGATCTTCAACATCACTGGCGTTCGGAAACGCAAATCCAAACTACAGACGCTGGCTAGTAAGTTTCTCGATGAAATGATTCAGAGGCATGAAGGTGGTCACGATTCAGTTGAAGACAGTTTGGCGAGTATACGTTTGGTGCAATTGAAACTGACAAAAAACATGGAATTTGGCGATGAAATATTATCTCAGAAAAAACGATTGAATGATATTCTTGCTATGGCCAATGGAGGTTCTATAAAAAATAATCTCCTGGGACAGGTATCACAGCGAGACAAACGCACTGCCATCATTCACACTGGACCAATGCCATCCAATGTGAAGGAAATCTGTTGCAAAGCAACATCGGAAGATAAACTGAAGTCAATCGAGTGCATTGAAACGCAGAGTAACAAGGAATCGGTGAAGAAGGCTCGTGAGATTGCTTTGGAGCACGCCCTTACCATCACGAATTTGCATGTTGAAGCTGACAAATTTCAGCTGGACAATATTGATGGCACTGTGAGTAAGCTAGATAAATGGATTTGCAAACTTTGGAAGAGCGTTGCTCACAATGGACTCTTTGTTGTGCTTTTTGGTGGATCAGATGACTGTCCGAGTGGAATGTTGCAGGTTGCTATTAAGAAGAATGAAGCGGAAGTTGCGGAAGCAGTACCAATTACTGCGGTGTAAAAAATCAAATTTTGTTTTTTGTTTTTTTTTTAGAAATAAACTTATAAATTCTTTAAAAGTGGGAGGTATTTTGTTTTTGGATGAAAGTCCCACATACTCTCTTTGTCTCTTTGAAATAGATTTGACAAAATGGCCAACAAATCCAAGCACTCTTCGCTAAGCAGCCACCGCGTTGCACCGGCCCTTTACTTTTTGTATTATGGTAGTCTGCATCGGTGCAAATTAGCTTCATCGGGCCAGGTCTATTTAAGTCGACCGTAGTGAATATCAAAACAAGTTGAAATTTACCAGTGTTCTATGTTGTTTATTGTATTTCTTAATCAGCTCCCTTTCACACATTTCCCTCTTCTTCTTCTACTTCAGATACATATTTTAATGTTTATGTATTGATTTATTCATAAATTGTTTTATTGATTCAATGAACTTTTGTTTTTTGCTTTTTGGATCTCACAAATAAATAGGAATTAGTATTTCATTATATCCTCAATCTTTGCTTTTTTCTTCTAACATCGAAATCTCTTCATCTTCCTTAAAATAATAACTTTCCATCAATAATTTTGTTTTGTTTATTTCTTATACATATAATTTTATCCCTTCGTGTTGAACATGTATATCTTTAATAACACCCACAGTTCTGAATTTTTAAACAAAATTTAATTTTCTATAAAAACAATAATAATATTGTACTAGGGTTAAATAAAAAAAGAAAAACATTTAATTTATGTTTGTTTGTGACTTTTAAAAATGGTTTTAACTATGAACCTTGAGTTTTTGTTAATATTTTTAAAAAAGCTATTCTCCATAAAAATGTTCAAATTTCTTGTTTTGATTCTTTTTTTGTTTTTTTTGTAAATTTCTTCAAGGTGCACAAAGTGTATAAAATTGTATCAATAGCAGATGATTCTATACACAACCAAGGGATTTGGATTGAGTAATTCAATACAAACAAATAAATCAGGTTATCAAAGTACCAGCACCAGGGGCCTGATTATGGGATTCGCGGCGGACCGTTTTCAATTCGACCTTTCAAATTCGACTCGCATCGTTTTCCATATTAACGAATTCGAGGCGGATCGAAAAAAAAAATACTTCCTATATTCCAGTTATTTGACACTTTTGTATTGACTTATTCTTCCAATATTCCAGTTAATAATAGTAAACAGTGTTGGGGGCGACTTTCCTTTACCGGAAAATTTCGCGCGAAATTTTTAACTATTTTGTCATGAGAAAATACATTTTACCATCAGTGTAAGCAATAGGACGTTTATGTCCTCAAAGGGAAATATTAAACAAGTTTCCCAAAATGAAAAAATCCCATAAATATACGCAGTCTGCAAGTACTAAAACGGACGTTTAATCGTGAATTCTGTGCAAAAAGTTCGATTTTAATTAATTAATTAAAAATAGAAATACATATTAATTTCCGACAAAAAAAATAACTATTTGTGCTTTACTAAACGCGTATCTATCGACTGGGACCATTTTCATCTTCAAATTCAGAATCCGGTAAAGGAAAGTAGAGCCCAGCGTTGCCGCAGGGAAAAATATTTTCGAGTCCCAGAAACTTGAAAAACGAGTCATTTACAAAAATAACGAGTCCACGCAAGAAAAAAATATAAACTCTTGCAGAAATCATTTTTTTTTTTTAGTTTTTAACATATAAGAAATTAATTGAATGGTTAGAATGTTCGAATTACAAGCGTTAAGGACAAGAAGTAACAATTTAAACATATGATTACATATATTTTTTCTAAAATATAAAATTCTTAGTAATTGTAACTATTTGTGTCTGCAAAAAACGAGTCAAAGGTGATAAAAATGAGTCCCGGAGTCAAGGAAGAAAAAACGAGTCCATTTTGACTGTAGAGTCTATGTAGTAACACTGTAATAAACACTCTTTCGTCTGTGAATCCGCCAATAAAAAACTATCGGATTTGAACTCGCCAGCAAACATTATTGTCGTTTTCCATTGGACGTCCAGAAGCATTCGGAAGTGACCAGAAGTCTTCTGAAACCATTCCATTGGACTGACTTTGACAGACGGAATGCTTCTGAGAAGAGCAGAACTCTTCTGCTTTGAAAACAGAATCCCCGAAGAATGACACATACACCATAACCCGTTCCATTGGAGGTAGAAGAAGAAATGTCAAAGAAAGACCAATGGAAAACGACATATGGCATTTCAAATTCGCTAATTTGTCGAATTCAAAACGAAGAAGGCGAAAGCGAAGACAATAATTGAAAAATGAAAAATGTCAAAGTCGCTTCGCTAGCAAAACGATTCGCCGCGAACCCCATAATCAGGCCCAAAAAGTAAAGAGCAACAAAATGAGGCCAAGTGAGAAGAATTTTTAAACGAAATGGGAATGAAAGTATATCCCTGACTGTGCATATTTTTGTAAAAGAGCTTAAAATTATCGACGGCAGTTGATTATTTTTTTCTTCTGTTTGCAAAATTTGTAAACTTAATTACAACAAATAAAAATACATTGCTAACATTTGTGTGTAACATGGAATAACAAAAATTAAAATAATTATGTGGCAAAGCATTAAAAGGCAGGATCGAATGAAAACAAATTGACATAACTTTTTATTTATTTTAACATTTTGTTTTTCTTCATTTCTGTATATAATATTGTATTAAGATTAAGAAAAAAGAATACCTACAGTATAATTGTATTTGTTTTAATAATAATAAAAATATCTTTTCTCATTATTCTTTAAAAAAAAAATCATTACTTTTGATTTTATTTCTGTTTTTGTTATGATTTTTATACTCGCGTGAATGTATACATACTCTTTTGTTTATAATATTATGTGGTCTACTATTTATACGGAAGGATCAACATTTATACTCTTCGGTTAGCAGATGCTGCATGAAAGCAAATAAATAACTAAACAAAAAATTAATAATATTAAAAATAAGAATAACAGAATATTGCACGAATGTATTAATGTATGTGTTCCTCGTAATGGAATATTGTTGTTTGTAGGTTTCATGTTTTTTTTTTTACGATTTATAAAAAAGTTCAACTACAATTCTTACCAACTAATAGCATCAATAAAAATAATTTTAAATAAAAAAATATTCAATAAATAATTTCAAATACATTTCTCCTTGTTGTGATCGCATTAAATTGTTTTTCTTTATTTTGCATTTGAATAAAATTAGAATATTTATTGATACTCATCATCGCTGCTCAGCAGCATGGTCTTTTCATTGTAATTTTGACTAATTGTAGCCACCCTTTGTCCACCGGGCATGAATTTCCTTTGATTTCCGAGTGTTTTCGATGCAACACATCCGGCTCCGTTGGCTTGCGATTGTGCATTTGGATCATCCGGATCGTAAGATGATACTCGAATGCCTCTTGAATTTTTACCGCCTAAAAGAGAATTTATTTGGAAGGTGGAGAGATAGATAAGACAATAAGCGCGGTGATGTGGTCTAAGAGACTGATTAAGCACCAGCAGTGGGGGCTTTGTATGCATAGATATTGTTCTGTTGTTTGTCATATTTTGTCTATTGCGGCATGCTTCAGAAAACATTCATTCAAACAAAGACGGACATTTAAAAAAGAGCAATTATTTGAAAAAATAGCCTTGTCCTAATTGCTGTTCAAACAATGTCAGTTAATATACTAGGCATTAGTTAAGACTTTTTCAAACTTGTCAACCTGCACTGATTTCATAGCAAAAAAAAACTCCATACGGTTTTGATTTTACTCATTCAAATGTTTCTAAGATTTTTAAACTCTTGCGTTCCCAGCAGATACAGAACATCTTTAACTTAAATTGAAGGCAATCAGAGATTATAGCCTTCGGAAAAGCCAGAGGTTCAGGGTAACCAACTATTGCAATACGTTTTAAAGTGCAAATCGGTAGAAGGAAAGTTCTGCAAGAGATGACCAAAGTAAAATGCCTCTTTCACAGGCTCAAGAAGAACACAGACATGTGGTAGGAAAAACATACTTGATCATGTTCGTACATTTTCCTAATTGTTGAAACCTCCTTGTTTGTGGAATACATATCTGGAAGAGGTGGAAATAACTGTTATGACTGTCATGTCCTTATTGAACTTTTTTGGGACATTCTCTAATGTAGGCATTTCTCACCACGTTCTTAGTGCACAAAAGAGTGCATTAACCCAAACGAGACCGTCGTAAGATGTTTATTTAAAGATTTATTCTTTGCATTTGTCTAGCTAATTTACAATGTTTTTTTTTCACGGAACTATAAGGCAACTACATTTTTGAACAGCAGCAATAAAAAATCATATTCTCAAAACAACACAACTGTAATTTATAAAAAAAGGTTCAAAAAGTCAAGAATGCATATGAGTACAAAAACAAAGGCTGATGACGATGAGCAAACAAAACAGAAATCCAGCCAAATGCAATTCGGAATTCGAAAAAAAAAAACAGAAATATTCACGCTTAGTTATTTTTGTTTATTTTAATTCAAAAATCAAGCATGACCTATATATTTTTTGTCTATTTAAATATATTTTAAAATATGATTCAGAAATCATACAATTTATAAATTTATCACATACACTAAAAAAGGAAATAAAAATTAAGTTTACATCAATATATATTTTCAAAAATCCGATTAACGGTACATACAAATCTATAAAGCATAAAAAAGATAAAATGAAACAAGTGATCTTCACAAAAAAATAAAATAAAAAAAATTCAACAGTTTAGGTTCAGTGCAATTTTTTGTGATAAAACTGATACGATAGGTTTTAAAATTTTTCGTAAGTACTTCGTTGGAATATTTTAGGATTTCAGATAAACAAAAAATTGAGCTTAGAGATGTGAAAATTGGTACAAAATAAGTAAAAAAAAAATACATTAAATGCTTTGCCAGCAATGCAAATAAAACGAAAAGCTGCTATTGGAAAAAAAGTAAATGCAAAATACGTGCGTTTACTACTTTTTTTTTTACTTTTTCAAAAGGTTTTTCAATAAAAAAATTTGTGTTGAAAAAAATATTCGTGTTGTTGCTTAAGAAAGAAAATGTTTAAACAAAATAAAAATAATAAAATTCAAAAATACGCAGGCAATTGGTTTTATGTTTTTTTTCTGTTTCATTCATAGTTAGTCTTAGCTTCCTTGCTCGAATTTTATTTATTCGTTTTTGTTTAATTTTGTATTGTTTGTGTGTTTTAGCGTTTCATTTAGAGTTTCTCATAGCGCTGAGATGATGTTACTTCTGTAAAAATATAAAAATTTCGAAGAAAAAAATTGAGATAAATCATTTTCCATTTGGCGCAAAAAACAAAACTTCATTTTTTTAAGGATTTTGCATGTGAAATAGGTAGGTTTACGTTATTACCACCACCACCAATTGTATGTGAGTCTAGTTCTACTGTTGTTTGATAGGAATTGCACTATTTATTTTTTTATTTTTTAAAAATTGTTTTGCTACACTGTGAATACAAAAATACGCGACATTGTTAGAGTGGATTGTTAAACATAGATTCAGCAGATTAATGTGGCGTGTCATTAGTAAGTTGAATTGTTAGTTATTTTGTGTCTATTTAAAAATTATAAAGTTTTAAGCGATAATAATTATTTGAGCAAAGATACTAACTAACCCACTACTGGAGAGAAAGTTAAGAATTGAAAGCATGCATGAAGCAAAAACGAATACATTTAGAATGGAATAGATGGGAAGAGAAGATGTTTCATTACCTGAACTGTACTGTGTGTATTGTTGGTATTGTGGATGGAAATTGTGAATTGCATCGGTCATAATATCCTTCGGGTTCATTGTTTCCTAAAATTTTCAAATTGAATTCCATTTCAACAGCTAAATTTCAATGTTTTTTGTTTACCTTTAAACTGCTGGAAATCGATTGCATTGTCACAGATCGTCCATGTCCATCGCCGATGCAACTACGCGAATACACCTTAAAGAAGAAAATGAATAAAAAGTTGTGTTAACTATCCGTCTATTCGTTCATAGTCATATCTACATTAGCTATCTAGTTAAAACACACATGTGCTTCAGAATGCTTTTAGCTTGCTGATAACAAACTTCTTTATTTACCCATCAGCTCTTTTTGTTTAACCGACTAATTAATGTGTTAATTGACATTTTAACCACTTAAAATTTTACCTCATGTTTGCTCTATTAGAAGATTTTATCTTATCATCACCTTTGTTGTTTGATGAAGCGAAGAACTCCAGAAAACCAGACAAATAAACGAAAAAAATCTTACCTGATAAGGGAAGGCGTAACGCAACGCAATAGCGGCAAACAACATTTCAATGCAAATAAAGAAGTTTTGATAGCCAGCTGAGACTGTACCAGTCGATGTTGTTGCTCCAGTGCTATCCACAATTGGCGAAATAATATTAGCCTTTTCAAGAATTGCCAAACCAACACCTTAAAATGACAAATTTTAATAAACAAAACTTGATGTGAATATTATCAAATGCTCACCCTGCCAGAATGACAAGAAAATCACCGATTTAATTGTGCAGAATTTCAGCACAGGTTCAAATGGTGTCAGGAGATCTCTTGTTGCAAAATAGAATAAATAGAGCCCATACAAGGCAAGCGAAACGGATATATTGTAAATAATTGTAATGTAAATGTAACCACCATCAGCACTGCAAACAAAAAACATATAATATTAAATAAATCAATTAGGCGCTGATATAAAAAATAAATGTACCTCCAATCACCATCGTGATAATGTCCAAAAGCTTGCAAAAAGATTATTATAAAAGCAACCAACGGTTTAACCAGACAAAATTGTAAAGTCGCCTGTTTGCAGAACCGCAAGAATCCAATTGTGTAGGTTTTGCCTTTTAAGCAACACGTTCCATAAAGACATGATGTCTTAATTGGCTTTCCACGAATCTCTGACATAATATTACCCTCGCCACCGAGATACTCATAGCACAAGGATAAGAAATTGTAAATTACAAATGCTGTAAAGTGTAAAATTGTTCGTTACTGATCGCTTTGCCACATTCATGAGTGTCTTACCTTCATAACAATCTCGAACAGTGAAAAAATAAACATAAACATTGTCCGAGTTGAAAAACAATAAACTTATCCAAGAGTATGTTGCATAGATTGGTACAATAAAAAGTATTCTAACTATCCATCGTTGTTCCTGGGGATTTGTGTACCATCGCAGGTGATGATAAATCTTTTTAAAGGCAAACAGAGACAATGTTAATGTAAATTTTGTTATTTAAAATTTTAAAAATATTTACCTGTTGGCAGGTGATAAAAAGCGCCGCCCAAACAAATATACCCGCCAATCCTTGGGCTGTTTTGGTTTGTAAAAATATACCATCGCCGACATGGCTAAGCGGATCAATTGCCAAAGCCATCTGTGAAGCTGGAGTCACTCGGACTATGTAGTTCGGTTTAGGCGTTGTCACATTCAACTCAATTTCGGTAGTGCTCATTCTTATTTGTAATGGAAAAATAAATTTCTAGTTAAATTCAATTTGTTGTAAATGTTTATGGACGGAACAAAATTCGAAATATTTTTGTATGAAATTTAAACTAAATGACATGCATTCCTGAAATGAGATAACTCTGTAATGAGTCAACATTTTTCGCATAAACAATATGTTTAATCTTACGTTGGAGACTTCATATCTTCATGACTCCGTAACGACGTCATTGTCATCAATACTTTATCAGTTAAGACAAATATTTTGAGTCTCACTTGCTAACTTTTTCTGCTGATAAGATACGAATATTGTTTGTGTGGCATTGAAGGAGACCAATTTGTGAGGTAATAATTTGCTCTTGGACTCAACAGTCATTTTCGGAATAAAATAAAATTGAAGAATTTTGACTGCACTTTTAACTAAGTATTTATTTCGTATGTTAAATCTAGTCGTATTTTAATTTGTAACCAAGCTAAGAGAGAACTCTGTACTCTGCTAAGTTCGGATAGCCGCTGCAAAAGGGAGAAAGCACACATTTTTTAACTTCAGAATTAAACTAGGCCCGAGTTCAAAATCCATAATACGGATGAATAGGTTGAAAAGTTACTTCAACTTGGCAACCGCGTAAGGATTTTCTGGTCAAGTCGCGACTGCATCGCAAGCCAAAGAATGTAGATTAATAGACATGGGATACTAAATCCGAAAAGCAACGACGACCGATGCAACCCATCAACACCCATTTACTCCTTATAAACCCTCATATTCTTTCTTTGTCTCTTTCTTATTTTTTACAAAAATAATTTTAAAAACGGGTAAGGAAAAAACTATCAACACTGAGGGTTGATGAATGAAAATTTTGTTTTGATTGAAAAAGTCTATTAGTGTGTGGAGAAGCAATTATCGATTATTTAAATACTTATTCAGAGAATTCAAGAACGTAGACGAAAGCATAGACAATTTGCTTTTAATTGAATTACAATCAATTATTCGAAAAATCTTTGAGTGGTTCATTTTATATTGATATAAAACGTGACTTTACTTCTAAAGGCCATTTATTAATTAATATTGTCCATCTGATTTGGTTATGTCATCATTTTGTTTATTATAATTTATGCCGATATTTAAAAAAAATCGCGAAAAATATAAAAATACGAACCAGTATTACGAATCGTATACAAACGACCAATTATTTAATATTTCTGTGTGCAATGGAAAGACGCAGCAAAACAGGTTATGGATATGCCAATAATTTTTCAATATGGAAAAGTATAACGACTTTTCCAAGCAAACCGCAAACAATTCACTCCAATGTGGGTTGATGGGAAACTAGGAAACCATACATTATGTTGGATTTGTTTACAATTTTTCATATTATATATTTATGATTCGGTTTGGGACATCACTCGCTACCAGACTATAATAAGTTTGGTTTCAAATCGAGTATCACGAACAAAAATAAAGAAAGCCCTCTTTTGTTTCAAGTGTTTCATTATTTAACAGCTAAGTATCTGGAAGGTCGTTGGCCGATGCGGTGATTAATTAAAGCCAAAGTTCAATAAAACCTGTTGCATTTGAATTCAAATTCTCTTTTCCCATAATGACCGTTGCACTTCAGCAAAATGCCAATGAGCGACTGTTAAATGAATGAATTATCTGGACATTGATGCAGTTAGTAGTTTTAAGACTTATAAATTTCATTCAGCTGACTTGAGCTTTGTTTTATGATACGCCTTATTCATGGGACTCGCCGTCGCTATTAAGTCAGAGAGTTTCGAAATGAAAAGCATTGTCTTCCCTAAAACAAATGAATCAGGATTAGGGTTAAATATGGATGCCTAATGAGAAATGCAATTCCCTCAGAAGGAATATTTTTCATTTCCTCCATTATACCAAAATCCTTTCAAAATCTTGCCATGAGACAAAGCATAAACCCTATTGAATGAATACAGTGAGACAAAAAGGTTTCCATTTTAAAGACGCAGACACCGAAAGTTCCTCATTAATTTAGTGACACACATTTTTATCATCAAAGCAAAAAGATTTCATTAAAATATAAAAAAAAGAAGAAAAATATCCTAAGCGGAAGTTTTGTATTCAACGCTCCATTTAGTAATGAAATTAGATCAAAACACTTGAGAGAGAAAATAATAATAAAAAAGAAGAAAAAACAAAATCCATCAGGTCATGGTCGGAATGACGTAGGAGAAAAACAAGAAAATGCACATAGCAAATAATATTTTAAATAACATGTATCTTCCCTCGCAAAAACAAAAACAAAAAATAAGGCAACACGCAACGAGAAGTAGCACTCCTCTAGAGAAAACAAAAAAAAAAAACAACTTAAAAATCATTCATTTTATTGATCTGAATTTCCTTGTCCACAGGCACAACGCAACAGAGAAAACGAAAAAAAAACGAGAATGGCTCTTCTTGTTGTAAATAACAACAATTATCTTGCTTTCATTTGTTTCCTCTGCTCTCATGTTTTTGATTCAAGGTTATACCAATAATTGTCTTGGCTGGTGCGAAATTGATTAGAAACGGGTGTTATCATTAAGGAGCTTTAATCAATTTTCCTCGCGGAGAATACGCCGAGAAACAGAAAGTATTTTCCTAGAAGAGTTTCTAGCTGAAATGACTCTCCAATATGAAATCTCTCTAGACTGTTATTGCCAATGTACGTGGAATAGGATGATTCACCTTTTAACACTGTTGGCACTAACGGAGAGTAGAAATATAGTTTTTTAACATGGCGAATATCTCACGAAAACAAATTCTTCAAAGCCAAGAAATATGAAAAGACACGAAATGGAAAACCACCATAATACCACCTTCTATTTTGGTGGATGTAATCTGCCAAAATTTAAGGGATTTCGTCATCGAAAGTTGCCCCCCTTCGCTGCTATTCGATACCTTGAGAGTTTTGCTTGAACAACGAGCAACCAGCTACGTGGGCTAGCTCACAGTTCTTCCAGCAACGCAACAATAATATTGCCAAACGACAACCTTTTGCACAGCGTTCAATTTAATTTATAAAAGGCATACAACGAGAAAAGCAGAGAAGAAAAAAACACAAAACTAACCAGTTTATGTGGTTTGGCTTTTTTTGGTTTCATTGAATTTGCAAAATTTAAACCAGCAACTGGAAAAGCATCCTTCTTTTCACTTCTTTAACCATCAAGGTAAACAGAGTTCAAACGAAAGGACTGAAAAAGACAACGAGCGGAGGGTGGAGAACAGACGGGACGGTAATTTTTCCATTTTCCCATAAGACAGCAATGAAAAGAAAAACTTCTGACCGAGCCAAGACATGACGACGATGATGGACGACCGTATGTGTGTACAATATACATACGTGAATGATTTTCATTGCAATATTTTCGCGTTTCGGCCCATATGCATGTTTGACGAGAAAACTTAACTAGATATTTGTATTCACACCAAAAATGGTTCACTGTTTTTTACTGACAATATCTTTTTACACACCTGAGCAATTAGTTAAAGTGATAAAATTGACTTTTCTTCCCTCACTAACAGTAGAGAGAATTAAACTTTTTTTATAGATATAACTCGTCTTTTTTTGTTCTTCTTTGTTGTGCGAAATTTTTTAGGAAGTTCCCAAGGTTTTCACTTTAATTTTCCTTTCTTTACAAAACACCACACACTTTGGATTAAACATATGCTATGGAAACATGTTTTTTTAGTAAAATTGAATTTGATTTTCGGATGATTTTTGTGGAAATACGTGAAGAAAAAATAAACACGAACCTTTTTTCACGGGAATGTCAAAAAAACTTTTTCACCATTTCATATTTTTCAAGTGGATCAAGTGGTGCCAAGTCGACGTTGGATGAAATGAATTCCACAGTGTTTGTGTTGGATTCTACTAAGGGTCTAGTTTGACTGCTGAATAAAGTTTAATGGTTTTGTGCAATACCACACATGTACTGTTATAAGCAACAACCAAAGAATGAACAAATCGTCAGTTTGTGTGGTATTGCACAGCGCATGTTTGTAATGCGTAGTTCTCGGTCATTACTACACGAAAACTTGTTCGATTTTTCAGTCTTGTGCAATATATGACAACATTATGATCAACAAACTAACAAAATGATATGAAACGAAACTAACAAAATAACGGTCTAGGAGAAACAAAAATTTCAAAAACATGCACGGACTGTCCTCTCCGTGCATGTCGGTAGAGATTTATTTACTTATTTTTTATTTCACACGGGTTTTTAGTGATATAATAAACAATTTTCTAACTCAAATGTGGTTGAAATTGAGAACCGTTTGCTTTTGTCTTAAAATAAAAAGATTTGCTGCTTCAAAATTAATATTGCAGTTCTTTTTTTATAAAATGAGTTACAACAAATTAAAATGAAGAGTGTGATCTAGATTTTATAAAATTTTAATGCATCAAAAAAATGGGATTCTTGGCATCACTGTAATCTGAATTTATACCAAAATTTAACTGGTCGAAGCAATTTGACAGCAGACAAAAATGAGAAGTTGAAAAACAAATACACAGCCAAAATAAATTTTATCATTCCGATCAAAATTTGAAATTGATGCAAACCAGCTAAACACAGAATTTGTTTATCCTTTTTAATCCCAATCCTGAGGAAACATGTCTTTGGTTGATATCGATTCTTGGTAAGATTAATCTTGTTCGTTTAAAAGACAGTCTTAATTCAGTTTTTAACAAGGCTTACCGAATACGAAGCATGCGAGAAATTGAGTCACACAATCCTCGCAGAAATTGCGCGACGAGAACAAAACCGCCCCCAAGGCTACACCGAGCTCACCAGGAAGATTACTCTGTTTCTTGAACAATTCGAAAAGGAACTACAAATGTTGAAACAGAAATTAGATGCTTCATCCCGGAATAGATCGATGTAAGATTGAAAGGTTATAGCCTGGTTACGTTAAATAAAGCCATTTTGTTTTTAAGTACCTTTGAAGAGACAGAAAGGCGCCAGAGACTCATTGAAATCCTACAATCCAAACTGCAACAGTCCAGGAGTAAATTCACGTCTAGTACAAGATCAGATTTGCTTCCCTCGTCTTCTGGATCATTTTGGCAAGGCGACGATGTACCCATCATCGATACCAACAATGGATCAGTGGAACAACTGAAACAAAGACAAATCCAGATAATGGAAGATCAGAATCGAGGCCTGGATGCATTATCAAAGAGTATCGCTAGGCAAAAGGAATTAGCATCAATGCTGGGGCAGGAAGTCGACGAACATAATGGTGTGAATTCATTGAACACCTATTGACCTTTTCTTAAATTTGATACCTAATTTCGTTTTCAGTTATTTTGGACAACTTGGCCGACTCTATCGATCGTGTTGACGATAGAGTTCATACAGAAACTGCAAACATTGGTCTTGTCGGCCAAGCAGACAGTACTTGGGGTAAGTATTCGGTACGATTTTATGTGTATTTTTAATTCCTTTCTTTACTTGATCCTTCAAGGCTACTGGCTGGTGATACTTGGCCTCTTTCTTGCCATTGTCATTGTTTCATTGATATAACACAATTGCTTGTTCGTCATATCTCTTCCTTACTTGTTGTTTATTTCCAAAGATCAAAGTTGTAGACCACATAAACGTACATCTGTAAATCATAATCTAATTTTTTATAAAACAAATAAATATATATTTACATAAATTAATAAGTAACATTCAATTGCTAGTTTTTCGATTGATTGAACCATGATGTCTTTTAAATGATCAAAATCAACTCCAACTGAAAATCCCTTCGTTATCAACTTTCCGAACGCCGGCCGAGCATTAATGATAGATAAGCCTGTGCTTACTTGGCATTATCGGTAGTTCCACTGGCATTCTACGCCATTAAAAATGAGTCATGGATTACGATATGTGCTGATAAGAAAAAACTGTTCTTGTTGATGTTCACAATTCTGGCTTGGACTTGAATTCTTGTTTCAAGCTGAAATAACAAACAATTCTAAAACACCTTTGAAGATCCTGTTTTGAAGTTATTTATTCTTTGGCCGTCAACAGGCCAAGATTCTCATTACACATGAATTGAATAGTCTCTCTTTTGCTACATCGGATTATTGTTTTATCTCATTTTTGTTTTAAATACAAATTAAAATTAGGGAATCGAATTACGAACTTTTCTACTTCGTTTTTATGTCGTGATAAAAATTTAACACAGATCTGATGCATAGGGGACATTCGCTAAGTTTCCAATAGCACCGACTGAAAGTTTTGCTCCGCAAGCCTTGCGAGCAGCCTAAAAAATTCAAATATCAAATTAATTCAAATACCAAAAACGTAAAATAAAAGTCCACTCACCGCTTGAACATCTGTATCAGCGAGACAATCAATGGCAGCAATCATTTCGTCAGCGCTGTGCACTGATTTTTGTAGAGCAGCTTGGTTTGCGAGGGTTGCAAGCAAACCGGCATCGGTACCGTAGGCTTCGAGAACATCAGCCTTGAGCAAAGCCTTGCCACGTTTGATATCAGCAGAAGAAACTGATCCAGATTTCAATACCTTAGCGGCAGCTTCAACGGCCTAGAAAAAAAATTTTATATAGAACACGTTAACGATGTTTTATTTTTCGCTAACCTTGCCAGCGACAGCAGCATCAGCGGAGATAACGAATCCAAACAAACCACCATCGGAGTATGTAGCATTCAAAGCAGCGACACTAGCTGGAGTACTGCCAGAAGCAGCGGCTACAGCCTTGGCTAGACTTCCACTGGCATTGCCATATTTAATTAATGGCTGTGGAGCCAGGGCGCGTTCCAAGATTGCGTAGGCGAGAGCTTCTTGTGGATTAGCGAAACAAGCTTCACCAGCAACAGCAACAACGGCGCGATCTCCACCCTTTTCTTTGCGGATTTCTCCGCTGTTGTACTTTGATGGGGTATCCTTGCCACTGCCCGATCCCAACTCCAAGCTCTGTGCGAATCCAGAGAGGACGTTCTGGTCAATGCCAACACCAACGACAGCACAACGGCCAGCGGTGCAGTTATTGGCAACATAGTGCAACAGGGTTTCACTTGACAACTTGCCAACTTTGTGCTTGGCGATGTACAGCGAGTTGCCGAGTCCTGTGCGGAAAGCGGCCTTGTGCAACAGTTCGACGGCACGGATCTTAAGGGTTGCAAAAAATAAATCGAGTTTTGGAAGAATATAAATAAAATGTCTTTACCTGAGGTGGAACGGCAGCAATTTGGGTCTTGATGCGTGGAGTAACATCTTCCAATTCCCATGGCTTAAATGCAGGTTGAATGATGTCTTGCAAAAGTTTCAATCCAAGTTCTTGGTGATTGCTGGTCGTCTCAATGGTGTAGGTAAGGAGTTCCCTGTCTGATGAAGCTGTCAAGCTTCCTCCGATTTGCTGCAAGTTTCTGGTGATTGAGAAACCAGTCCTGTACTTAGTAGTAAGGCCAGCAGCAATTCGGATGATGTGGTTGGCACCCAAACTCTCGTAACTCTCATTCCGAGATCCAGCACTTGAATTCGAAAACGAATGATAAATGGTCGGAGTTGCTTGAATGCAAAACTTACCGGAAAACTACCGAGACCCTAGTCACTGGCAGAGAACTATCGGCAGTAGCAACAACAACCTTGTTGGGTAGAACAGTTGAATGGACTTCAGATGCCTTGCCAAGTGGTCGAGGGCTAGCTTGTGCGGCGAACCCACGTTTCTATATCGAAATCAATATTATTGAAAAAATAATAATTTCACAACTGAATATTGTATTATTTTGACAAGAGGAAAATTAAAAAATTTGCTTTACGTAACAATGCGTTTGGGCTGAGGTCAGGTTATAGAGTAAAGCAAATTTTTTGCGAACAACTTATTGATTATTTCGATTACTTACAGCGACAACACGCAGGAAAGGTACTTTGTTTGCATTACACGCCATTATTTTGGGGAAAATGTGGATTAAATTTCAGAAATATTAATTTTAATGCTTCCGCACAAGAAGAGAATATTTTTTCGACAGTTCGATTTTCTTGCCAAATGAGATTTTTGAGCAAGGTAGGCAACCTTGTGGAACGAAAACTAAAAACTGTCAATTTTTTGTACTTTAATTGTAGTAGATTGAGAGTATGAAAAGTAGTAGTCAATTGACTAAGGCTGAACGTAGACTGATTTTCAATTTATTTTTGAATTAATATTTTTCAAGCAAAACAGGAACTGACTTCGTCATTTTCTTGCAATTTCATAAAGAGTGTACATTTATAAAAGTTGTCCGTGTATGTACTTAACAGGCCGACTCCACTAGAGATAATTTCTCTCAGAATACTCAGAATACTCAGGATGAGTATTCTGAGAGAAATTATCTCTAGTGGAGTCGGGCTGTAATGACTTCTCATAGAAGCGAAATAAAACATCTCATGCAATTTTCGTCTATATGATGTTTACTCTTTTTTTTATTCTACGGCAACACTAATCTTTATACGTTCCACAATACAAAAACAATTTTTTGACATTTCTATTACATATATTCATCCCTTTCCCACTCACATGACAATTTTTCAAAAGTCACTTGATAGGACGGCAAAAACTGACTGACGTTTATACTTTGTACAATTTTTTCTCTGGCTTGATCGTTGTGTTCTTGTTTTCTCCACGCAAAGGAAGAGAAAAATAATTGTTTTCCCTGCTTTTTGTTCCCATATCCCAAGTGTGTGATTGTTTTTTCCGCACAATAAAATCATAAAAGTGAAATTTAATAATTTGAGCGACTATATTTGAAGTGAACTGAAAATCATATTGAATTCCATCACCAAGCAGAGCAATGGCATCCTTCTTCAATGTGGGAGGCTTGGGCGGAAACCCTTTTTCCACCCCCGTTGGACAAAGAATTGGTAATTAAATTATAACTCTTATTTTATTGTTTATTGAATATATTTTTTCTTTTCAATCGTAAGAAAGTGCGAGCATCTTTCCTCGGTGGAAAAATGAAGTAGTGCGTTTTCCTGCTGTTTTTTTCTTCTGGTGTCTGTATTTTCATCTGATTGATTTCTTCGGTCTGCTTGCGACGAAGGTGATGAGTTTTTTTTCCGTCATGCTCCCCATTCCCATAATGTAGTTTATTAGGTGTTTTATTGCGAAATACTTTATGTCCATTGTCCAATTCCAATCGGCATTCGAGCAGAAATATTTCAACACAAAAACAAAAGGTCTCATAGGTTTGCGTTATCTTATTGATTAATCATAAAATGGACTGATTGTGCTGTTCCCATTTCATTTTTAATTAATTTTTTTGCTTCATGAACACATAAACCCTCTTCTTTTTTTTGCGCTTCGTTTAGGTTGTTCTGGTTTATTAAGAAGGTGAAGGTGCATCGTGCATGTATATTTTTATTGTTTCTATTTGAAAAGTAGACCTAACAACAATTTTGCCAAATTCCTCACTCTTGTTCATGGCCATCACACATCTTAACTCTTTTTTTTCTGCCTTCCTCCTGCAAAGCGCCTCTGAGAGCAGAGGTTGTTCGACACAACGAAAGATTGTGTTTACAATTCAAATTAGATGAGTTTTGATAACGAATACCGAAATAAAAAAAGAAAAACCTCGATTAGTCACATTTCGAATTCGCATTAATTAGTCAACCAGCTTAGCCAGATAGACATAAAGTAGAGCGCAGTAGTGTAAAACACACACACCAATGGCGTACGAGAGCTCGTAGATGCTTCATGTTGGTTTGGAAACTAAACCAGATGATTTGACACCGTAGCGTAGTTGTTAGCCAAACCTCACCGCATCTGTCTCGTCTGTACCAGTCAAAACTTTGAATCGATCTCTCAATTAAAACGTAAAACGCAGGTATAACTGCAGCTATATACATGGCTATAGGAAGACGATGATTATTAATAAATTTGATTTTTGAGCACAGAAAAGTTCAGTTTAAACTTTAGAAATGGCACAGTTGAATGTTTTGCAACATCAACCAACAACTCGTGTAATCGGAGACATGATTTGCATAACATTATTATCGGATAGATTGTTGACATTTTCAGTATTATGTTTCAAAGAGATTCTCATGAAAACAAGGTTATTTCACGAAATATGACAAAATAGAAGCCTCCATAATGAAAGGCTTGCTTCACCTAACCCTCAATATTGAAACTATTTCCTATATTCTGAATTACAGAACAAGCAACCGATGCAACACTTGCCTCGGAAAATTGGGCCCTCAACATGGAAATATGCGACATGATTAACGAGTCTTCCGATACAGCTCGTGACGCGATGAAAGCCATTCGTCGACGTCTCACCCAAAATGCTGGCAAAAACAACCAAGTTATCATGTTCACTCTGACAGTTTTGGAGACTTGTGTGAAAAATTGCGGCAAAGCATTTCACGTTCTTGTTGCACAAAAAGAATTCATTCAAGAGTTGGTCAAACTGATCGGGCCGAAAAACGATCCTCCAGCCATTGTGCAGGAGAAAGTATTGAGTTTGATTCAGATTTGGGCTGATGCCTTCAAAAACCAACCAGAATTGAATGGAGTTAATTTGGTTTATCAGGAACTGAAGAACAAAGGAATCGAATTTCCCAATACCGATTTGGATGCAATGGCACCGATTTATACACCACAAAGGGTATGATGTCAATTGATTATTGAAACGGTTCAGTTGTTTAATTTTGTTTGTTTTTTAGAGTGTCCCAGAACCACCGCCGGTAACGCATCAACATCAACCAACGTCTCCACAACATGTTGGCGCTCCAAACGCAGCAGTTACTGTAAAACCTTTTTACTTATACTCCTCCTGAGAATTTAATTTATGTTTTGTTTTTTCTTTAAGCTGACTGGACCAACTGTCCTGACCCCAGAGCAGACAACAAAACTACAGTCAGAGTTGGAAGTCGTAGGATTTAGCATGTCGATTTTGGGTGAGATGCTCAATGAATTAAAGCCTGGCGAAGAGGATCCAGAAGATTACAAACTATTTACTGATTTAACACACACTTGCAAGTTAGTCATAGAAACAGTAAAAATTGTCTGCTAAATTCTTATCACTCAATTTTTGTTGTAGGGAAATGCAAGGAAGGGTTGTTGAATTGATTGGAAGAATAAGCAACGATGAAATCACCGCCGAATTGCTGCGTTTGAATGACGAATTGAACAATTTGTTCCTGCGTCATCAGAGGTATGAGAAGAACCGTGCTCCCAATGCTACAGGCCCAACATCGCCATCGGCTATTTTAGGCGCTGCTATTGGAGTTCCAACTTCTGCTCCAGGTTAGTTTTTCTTTCTGCCTCTTTTTTTTCAATTATATCAATGGGTACATGTTGATTAAAGTTAAAGATCCAGCAAAGGAAGCTCTCATCGATTTAAGTGACACGGCTAGTGGAACTGATCTATTAACTTCGCAGTTTTCCAAATTTGGTAAATATTAAATCTGACGGTCTTTACTTCAATTTGATAAAACAAAAAATGCATTGGCTTTAGACGTTGGCTCAACATCATCGCAACAACCAAAGGTTAACGATGTTCCAGCACCTGCAGCTGTAAAAACTTCAACTGCACCACCACCAGCTGATGAGTTCGATATGTTGGCACAATCTCGTAAACAAAGTTCCGAATTAATAAGGTGTGTTGCCTTGTTTACTGTTAAATCAATTGACATTTGAATGTTTCTTGTTTTTAGTAAAACTGGTCTTTTAAAAGACATTCCATCTGTAGACGCAACAACGGGAAGTGTCGGCTCGCCATTCAAAAAACCACCCATGGAGGGGGTAAGTAAAGTAAGCAGACACAGGTTTTATTTCATTACATATTATTTTGGGGTTTTTAATTTAACGAAATACATTTTGTTTTACTTCAAATCGCTTATTAACATCCCTTAAATTTAATATGGGTTTGATTTTGTGCTTTTTCCTTCATTTTGTTAAAGAAACAAAAATGTCTGCTAAAATGTAAAATTGCTTTTTGTTTATGTTTTTGTATGTTTTTTTCTTTTAATTTTTGATTTATGATTTGACAAAATTTCTTAAGTTACAATTTATGGTTTTATTTTTCGCGCAAAGCTACCACCAAAAGAGAGTGAATTCGATGAAATGGAGGCGTGGTTAAGCAATTCTGTAAGTAAGGTGTTTTAAGTGTACAATAATTGAAAATTTGAAATCTGGTACTGCTATAATTCATTTATAATCTTTTTAACTGTAAAACAACTGTAGAAGCAAAATTAACTTTATCTCAATTAACCCATTAATGCTTTTTAGATTCTAAGTTGTGGCCTTAACACTTGCTCAGTGGTTTACTCTCATCAACAATGCTATGGGTGCATGTGAAGAATTGAGGGAACCTTCAATTTAACGCCGATTCCGAACGGCAAAGTTGAGAAGCACTTTTTCATGACAGATTGATACTCTTGGAAGTTTTGTCAGTTCTTTGCAAGAGGCAGTGTCCGTGAAAGATGAAATAAAAACAATGGACACGAGTAGGACTCGAACCCACAACGTTCTGCTCGAATTCGAAAAGATAAAGAAAAAAAGAAACAAGTAAATAAATAGGAGGCTCGACAGCTTTAAAAGAGCCAAGGCCTAAGTGGCTTATACTCAACAATTCTCTGAGTGCGTGTGAGGAATTAAGGAGACCCACAATTTAACGCCGATTCCGAACGGCAAAGTTAAGAAGCACATTTTTTGACAGATTGATACTCGGAAGTTTTGTCACTTCTTCGCAAGAGGCAGTACCCGTGAAAGATGAAATAAAAATTGTATGGGCTCGAGTAGGACTCGAACCCAGACCGTTCTGCTTAGCTGCATTTGCTTCTACGCCACGGGCACTATGTTCATTCTAATATAATGTACATCGAAGAATTTCTCTTGAAAGTGCGTAATTACATTTTCTTCTAATCGCACTCTAGCACTCCACTGTGTCTACCACCTCAAAGTTGTATGGCACTTAAACTTTAAAAGCGATGAACAGACGATAGGTTACAGTTAGATTAAAGTGGCTGCGGATACAGGATCCACACACTTAGGCCAAACAAAAAGGACCATTGTGATACCACAAGCATATAGAGAATTACTTCTTACTAGTCGAACCATTTTGATCTTTTTATAAAGCGTAGAAGATATTTGATTTCCTTGTTAGCTAGTTCACAGGGATTATCGTAAAAATATTCTCCCATATGAAGTTTAAGACACAAAGAGCAGGGCATGTCCAGAGAAAGTGAGAGAATGTTTCTTCTTTTTCTTCGTCCATACAAGTTCTGCAGAAGTCATTTGAGGCTACACCATGTCGTATTATGTGTCTGCCTATAAGACAGAGTGTCCCGTAAGGACATCTATTAGGGAGCAAATATGAAATTTGCTTTGAGATAAAAAGTCTTTACAGCGCTATAGGTCAAGTAACGGCCATATAAGTTTTGTGGCACACAATACATGCAAAACATTTTGGTTGCCATTGATTGTGGCAATGTCGTCCTCATAGAGAAAGAGTTGGGTATATATTTCAACAGTTCACGTGACACATCTGTCTCAGTATTTGCGGAATTCCAATTTCAGACGACAAAGTCGTAACAGACAGAGGTTCAAAACTTGAAGCTGATTGTTTTTATAATAATCAGCACACACTCAAGTGGTTAAAAAAAAGCCTTCTATGCGAGATACAGTGTTAGTGTAAGGGAAGAAAGAATGGGTTGAAAAGGAGATGTCGGTGTAGACTGCAAGGATTGAAAAAGTCAGAGTATGGTAGAGGGTTCCATATTCGCGTAGTAAGGCTCAAAAACGAATCTCTGTTCCAACTAAATTAGGTTCGAAAGTAAACTAATTAGAATTAACATTCCGGCAGAATGCAGCCGAACATTTCATTAGAACGCTCACCGTCGCAGTAATGTTTCTACCAATTATTTCATGTGGTCGTCTTTGCATGCCATCCAAAAGTATTAGTAACTAGAGAACAAGTGCAGACATGAAATTGATACTCAGGCTTGTAGATAATCATCTAAATCGTAAGCTCTCCAAAGCTTCTACCAGCTTTTCTTTAGTGGGTTCATCGACTTGTGTCCTTGTAAATGCTGTTCCAAATCTTTGTTAAATAAAATCTCAACCTAGTTTTGCTCTTACTTTCTCTTACTCATAGGTCATAGCATAAATGGGTTAAAGATATGGCAAACAAAAATCAATCAAACTTTAAAACACTACCAATCTCTTTGTATATAGATTTTTTGATGGAGTTGTTTTGATTATGCATTTCTATTTCTACCAAACTAACGTTCACACTGCTTTCATCTCTAATACGCCTCACTATTATTCTTTTCAAAACAACACTTGCAGCTATTCATCCAATTCATTCATTTAATTTCAAAATAATACAATTACTTTGCTTGCTTGTATTTTTTTTTTTTTCTAATTTATATGAAAGAAAGCATTTCAATTTAATCGATAACAATGAATTCCTTTTTGAAAATAAAAATGCAGAAAGAAAACGAAGGCCCCGAAGAAACCCTCACCAGCACCGAATTTGACAAATTTCTGGCTGAGCGAGCAGCAGCTGCTGAAAGCCTGCCATCCGTAGCCTCACCCGGCAGCGATGATTCCAACTCAAACAATAGCCGCAAAAAGAAATCATCGAAAAAAGAAGAAGAGAATCTTCTTGCCCTTTGAAGTGATGATCCTTGTTGATACTTTCTATTTATCTAATAAATTTATATTAAAAAACAAAAAAACAATATTTTAAAATTAAGAAAAAGCAAAAAAAAAAAAACGAAACATGTCTAATCTTATATAATTATTATATTCTATACGTACATAATACCACAGCTACATCCAATCAATATTATAACATAAAACAAAATAATTATTATAGCGAGGAGCCATAAACCTTATAGTTAAATATTTTTGACTTAATTTTATACACTCACTCTCTCTTTTGCTCTTTCTTCTTCTTGAAACCACTTTTTTTTTTCTTATTTATAAGATTTATGCAGCTCTTTTACAAAAATCTAAAGTAGCCAACGTTTAAATTTAAAAATCCATCTTATATTCTGATTTACAAATTTATTTTTTTAATGTTGTTAAAGATTTTTTTTTTCATACGTCTTTTTTGTTATTCGATTGTAAAGCAGATACGAATTTTGTATTAAGAGAAAAATTATAATTGTATGCCGCGTACCGTTTAAAAAAAAAATAAAAAAAAGTATTGTTTATTTTATTTGTGTAAATATTCTACTGATGTTGGTAAAAATTAAAATTTATTTAAGCTAAAAGCATTCATGATGAATAGTTTCTTTCCATTTCATTTTAAGGGGGGACAATTTCTTACTTTAAACCCACCTCATTTGGGTGCCGGGCCACAGAGACATCCCGAGAAATTGCAAAGCCGATGAGCTCGCCAAAAACGGAACACTTCTGTCTACTGTTAGACAAAGACATAACATAGGAACACCACTTGCTACATGCAAATATCTTCTCAAACAATATGCTCTAGAATCAACAAATGCTAGATGGTCACAGGGTACCACCTGCCTAGCAACCAAACAAATATGGCCAAGCATAGACCTGAAACAGTCAAAAGGCTTGATTTACCTAAGCAGGCAAAATATAAGCTCTACAATTGGAGTAATAACAGGACACTGCCTCATAGGTAGACATGCTTTGAGGCTAGGGGTCTACGAAAACTACTTCTGTAGAAGCTGTATGGAAGAGGAAACAGTCCAACACCTTATATGTACATGTCCAGCACTCTCAATTAGAAGGAATATCTATCTCGGTAGTTCCTTCTTCGATAATACCAGTGAATTAGCAACACAAAATGTCTCTCTAACTTCATTAAAAGCACGAATTGGTTTGTTTAAGTTCATTACTCTCCCATGAGAAACTTCTATAGTGGTATCACATGGACAGACAGCCACTCCAACCTAACCTAAACCCACCAATGTAGATCAGCAGCGCTAGCGATATGAACAAAAATAAAACCAAAACGTTCCTTGAGAACAGAAGGCAAATGCAACTGCTCTAAATACATTTTTATTTTATTTAAATATATGAACTTGTTTCACAAACAAACCAACTCAACAGTCGGCCACACTTAATCAAGAAAAGAAATAAAAAAGAAAAGAAAATTATGCTTCAACTGCCATGCCTAGAACCGAATTAATGCACTCTTCCTTGTTGATCAGATGGCAAGTCTTATTAACCAGAGCCATCAGCTGGTTGGTGTCTTGTGCCCAATTGTTCAGGATATCCGAAGAGGTCTTCTTTGTTGTGAAGTAGACAATTTCCGCAGGACGGTCGATTTTAACCCTAATCGTATCCGCATTGGCCAATTTGGACAAATACTCTTCACATTTTTCAGTTGGCAGAACAAGTAGCTCACTCATGCGCTTCAAGTAGATCCGAGAGTAGTAGTTAGAGATGATGCGGATGTTGTGTTCGATCAGACGATCCTTGAGTTCAGTGGCGCATCGTTTGCCGTGCACAGAGTTCTCTTTAAAGATAACATTCTCGGTGAGAATGAATCCGAATTCGGCATCGAAGGCATCGAAATTGATAAGCTCCTTGCACATGAACAGACGGAGAATCTCTTTGTAAACCGGAATGTCTTCTAGAGTCTTGTTCTTGGCCAAATGGGCCATCATGTCGTTTTGCTCGTTGTCATACGGCGCAAGAATGCAATAGATTACGGCTAGTTTGAGTTTTTGCTTTTGATCTTCGATTTGTTCCTTTGTCAGCTGCGGTGGTGGAGATGGGGGTGCTTCTTCTTCTTTTTTCTCTTTTGATGGGGAAGCAGCTGCTTCAGCTGGTGCTGGTTCATCCTTGTCGGATTTCTCTACAGCCGGTTTTGGGTCGGCGATAGCTTGATAATGGCGAGAGGTCTTCAAGAACGACTGATCCCGATCCAGACGTATCATCAAGTCATAGAATTTAACCTTCAAATCATGTTGTTTAGGATCATCGAAGAATTTGATACTAATTTTCTTAGCAATGATCTGGGTGGAGACGTAGTCTTCTTTGAGCAAACACAATCTCATTTGCTCCAAGATCAATTCGACCTTCTCGCGTTTGTCCATCGAACCGTAGGTCTCGACTTGAAGTTCTTCCATAACTGCCGCAGCTCCGGCGATGTCTCCTTCAGCTTCCTTGATGTCGGCAAGAGTTTTTGTCAATCTAGCTCTCTCGATTTCGACGTAGATTTTGCCCTCGGTCACCGATCTCAAGGTATTGATGAGACTGAGCTTAACAGCTTTGTTAGGAGCTTTGTCCACATACGAACAGCATTCTTGAATCATCTTACTTACAGCCTGTTTCAATTGAGATCTTCTTCTGGCCAGCAGGGTGATGAATTCATTGAGGGCATTCCAGTTTCCGGCATTGAAGCAAATCTGACAAATAGCTACAAGAACTCGTGAACATGACACCATATCGGCACCCAGACGAGTTTGTTTTTCCAATTGCAGCATGGTTTCAATAGCAGCATGGAATTCATCAGGTTTGGTCTTTGCCTGAGCAATGGCTTTGGGAATCTTTTCATCGCATATAGGACTGTAGTCTACTTCCATTTTGGTGATGCGGCCTCCGTCGAACATGTAGTTATCCATCTTGCTGTTTTTTGTTCAAGTTTTTCTGTGAAAAATCGAATAAAAACACCGTTAAAGACTAGTCAAATTTATAGGGTTAATTTACTTTAAAGAGTTGAGTATATTGCTTCCAATTTATTTGGTAAATTAACCTTATTTTTGATTAATAATTTGCAGAGAAACAAAGAATTTGCCGAATAATGATGCGAAGTCAGACACTGACGAATAAGAATGATAATTATTTTTCTTTTCCTTTACAACAGCGATTTTGCTATCTCTTTTACTTACATAACAGTGGGCTACAAATAGAATAAAATGTGATGTTGCTGTTTCGTTCTTATGACATTTGTGTTTTTCCTGCTCTTATATTAAACGAAATTGATCATGCTGTTTCATTTGCTTTCTTTGACATCTATTTTGTCCAGGGTTGGTATGAGGGATAAGTGTGGACTCTATGACTGTATGACTAACATACTACTAACTTAGTAGTGCTGATTGCTGACTTATTTGCATAAATACATTTATATCTTCTATAAGTCTTACATACGGTATTAAACATGACCAAAAACCTCAAGTCACCTATCGTGGTTAACTTTTTACTTAAAAATTGTTAATCAAAATGAGATCAGAAAATCCAAATGTACTTGCTTTTTCAAAAGTACTTTCTACACAATTCGGCAGCGCTGTATTTGTGGAACCTGGATTTTTGGCAAGTGACAATCGATTAAGTTTGTTTATTTACTTTTTGTTCGTGTTTTTTTGATTAAATTTGGTCCTGGCCGGTGGCAATAAGATATTTCACATTTCTTAAAGTAAGTTGTAAATTGTAAACTGTAGAAATTGAATTTCTCCTTGAAATCCCTTTAGTAAACACTGTTGCAATGGATGCAGAATCTACGTTTATGAACAAAGTCCCACAGATCGCAACTGGCCATCATTTCATCCTCAAAACAGAATGGCACACGGACGATTTCAATATTCAAATCCTAGATTGCCATAATTCCAAAGAATGGCAAGGTCATATTTCCTACGACAATCTTAAACAATCAGCTGAGGAATTGGAAATTCCATACGAACAATTCTTCGATGAGTGCAGGAAAGCCCTAACCACCAATGGCGGACTGGAACATTTCGAATATCTAATCGAGAATGATAAATTCAATTTAATTAAGAAAGATCAATTTCAAATTCAATATCTAGAACTCGAGTTGACAACCAACACTGAATTGAAATCGGATTTCGCTCTGTCGGCTGTGGATTTGATTGATTCTCTTCAAAACGAACTATACAAATGCAAAGAAACATCAAGAGAGTTTCAAGAAAAATACCAAACGATGGTCAACACAATGGAGAAATTCTTGGAGGAAAAGAACCATTTGGAAAAGAACCTGCTAAGTAAATTTGCTGTGCTGCTGAACTCAAAGAAAGATAAAATCGCCGAACTGCAGGATTTGCTTGTCGAAAAGAATAGAATGCTCGAAGATGTCGGAGTTTCCTCTGAAAAAACATCGGAAGAAAACAAACGCAAATCAGCAGATCCTGCTATCAATGAGGATGACGATGATGATGATGATGATTTTATGAAACCGACCCAGGCTATGTCTCAGCCTGTTAATCGCACTTTGCCAAAGCGAGTTAAGCATGACGGTTAGGTTTAATGCATATAAACTTTTAAATCTAAGTTTTTAATATGTAATTTTTGTATGTAAAAAAGAAAAACAAATCTGTTCTTACTTGTATCTGCATTTATCTTTATGGAAAATTAGACAGAATCTCCTAAATAGGACGGGAATTCCGTTGGTCTGTGATGTGATGATGGGTAAAGCTTATTTTAATACTCATGTATATCAAGTAGTATTCCTTAATATGTCAAAGTATAGTCGTTTTTTAAAGCTTCCATTTAAAAGAGAGTGAGGATAATTTTTTTTTGAGCTCACCTTTTACTATTTTATAATGAAAAAAAGGTATTGAAGGTTTGAGCGCCTCAGGAAAAATATTCCTGAGATGTATAACATCCCTGCGCTTGTCATAGAAACTCCAAACGTAAACCAAACGTAAAGGTTCCTCTTTGTTTAATATTTTATTTTTCTTTGTTTCGTTCTTAATTAATTAATTATTTATAAAAAGTTAAAAGTTCGTAATGCAAAAGTTCGTGAAATTATTGTTTTCCCATTTGTATTATAAATGAGCGATTCGGATGATACAGATATTCTGTTATTGATTCCACCGAATTTCTTTCTGTCGACAACGCTCTCCGATGACCGGTTGAATGAAATCTATCCCGAAGAACACATCAGCAACATGTCGGCGTCCAAATGGGACCCACTTGGTCAAACACCAATCGCAACAAATACAGCATCTGCAACAAGCTATCACCAATTTCTGCCAACAAATCAGCAAATCGAACTGGCCAATATCAATGCCCGTTTGAATACCATCGAAACAAATAATTTCTACCCTCCATCGGATTTATCTACAATCTCGAATAGCACCCATCATAATGGTGGCGAGAGGAGAACAGTTCCACGACAAAATACTCTAACCCATTCAACGCCTAAGGATTCGCATGAAAATCCAGGAAAAGGCGAAGAGTATCAAGGAGTTCTTAAAGAAATCGATCACTTTTTGGAGGACCGCAAGTACTATTCGTCGTGGAATCCAAGCAATGGTATGCGGGATCAACATCATGTGGAACAAACAACGGCATCGTTACCAAACGTTCTCAATCGACTGCCAGAAGATCAAGCCTTCAATGAAGAGGTTGCATTAGTCCAGCAGTCACACGCAATGGAAAATCTCGTTAGTTTAAGTGAAATGTGGAGTAAAAATGCGCCAGGTAACCTTACCCTCAAGGAAGAGCAGTATCGTAGATTGCATTTAGAGAAAACAGTTCGAACTCTACAAAGTAAGCTCCTTGAGTATCAGCAGAAGATATCTGTGGCTCTGGAAGTCGACAAGGCTAAGGACAAAGCATTGAAAAATGATCAAATTGAAATAAATTGGTAAGATCGATCAGTGTATAGTTTAACGGCACTTAATATACATATCTTTTTTCACAGTTTGCATCAAGAGGTAAAGAGATTGAAGGACACGCTGAGCAAAATTGAAAATGATCATCATAGTTTGTCAGACAAATATGAAACTATACAGAAGGAACTTGCTCAGGCATTGGGCCTTGCAGCAAAGTTTCAGGACAAAAATGAAAAACTAGAAAATGAATTTCAAAATTATACAAGGTCTAAGAAACTGGTATTGTTCTTCACAGAAAATAACGTTTTTTTTCTTTTTAAACACAGAAAATCATCAGAAAACACAAGTTTTTATAAACAAAAAATCGAGGAACTAGAAATGCTTTTGCAGTCGTCTAAAAAGTCTGAGGAATACTCAACGAATGAGTTAAACAAAATGAAAGACCGACTTGTTAAAGCTGAACACCAAGCTACAAAAGCCACAAATCGATGCGAAGACATGGAAACTCAAATAGAAACCCTCAAAAATTACAAGGAGCAAGCACAGGAATTGATGCAGAAGCACAAGAACCGTGCCGATAGTTTAGAGGAGCAGAAAAAAACTCTTAATGAGAAAATCTCCTCATTGACTCAAAAAGAGGTATGATTTTCCATAAACTGCAATGTTTGTTGCATTCATGTTTTTCCTTATCTCGCTAGACCGTATTGCAGAAGAAGCTCGAAAGTCAACGTCAAGGCTTAAAACTCCACTACCAACAGCAACTGGAGATAGTCGTTGCTCAGAAGCTAAAGGAGTTCCAGGCCCAACTGGATAAAGTCGAAGAAACCTTGAAGCAAGAAGGAAAAGATCGTGAGCGATTGATTGCGGAACGTGCAATGAAACAAATGGATCTGATCAACGAAAAAAATGAACAGGAATTGAATTTATTGCAAGAAAAACACGACGAAGAAGTGGAACTTTATAGAATTCAATTAGCAAATGCATCGAAGAAAATAGAAGAACAGGAAGCCAAACTTAATTCCTATAAGACAAAGAGGTGCTTGTCTTAGTATCAATGAAAACTCTGTATTTCAATGTGTCTATTCTTTCCAGAGCTGACATTGCTGAAAAATTACACAGCGTAATGGAGGCCCAATGGCAGAAGGCGTTGGAAATTCTAACATCGCCAAACACCTCGAACCCACAAGGAGGAGACCAGAGCGATGCAATGCAGCACGCAACTCATAGCACTGCCGAAAACGAACAATTTGAAACACCGAAAACAAGTCGACATAACAATAACAACTCAACAGACGATCCCCCGCACTTGGATAGATTACAGGCTTATATTGAATTGGTAAACAAATCATTTGCTCAGAATAAAATAATATCTAAAAATACAATTTTTTTTTACCTTAGCTTTTGAGTAAATCCCCTGAAGACATTGAACATTTGAACGATCTTTTAGCAAAGTCCAAATTGGCTTCAAGTGCAAATAAGCATAAAAATCAACAACGTGCCGTTAATAATGGCAAGCCACCTTGGAAAGGATAAGCAGATTTATTATTAATATTATTAATTAAGTGCCTATTTTTCGCAGAAACAATCATTTTAAATTTAAGAAAACGTTTAAATCTAGGTATTGTAGGAACAGTTGTTTCCTAAGACTGAATTTTTGATAATATATCTACAATAATGTATTTTGTATACCACATGTTAACAAACCAATTGTTTTATTGATATTTACTTCTCAATAGAACTTAAATTGGGTTACAGCAGTATGAAGCTGACCGGAAGTTTCAAAACGCTAGAATCAAAGGAAATACGTTTTTTTTCCACAGCTTTAAAACCATCCTTTGAAAAATGTTTGCTGTGGAAATAGAAAGCATTTACACCAAACCAATCAATGTAGTTAGCCGTTCCAATCTAGAGTTGCTGCAGTTCGGGAGAAAATACTCGCCTTGAAGAAACATTTTAGCCGCTATCTGGGTAACCAAGTGTCTGAGAAACCCCTAATTAATTTCATAAATACCTTTCTTTTGATGTACCACTCGATGACTTTCGGAGCCCATGAAAAGTGTTGAAAAACTAAAGGAAACAAATTTCGTTAATTAAAAAAAAAAAGAATTGATAAAATTAATATTTTGAGCATAAAGTAGCAAATTACACTCAATTCTAAGCTCTGGGTCCTGATTATGGGATTCGCGGCGGATCGTTTTTAATCGACCTTTCAAATTCGACTCGCGTCGTATTATTAACAAATTCGTGCCGGAGCGAAAAAAAAATCTTCCAATATTGCAGTGATGTGATACTTTTGGTTTGACTATTTCTTCCAATATTGCTTTATAATAAACACCCTTTCGCCTGTGAATCCGCCAATAAGAAGCAGTCGGATTTCAACGCGCCAGGAAAAATTATGGCATTTCAAATTCGCCTTCGAATTCGTTAATTGGTCGAATTCAAAACGAGAAGGGGAAAGCGAAAGCAATAATTGAAAAATGTCAAACTCGCTAGCAAAACGATTCACCACGAATCCCATAATCAGGCCCCTGGGTGTCGAGAAATTCGTATCAGATTAAATTTTTGGAAGAAGTTAAGGTCCCTGACCTTGCAAATGCGGTTTTCAGTAACTGATACAGTTGGGCCTTAAATTTTCATACATCTATGGATATAATCTGCCTTGGAAGTTTATGAGTTGCGGCCATAGCCAAAATCTTTAAAGAAGGGACTCAGAACTTGCACTTATTTGACAACCACATTCAGTCAACTCGGCTTCTAGTTGGATGTCTTTGTAAGGAATTTGCATATTTGATTCATCGTTTGACTTCGTTGTTTCAATTTATAGAGGATCATGTGTACACAATTACGAATGTCAAATGGAAGATTGCGTTAGAAGAAATTAAGCGTCCGCGTTGTTAAAATTGTGTAAACCGATTATTTGTTATTCCAGACTCAGAAAAAATTAAACAATCGATAATTGGTATGGAAAATAAATTAATTTTAACTTTATTAGATCATTCAATAATTAGTTGTCAATGTTATTTCAATATAAACCTTCATTCGAAGCACCGTTATACCCTAAAAAAAGTATAGTATATTAACCATGAATGTTGACATTTTAATCTTTTATTCAAATCTAATGTACTTAAAGCTAACACTATTTAAAAAATAAAATACAAATTCTCTTTACCGTTATTTAAAATATTAAACAAAAACATAAAACAAATAATTCTTCTGTATAAAAAAGACAATAAACAATAAGTTCGTGTATACCTCGTGCCAGTTTAGTAAAAAAAATCATAAATATTCTGTTTTCTTTTTGTCTTGCTATAACACAATAGTGCATATATGTATGTGTATGTGTGTTAAAATCCTACATTTATTGTTAGTTATTCTTTGTTTTTGGAATTTTGGGTATATCATACAAATACAATAATTAAAGTGAACTTAGATACCTTAAACTTAAATGATTTGAACTGAATTAACTGATAACTTGAGAAACAATTAAAAATCTAATCACATTGAACTTTTTTTTTGTTAAAACACAACCAAGTGAAAAATCAGAATGCAACAAATGAATGTGTAATATGTGCTCTTAGAGAAAGAAAAGCTATTTATCTCGAGGCAGAGATACTAGAGATAGAGAGAGAGAGAGAGAATTAAAATCAATCACAGATTAAAGTGATAAATCGAATGGAATTGTAGATAAATAGGTATCATTTTCAATAACTATTATAATTACGAAGGAGAAGGAGAGAAAGAGAGATCATTATGTATTAAAAAAATATTTTGTTCATCATCATTATCAGGAAGGTCTTATCAAGCCATTTATCACACTGGAAAACTATTGATATTTCGAATGATGGAAGAACATCACATTCATTCTTTGTATGTGGATTGACCAAGAAACGGTACAATCACATCAATCATATTTGGATAAACGAGATATTTGTTGACCTCCTCGCACAGTTTACTCTCAATAACTTTGGTAATGACGCTCCAATCGAAAGTATGATCACCGACGGTTGGTGTTGCAGATATCCATAGTCTCGGTGGTCCACGGAAGCTATGAGAAAGACAATTTAAATTTTTGAAATTCTCAATTTAAATTGAAAACTTACGACAGCCAAATCCTATCGGAGGGCGGCGGTGGAATGTTTATGGTTATTCTGCCGACCAATCCCTTCAAATCCACACGTAGAGTTATATTTGTGCTCATGTTTTCCATGGCTTTTTGAACATATGACAATTCAGTGGCATACTGGAAGAGATTGGAAGCAGCAATACGATCGACAATCTTAAATAAACGCTTTGCATTACCCGGCGATGAATTGAAGAATTGACTGCTGCAATTAGAACATTTGTTTAAAGAAACTATTCTTCCAAATAATGTCTTACTCTGATGAAGCATTTTCCAAAGAACCAACAGTTGGACTACCAGTTTCAGAACTTGAGGCACCACTACTCTCAGCATCACTGTCATAGATAGCACAATTAGTTAGAACTTCATCGAGCAGCTGATCGGTGTTCTTAGCTGCCAATTCAGCTTCAGCATATGTCGGCGGTGGAGAGCTGCCCATTGGTGGGATTCCATTTGTTTGAGATGCGTTCGAACCGATCATTTCATTCGTAACAACAACTTTTGTATGTTGGCGCTTTAATCGAAGCAAATTTAGTTTTGTTGTTATTGTCATGTGCATAAGGCCTTCGTATGTTAGATCGGCATCAATCCATGTACCACGTTCGTCGATGACCGGCTGCGAAACACGATGCACCAGTGGTGGGGTGTCGCCCAGGAAAATCTGAGTTATTGACACATCTTCCATAAAACCAGGAAGCTAAAGGAGGAATATCGTTTTGATGAAGTTCTATCTAAGAGTGAGTAGATTTATGCATACCTTAATGGAACTCAATTTCTTTTGGAGAAAGTCTTGGATTTTACTCAAGAGAATTGCATCATTCAAACAGCTGAAGAGAACGCGCCCGACAAGAACATTGGCCCAAACTACACTGCCACATGGACCGAGGAATAAAGATTGATCGATTCCTTTCCAGAGTTCATCTTCTTGGCGTTTTTCACGACGATTCTATAAGAAAATGATGACAATTTAAAAACACAAAAGACACTCAAAACCTGAACATTTCTGCATAAACTACAAAAAAAGCTCAAAGCTCAAAAAAATTAAAGAAATTAAATAGTAAATTTATAAAATCATACTTTTGTTGGTGTTTTTTGCTTCTTCGAATTCGGAGATCTAAAAACTGGAATGCGTTTTTGATTACATGCTTTCTACAAAACCAAATAAAAATTCAAAATGTCTAGTAAACAAAATTAAAACAGAACAAAATGTGAAATGTTAATAGAGAAAGAAACAATTACTTGATAACGCGCCATAAAGCGAATGTATTCAATTGGATTTCTAGCTGCACAGGTGCTTATGAGTAAGCCCTCATAAGTGTCGTCGCTACAGGAGCCTTGTGAATCGTTGGGTATTTTCTCCCAATCAGTCGAATCAGCGTCAGTTGATTCGGCTTTCTCGGTAGGTGCTGAATTACGTTTCTTCGGCTTTTCAGCTTGATAATAAAGCTTCTCTGCCTTTATCAGATTTTCACATGCATTTGTATCCTCTGCGGTGGATGTGTCTTCTTTGTTCTAAAAATGAGGATCACCAATTAGTTTGAAATTCGAATATGAGAGATAAATACAAACCTTTGCAGTTTCTGGGAGTATAGCTGCTGCTTTGGCAGCAGCTTTAATATCAGCCTCTGATACCATGACAACATTTGGCAAATGCAGATCTTGATCATTGATGTCGCCAATGCTGGCTGCAACAAAGCGTCTGTACCTGTCCGAGTAATTGTTAGGTTTTCGAAAATCAAATGTTCGTCAAAAATAGGTTACCAATCCTCTTTCTCACGATCGCCACGGGCAAAGAGTAAAATCCTAGTCTCATCCCCACACGGTACCGTGACCTCCGCCAATTCAAGATCCGGAGCGTTATCCTGAAGGCTCTGTAGCTGGAAATCAGATAAAATAAAAATAGGGAGATTCGAATAAAAAAAGAAAAAAACTCACATCGGCATTAAGGACTGTAGCTGCGAAATCTAGATCGCTTTCTTGGTCGGTTTGACCGTTACGCTCAGAACGATCATCCATCGATTCCGTGGAGTTTTGGTGAGGAAAATTACCAGGTGCTAATGAATTTTCTTTCGAGTCGGAGTTTTTGTTCGATTTGGTATCGAATATCTTCTCATCCAGGCTCTTGGTGCTTGAGGGCCGTTTAAGTGGCTTTTCCTCTTTGTTGTTAACAAATGTGAATGTATCTTCGGACGTTTGTCCTTCGGTGTTTTTAATTATCAACTGGATTGGATATTTTCGGCTGAAATATCTGTTAGCAAAACGGAAGTGGTATAGCTCAATATTGAAAAAGTAATCCAATAAAAATAACCTTTTTCTCGCTAAGCCTCTTGGCAACATTTCAATGCGACACCCAAGTAGATTGAATGTCCTGTGGCGAGTGAATGTGATGGTCTTCCTATCAATTGGTGGTTCATTCCACATTTGTCGCTTGGAAACATGTGCTGTTGTGTTCGAAATTCTCAGCATTGAACCTTCAAGAAAGTAAAATCTCAGTTCCATTCAGTTTCATCTCAAACCAAAACTTACCATCGAGCTTGACATATACCGACTTTGTCATGGAGACATGAAAATTGGCCGGATCATAGCTATGAATCTCATTCATCCATCCGGTATAGGTTTTGACAGTCTTGTGCTCTTCCACGGCAGGAATTTCACATATTGGCATGTTTTTGAAGTCGGGAATTTCGAATTTTGAAATCTCAGGTCCATGTATGGAGACACGTTTAACAATCAATTGCTGAGTATAGTCGAAGACAGAGCTAAAGATCAGCATAATCAAGAGACACGAAAAAACACCCCTAACAAAGTCCGGAATGGATGGAAAACTGAGAACAACCAAGAGCATCAAGAACGAGATAAATGGAATGCTCTTGAAGCAAACGTAGATAGCGTTGAAATTTGGCTCTGACTTTGTCAAAACCGATTCTGTATTTTCTCCGTTCGGTTTAAGATCGCCAATTCCTGATTTCAAGGAGTCAGCATTCATTTTAAGTTCCCCAGATTTGGCAATATTTTCGATGGGAAGATCCATCGAGTTCTTCTCTCGAGATTCTCCAGATTCAGCTGTTTCGGTTGGCTGGGTGACTGGTACTGCCGGAGGAACCATGTCCTCCAACATTTCAACGCCCGATTCTATTTCGACGTCTTTTTTGCCAGCAACTATGCCTTTCTTTTCTACTGGACTTGGTGCTGTAGCAGTGGCAGTTGTTGCAGCTACTGCAGCCTCTGCTCCTTCAACCACTGGCTTCTTGCGTTTTCTGAGGAAAGTACTCCGCAACGACTGACCCGTCGATGCTGCAGCAGTGCCACGATTTGGACTGGGTTCTTTCTTAACACTACCAACACTACTAGCACTGCCACTGTTGCTGTTATTGACTGCTAGTGAAGTTTTCGTTGAGGAATTTACAGTAACTTGGGTGCGAGACTTGACTTTTGACTTTAAATGAGCAAACGAACGCTGAATCCGAGAGCGTTCGACATCTGCTTCCAGTAGTATATCTGGTTCGATATCCGAATCTGAATCACATTTGAAAGCTTCCAGCGACAGTTCATCGCTTATCGAACTGTTGATTGTGGCATTATCTTGATCGGAATCAGGATCATCTGCTGAAATTAAAAACAAAAAACTCAACACAACTCTTGAAAGTTAAAGTAATACAACACGCACCTTTTCCAATTTGTGGATTAGTACTCTTGGATGATTTCATTTCTTCCATAGCCTGAGATATTGTTCCTTTGATTAGCTTCCATGCTCCCACAGAGTTCGATTCGCTCGACGATAAAGTTGCCATTGATGTTGCTGCAGTACTGTTAGGCCCTTCAATACTGCCCGATCTAAGTACGCAATTAAATCAACATAAAATATTTGCTTCTTCCTCAGGAACAAGATAAAATATAAACACTTTCATCCATTCACACGATTCTGCTTACAAAGGTTGAAAAAAAGCTATTTTTAGGACTAAGTTAAGATCGGCGATAAAATTGTTGCTTTTTCGATAAGCTTTACTCTTATCTCATGTTTTGTTATGTTAAGCAAACCACTCCAAAATTAAAACGCAAACAAATCTTTGAAGATGTTGCCTATCCAAAACGTAAGCAATTAATGAGCAATCGCATATCACATTTCGGAGCTCGTTCTCAGTTGGTATGGTAAGTTCTTCAAATAAATAACAAATGAGGAAGTAAGAAATACACCAAAGTTAAGCTCAATTGAGTGCATTCCGAAACCTAGTTCTGATTGGTTGAGAACAAACTAATCAACCAATAAGAACGAGTTGACTATACGTAATCACTAGGTTTCGGAATACGAAGTGACGTGTGCGTAGTGGACTGAGTCATGTTTTATTCATTAATTTCGTATTTTTGGAGAAAGAATGAAGATAGAATAGACAAGGTTTTTATGTATGAATCTGAGGACCTCTAGTTTTGATTTAAATTTATCAAAACAAACATAAAATGTAAAAAAAGGAGCCAAGTTCTCTTATGTGCGAACAACACTATGTAAAAAGTCATCCACCAAAAGTAATGAGATCTAAAAGATTGCAAAATTCTTAACATGTAAAAGTGTTATATTGAATATTTTAAATCACAGATTCACAGTCAAACTCGTGCCCATAAAGTTTTTATTTCATCTTTTTTTTTTTGAATTAGGAAATAAACGATGATGGGATTTTGTATAGCAAAACAACTACTTAATCCAAAATGTAAACATTCCTTATTCTAATTTCATAGACTTCACTTTTGTGGCCTATTCACTACGTTAACACCGGAGAGGGGGTTAGGTACTAAGCGTTAGCTTAGCTTTCCTCTCTATTTTTTGCCTTTTATAGTAATACTATCTGACCCTGCAGACTTCGCACTGCTTCAATCAATAATCGATAAGGATAACCCTCTACCACACTACCCAACCCACTACCCCCTTGTGCTAACCCGGTACGACACTACTCTGTTACCCGCTACCAATTATTTCTTCACGCTTACCGTTACACCATTTATTTTTTTTTTTTTGCATTTCAATTTTTCATTTTTCCAATTTTTTTTTTTTACTTTTTCTTGCTTACCAGTTCCATCACAAATTTTCCAGTTTCCCTTTGAAAACCAGTGAGTTTTCCGAGTTCCTTTCTAAAACCCATTTTTAAATTTTCCAGTTTTCTATTTGAAAACGACTGCACTTAATATTATTATTATTATTATTATTATTTATTAACAAGTAATTAAAATTACATGGTAATGCACCAAGTGTGAGCCTAGCTGCTGGGACTATTGGCTCTGTTTGAATAAATTACAGTATAAGATTGCATTTTTGTATGAAGTTCGTTATTAATTCTATATTGTTCTGACTAGGGTTTTTTAAAATATCATAAATGTTATTGTTTTTAAACATGTTTCTTATTATGGGTTGCAATAATGGGCATTGTTCCAAGATATGGTTTAGGTCTAATCTTGTATTGCATGTAGTGCATAGGGGGGGCGAGGCTTTGTTGAGTAGATGTTGGTGAGTTGTTGTGGTATGTCCAAGGCGAAGGCGTACGAAGTTGGATATGTCTCGTTTAGAGACATTTGTGGGGTATATGACGGTGTTTTTTTCGGGATTGACTTTTTTGTAGTGATGGTGATATAGGTTCCAGCTGTGGGTTGTTATGAGTTTTGAGGCTTTTTGGATAGCTTTCAGTAGGTCTGTTTTAGTGAAGACATTAAAGTTGTATATCGGTGAGTTTATGGCTGAGTTGGCAGCGGTGTCCGCGTATTCATTGCCAATGATTCCGACGTGTCCAGGAGTCCACATCAGTTTCATATTTTTTGAGGATCTCATAAGTTCATATCTAATTTCTGATATGATATCGGAGTTGTTGTTAGGGTTGGTTACAGCGTTTAGTACTGAGATGCTGTCGGAGCAAATTATGTATTTATTTTTTTTGGTTGCGGTTTTGAGGGCTTGAAGGATAGCATAAGCTTCTGCTGTGAAAACTGAGGCGAACTCTGGCAAGTTACCGATGGAGCTTATAGAACCGTTTTCAGATACAACAGCGAATGAGGTATTGATGTCTGTTTTGGATCCGTCGGTGAATATGAATTTCCATCCGTCAGCTTTAAGGTCATGTGATATGGCTGCGAAGAGTTGTTGGTAGGTACTGTTCTTCGTGCTGGGTTTTTTTGTACTGAGCCATTGTATTTATCACTGATTCCTGACTGAGGGACCATGGTGGATATCGTGGAGTTAAATTTCGGTTTTTTTTTGTAGGCAAATTAAATTGGATTGCTGTAGAGAGTATGGTGGTTATGGTAGATGGTATTTTCTTTGGGAGTTTGAGGTCGAGAGCATTTTTTATATCATTTTCGATAATCGAGTTTTTGGTGAAAACTAGTTTGGCCAGCAGCTTATTTGTGATTAAGTCTCTTCGTTCCTCAATGGTGGGTAATCCAGCTTCCGCTAGTATATTGATAATTGGGGTGGTAGGGAACGCATTTACACTTCTCCTTGCTGCGACGTTGTATGTTGGTTTTATTATGTTTAGCGTTGATTTAGGACAATATCCATATATGTACAACCCATAGTCTATTTTACTTAATACTAACATTTTTGTCGCATAAGTTAACGAATTTATATGCATATTGCTTTTATTTGAAGCTAGATATCGAATAATATTAGTCCTCGCAGCTAGTGATTTCTTAAGTTCTAGACAATGAGTGTTCCAGGTATATGTTTTATTAAATATAAGTCCTAAAATACTTAAATAATTTACATGTTCGATAGTTATGTTATTTACAATGATGTTAGGTTTAGAGCATTTACGTTTTCGACAAATATGAAGCAATTTACATTTTGGAATTGACAATTTAGCACCTGACGTGTTTGACCAATTTATAATTTCATCGATTGCGATTTGAAATAAGAATTTACTCTTTTCAATATCTTTAATTTTACATAGAATATATATATCGTCAGCATAGATGCAGTGATCAAGCGATTTGTGGTTTGTTAAGATTTTATTTAAATCATTAAAAGCTATAATGAATAGAACCACTGAGAGGGGTGAACCTTGTGGAATACCGTTGTGCAATGGGAAGTTGGAAGAGTACACATTGTTAGTTTTGACGCAAATGGTTCTGTTTGATAGAAATGATTTAATATATCCATACATTTTCTTTCCAATTCCCCATTGCAAAAGGGTTTTTAAAACAATGTGGATTCCTATTCGGTCGAAAGCTTTTTCGAAATCGAGAGATAATATTGAGACGTGGTTTTTGGTCGATAGAGCTTTAGAGATGTAGTAGTCCATGTGAAGGAGGGCATCGGCACATCCTCTGTTGGACTTGAAAGCTACATGGTTCGGGCACTTAATATTACATGCAATTTTCCCTTTGAAAACCAATGAGTTTTCCTAGTTTCATTCGAAAACCCATTTTGAAATTTTCCAGTTTTTCACTTGAAAACAAATGCATCCACAATTTCATACAATTTTCAATTTGAAAACCAATGAGTTTTCCCAAAACCCATTTTGAACCTAAAAATTCCAAGCAAAAAAAATCTAATTTTCGCCCTTTGTTTGGTTTTTTCCAGTTTTCCCACCCTCCCATGGGGTTTTTCCAATTTTTCTTTCACAGAAATCATCACTGAATACAACAGTATCAACCAAAAAATTTCTTAAATATCTGTTGGGCCATTTCGGAGTCTATATATATAGAGAAGAGATAGTATTATGGAGAGAGCGTGACACGTGAGTCATTGACATACATGGAGTGCTAATCGTATGAATTTTGTATACAAAATTTGAATAAGAAATGGTTCAACTTCAATTTAACTACATTAGCGCCTTTTAGTTAAAGTGTTTTGTCCTTTATTAAAAAAAAAAAATAGAATCACAGAGAAGTTGGTAACTGGCAGTCCATGCAGAGTATGTCAATCGCGTGATTTCTCTACTAACAATTAAACACCACTTAAAATTGAATATCTGGCAACCCTAAAAACACATCAGCTCAATTTAAACGTAGTTTTAAAGTTTAGTTTTTCTACTAAAAAAACAACTCGTCCCTTACATCAGTAGGTGTACTGACAGAGAAATTGGTCTTAACATGTGTTATATGCTGATTCCACTGACGCTAATCACAAGATTTAGCGAAGTAGATTAAGAACAAATCTCGACTTTTATGGGATTAAGGGTACAGAATAACAGTACATTCAGTATAATTCTACATTTTCATCCACTCTTAATCCGAGAAAATTCTAGATTTGTTCTTAATCTACTTCGCTTAATCTCGTAATTAGCGTCAGTGGAAACAACATACTAGGGTACACCAAAGTGAGCCTTTTATCAAAGTTCATAATCATACTTTACTGTAGAACAATTTTTTTCCTAGAATATGACCAAGAATCATATCCCAAAGTATGGCATTCGAATTACGTGTATAGAATTTATGTTTTTAATTAAGTTAATCAATTAATGATTAACGTCAATAATCATGGTTAAGATTACTTTTTTAATCATGATTAATTTAATCTGATTAAAATTAATCAAATTTATTAATTGATTAATTTCTGCTTTGATAGTTTTTACTATTTTTTTTTAAGAAAAGATTAGAACAGAACTTTTTCCCCGTCGATTACAATTGGTTCGTTTAGATCGGATTTATGGCAAAAACAGGTACATATATGAGAACGGAGTCTTAAAATTTCAAACTGCATACCAAATAGGTTCAATGTCAGTCCATGCAAGGGATTCTCAACATCCATTTTCTCTCAAAAAACGAAGATAAGATTATTTTTTTCAATTTCTAGTAAGAAAAGTAAGTATACGCCACAGTAGACAATGCAAAAATATTGCTCACATAACTGTTAGCAAGAAATGTTTGTCCACAAATCCATCTTGGTTGTAAAATAGAAACCATTAAACCTGCTTTTGTCGGTTCATACATTCAGATTTGTGATCAGACTTAATTCAGATCAATTTCAAATGGTTTTACATTTTCAGCTGGCGGCTCAATAAAGTACACATGCTCTTATGGAACGCGCCGTTGGTCAACTGTATTTCTGTCTTCCTCTTGATTTATGTTCTTTTACTTTAATTTTTTTGAAATAGCTAATTTTCACATCAAACAAAATAGAGTGGATAAGCAAAGTATACTAAGTACTTTGTTAGCAACGTACACGGATTGCCGAGTTCTATTTGGGTTTTTAATTGGGAAGCTAAAAACAGCATTCTGTTTTTAACATCAAAAGGGATGTTTTTCACAAGAAAGGAGCCTATGCAAGTTGAAATGCAGGCCCAAGTTGGATTTGAACCCGCACTTTTTAGATAGAACTCAATGATTCAACAAGTTAATCAAAATCCGTTCAGAGGTTTCCGATATTAAGGAATCTAAAATTGAAATGATGCAATAAAATAGGACAAAGTTGATTTGATTATTCGATTTTTGTCTTTCATTGTCTTACAATAGCGATAAATAAAACGACAGCATGTAAAGTTATTTCAGAAAAAAATTTATTTAAGTTTAAGATATTTTTTCAATTTTTTTTTTGTTTGCTTTTGGTATAAGTAAATGTTACAAAGTTTATTTTTTTCCTTGCATTTTAATATTATTTTGTTTTTTCATATAATTCTTTTAAGTATGTCATTTTTCTTGTTTAATAAAGAAAACTTCTTTTAATTACTTTTTATTAAATTTATTGATTTTTTTTCTCAAAGTTTATTTAACTGAGGAATCGAATTGGGATCCCTCGAAACGAATTTATTTTTTTATTTTGTTTTTATCCTACGAGCTATTTCGTAACGTGTTTATTATTTTTTTTTTCTTTTAATAAGTAACGACTAAACAAAACGAAACAAAAAACTAAATCATAAAACCTACAAAAAATGTTTAACATAATTTGTTTATTATTGAGACTATAATTCAATAAGAAATGAATATAGTATTTAAATTATTTTATTGTTTACATTATTTTTTTTTAATAATATATTTTTATTAAATGTATCGTATAAAATATTAAAATATTTTACTATTAAATATTTTGCTAAAAAAGGAAATTTTTAGGAAGAGGTATCTCAAGACCGGGAGAGGCTAACGACAGGGATTTTTTGTTTGTTTCCTTACCGAAAAGAAACAACAGTTATAATGTGATCGAGCAATCAAGAGGCTATAGGATGTTTTATTTTTATTCTGTTTGATTTAAATATTTTTCCGTAATTCTATCAAGCGCTGGGTTTTAGGAGCTTAAAATTCGATATTTATACATAAATAAGGTAACAATGATTTTTATTTGAATAAGAAGACCTTATAAATGTATTGCGGTTTCAAGGATAATAATTATTTTTCGCATTGCGTCATAAGAGCGACAAATAGATTTAAAAAGTTCTTTTTTTTATTTAAATTTTTATTAAACTAGCACCAGACGCATATTTATGTTTACTTTGAGAAATTTAAATTTGACTGTATTTATAGGAAAAATACAAAACATTTTAATTCCGTAAATCTTTTCATTTTATTCGATTAAAAAAATTTAGCTCAAAAATATTTGAATTAACTTTTGCTTGTGAATATGAAAAATATTCACCCATCACGGCGCGCGCCCTCTCCTTCCTTTAATTTTATGATTTTGTCACTTTTTGTTGTTTAATTAATTTTTGCTTTAGGTTAATTTTTCTTTTCTCGTTTGCTATATCAATTTGACTAATAAAAATTACTTTAAAAAAGAACACTACCTACATTAATGGTTTTCTTCTTCTTCTTCTTGTTTTGTTTGTTTGTTTTGGTTTAAAAAATTTAATATTCAATTTCATTTTTTTATTTTTGTTTATTTAAAAAATTTGTACACTAACAGTCGCTAATAATGACGCAAATTAAAAAAATGCGTACATTTGAAAATTTCTATAAGGAAAATAAATAAATAATTTAAAATTCCAATAAAAAAAAATAACATAGGAGAAGTTGTATGATAGCGTTTTATGAGGGTGTTGTACCAATTATTATTAGTTTTTTTAAATTTAATGTTTGTTTGAATTAGTTGAGGTTATAAAATGTATTAATTTCTGTTTGTTTTGTTTCTTTTTGGAGGAAGATTTTATTTATTTATTAAATGTTCGGTTTTATTTGAAATTGTTTAAAATTGTATTTTTATTGAATTTTATTTAAAAGAGATGGAGGATATTGGCTAGGTGAGCTAATTGTTTATTTTTTCATTTTTGCTACGATTTAAATGTGTTTATCATTTTTTTGTTTATATTTTATTTTTTTTTCCATTTTATTTAAATATATATTTTTATATAAATAGACTATTAAGGCAAGTATTCCACTAAAGTCAATTAAGTATATGTATTATTCTTTTTATTTTTGTTTTGCTTACGTTCTGATTCTGTTTTTGTTTTTGTTTTTAACCCTTTCTGGACGGTAGCCGTGCCTGTGTGTTTTTTTTTTTGTTTTATACAAAACAGAAATGTCTGTTGGTATTTGGGCCGGGATTGTTTTACTCAAAATTTGTAATTGTTTGTATACCAGTTGTTGTTTTACAAGATTTCTTTTAAAATGCAATTTTTGGTGAAAATTTAATTCAACTTGCTTGCGGCATGTGGAGTCTTTTTTTACGGTTTTTAAATCTCCACCCGTCTTGAAAGGATTAACGATTGAAAGAAAGTATGAATAAGAAATTAAAAAAGTGAAGAGAATTTGAAGTCTTAACAAAAAACGAATCAAAATCGAAAAACTCCTCTTGAAATAATTATTGTAGTAGATTGTGTCAAAAAACGGGCTAGGCGCATTTGGAGTTACTTCTTTCAATTGACTTCTTTTACTTCAATGCACCTCAAACCCATTTTCGAAAGTTATTTTTCTATTAAGTAAACTATATTTCTATTTTGACTATGGCTCATTGTTTCTTTGTGTTGCAAACAAAAACTGGGTAAGCTTATAAAAAATTGTAAGGCTTGAGAAAAATGGGATCTGCTACGTTTGTACGTGTCCACTTTTCTTCATTCAAACAGGTACGATTCATATTTCGAATTTTCTTTTCCTCTGAATTTTTAAAATTCGCATTATTGTTTTACTTGTCAAATAGGCTTACGGTCCTCTTCATAGGTTTTGTTTTGAAGAAATTATTTAAATCTGAGATTAATAATTTATTTGTGGTTCAATAAAACTTATGTCGTTTTCCATTGGTCGTCCAGAAGCATTCGGAGGAGTCCAGAAGTCTTCTGAAACCGTTCCATTGGACTGACTTTGACAGACGGAATGCTTCTGAGAAGAGCAGATCTCTTCTGTTTTGAAAACAGAAGCGTCCGAAGAATGACACATACACCATAACCCGTTCCATTGGAGGTAGAAGAAGAAACGTCAAAAAAAGACCAATGGAAAACGACATTAATATGGAGTTAAAAAGTGTGACAGCAATTCTACTATTCAGAGTGCCTTGCTCTTGTTGTTTGGGTTCATGTAATATACAGAGTATGTTAGGTCTGATATCTCAATGCGATTTTTTCAAGTTACCCCTATTATGACCTGCAAGTCAATTAGACTTATACGCCGAAAGCTGGCGGATTGGAAACGTTTTCTATTGCCATAAAGGAATCTTCGATTCTACACGTCAGAATTGGTCTAACTGAAAATCTTGGTAACTGCTCAAAATTGCAATTTGTTCGTGCTATCCACCTATTCTTTTTAAACAACTCTTTTTTTTATGGTGAACTACTTAACATTGAACTTGGATTTGTGGACGTCATCAGTTTTTAATATGGGAAGACAGGCGGAAATAATTCTTCGCAATACCACAACATTTAAATTCGGTTGAACAAATGCGGACATTGGACTCATTCCTGATTTTTCAAAAGTAAACTAAACTTGTCTCGGGAAATAGGGCTTTTAGGGTAGCCTCGAATTTGTTAAGGTGTCAAGTTTCGAGAAATTTTTAGAATTGCATAACCCGGCGGCGGCCACACGAGCAAGTTCTAGCTAGCAAGTTGGCATACAATCAAATATTTTACTCACGCCAGTCAACTGACTTGCGAATTTTGAACCCAGGTGCCTGATTTTGGGATTCGCGGCGAATCGTTTTAAATTCGAACTTTTCAAATTCGACTCCCGTCGGATTTTCTTATTAGCTAATCGCGCCGGAGCGAAAAAAATTCTGCCTATATTCCAGTGATTTGACACTTTTGTATTGACTAATAGCGTTTTTTTTGTCGTCCGGAACTGTTCCTAACCAGTCTGAATTTGTTCACTTGGCACAAAATGACAGTTCTTGTTCTGAATAGAACAGAAAAATGATTCCGAATTTAAACAGAATCACGCATACGTGCACACACTCGCACACACTTACTCGACGACATGTTTACAAATAAAGAAAATAAAAACAATGTCATCTCATCTGTAATTCTGTATATGAGGATTCACAAATACATACAAAGACATTCAACCATTAGAAGCAAAAAAATGTGTTTGCATGTTAGTTTGGTGTCCGGAATCGGACAATTCCGGATTACCAAAAAGACGCTATAATTCTTCCAATATTCCAGTTAATAATAATAAACAGTGCTGCCGCAGAGAAAAATATTTTCGAGTCCCAGAAACTTGAAAAACGAGTCATATACAAAAATAACGAGCAAAACAAATGTAAACTATTTCAGAAATCATTTCTTTTTTTAATTTTTAACATACAAGAAATTAATTGTATGGTTTGAATGTTCGAATTACAAGCGTTTAGGACAAGAAATAACAATTTAAACATTATGATTATATTTTTTCCAAAATATAAAATTCTTAGTAATTGTACCTATTTTTGTCTGCAAAAAAACGAGTCAAACGTGATAAAAATGAGTCCCGGAGTCAAGGAAGAAAAAACCTGTCCATTTTGACTGTAGAGCCCATCGGTAACACTGGAATAAACATTCTTTCGCCTGTGAATCCGCCAATAAAAAGCTGTCGGATTTCAACTCGTTAGCACATTCGCCTTCGAATTCGTTAATTGGTCGAATTCAAAAAGAAGAAGTCGAAAGCGAAAGCAATAATTGAAAAATGTCAAAGTCTCTAACAAGCCGATTCGCCGCGAATCCCATAATCAGACCCCAGTAGACGAGCAAGTAGAAAGCCAAGTAAATTGACAGGTCGAAATGAGCTTTATTTTCTTTTGTTACAAGCAGTTAAACTTGCAAAAAATCGTTCAAATGAAATGAATGAATGAAATGAACCAAAAATGTGAACTGGCCAGCAAGTTGACTAACAAGTGGCTTGCCACCTACGTCACACTAAGTACATAGATAGAGATTTGACAAATAAGAAATGTAATGTAAGAACTTATGGTTTTAATGACAGCTACTAGCGCAAAAATAATGCTGTCGCCACTCAGAAATTGGTTACATCTTCAAACTAAAACCTATAGAACGGACTCTTGACCTTAATTATGTATGTAGATTCCAATCACACACCCCAAATTAAAAATTGTACAAAATCGATAAAAAAAAAACATTCAATCTCAAAAATTTGATCCTCGTGTTTTTATTAAAATATAAAAAAATAAAAAATCCATAATAAAGGGGTCATTCAACAATATTCAAATATATTTTTTTTGTATTTATTTTATTTGCTTTTTGAAAGCATTGCACTAAAAAATCATAATTTAACGGTTCTGACACAACCTACTTCTTCATTAGAAAATAAAAAAAAAATAATAATAATTAAAAATATCTAACAGGCAAATAATAGAGAAATATGAAAACAAAAACAAAGAATTAAAATTTAAAAAAAAAGCTACTCTCGATTTTTTAACAAGAAAACAAAATCTTATTTTAATTTTTCTTGATCATGTGTTTGTTATAGTTTGCATAATTTTTTTGTTTGTTTATGATTTTTTGTTTCTCATGTTTTTTTTTTTTTAATACAAATTACAAAATTTTTTCTAATTTAATTTCATTAATATAACTACAGTTTTCATATTCTTTTTTTTTTTTGTTTTTTAATCATTTTTGTTTAATATAATATTTTTTTTTATAATTTAAATATATATTCATAAAAAAACAGGTAAAAGTACTTAATTATTTTTTTTTCTTTATTTTATTGACAGGTGAAAAAAAAACACTATATTATAATTTTTTTTAATAATGTTTATTGCACATACATTGATTTAAAACAATATTTGATTTTGTTTCATTTATGATGACATAATTTTATAATTGTTTTTGTTTTTTTTTTTTGGTTTTGCGTTTAATTTTTTAAAAATCAATACAAAATGTCTATATTTATATATAAAAAGTTGTCTAGTGTTTGTTAATAATAAAATTATGTTTTTTTTTTTTTTGTTGCAATAGTTTACATTTATATATAGAAAAATAATAATAAACAGTGTGTAAAAAATTAATTGTTTTTTTTTTGTTTGTTTTGTTCTAGAATAAGAATTAAATGGTTTTAAAAAAAGTTAAAATAATTAGGAGAACAATAATAATAATAATAATAATTAGCTAATACTGAACACAAGCAGTAGGTAATAATTAGGGCTAATAAATTATTATTTCCATTTGATTTTTTTATGAGTGAAAAAAGATAACATTTCACATTTTTTTTTTTGCTTTACTGATTCATGCAAGCATGTAATTTAGATTTGGAGAGAGAGAAAGAGAGTGATAGATTGTGAGTTTAAACTAAATTAAATCTAAAAAAAAAAACAAACAAATAAAAATCTAGCACCAACTGCAAATAATTCAACTAAAAATTAATCAATAATTATAAATATTTAGTAACAAAAAACAAGAAAAAAAAATAAAATAAAATATTTAATCTGACAAGATTGCACATTTTTAGTTTCTTTGGCTCTGCGAGATATGCTTTAGTTTGGAGGATCTTTGATTGAAAATTATAACAGAGGCATGTGGAACCTATATCAGAAGGTTTGATGGATTCTGTGAATGTGATCCATTGCGAGGATATTTTTCTCTTCTGAATACAATGCTCGTTTGTATTTATTGCACATAAAAAAAGAGTTAAAAACTAAACTAGTATGGGTTAAAATAAATAAATCGAATATGAAAACAAAAACAATAATTAAATAAACTCTCACAATCCACGTTCTCGCTTCTTATGAGAGGCTTAGAAATTACAAATGTTTCTAGCCTCTGCTAGCTAGCTTGGTAATAATAAAAAGATGTTAAAAATTGTTTTAATATGTTTATCTACTATAAGAGATTTTCTTTTTTTTTTTGTAATTTTGGAGTTTGATTAATTTTTTTGTGGTGTATGATGTGTATATGTGTGTGAGTGTATGACTATTTATATAATTATTTTTTTGTTTGTTAATGGTTATTGCGCTGTTAATTAATTCGTTTCTTGTTTTGGTAAATGGTAACTTCATTTGTTGTTGTTTGGTATTAATTTTCTGTAGACGTATATAATTATTATATTTAAATATAATCGTTTTATTATTATCATGTTGAGAAGAGCGGATATTAAGCTAAGAAAAATGTTGATTTCTTTTTTGCTGTATTTTGTTGTTTGTATGATTGCAGTTGGATTTGCATCGTTCTACGTATATCGGGCTCTTGGGGGAAGCTAGCGTTAACACCAGCGAAAGGGCACAGCTCGGGGCCTGTCGGCTCCTTCTTTGACTAGAGGTTTATGATATTCTCGACCAGTACGCGAATGAATGGCACCCCAACACTGCTCACAATAGTACTGCAGGCATGTGACATTGGCACAAAAGAATGGTGCAAATTTGCCACCACAACGTTGTCCCTCGCACTCATCACACATTTGATCGTCCAGCACGTACGGTTTGACCTCTACACGCTTATCGATGTCTCCATGTTGCAGCTGTACAAAACGTGCCGAAATTGCGGCAATGTAGCTTTGCTGATTTGAAAAGGCCACACGTCCGGCACCTTTGGGATACTTGAGCTCCGGATCGGTGTCTATGCCAGCATAACAAACACCGCCGTACAAATGATCCATGATCATAGCTAATTCGAAAGCTTTGAGTGGGCGTGGCACACCACCAACGAATACGGTTTTTCTTGGATCCAACGACATGGTTGCGTCAAGAACATAATCGGCATCGGCCAAACGCCATGGGCGTATTTGCACTGCCTTGTCTTTGATCGTAGGCGATGATACACACAGATAGAGTTTCTCATCGTCTGTGATGCACGACTCAATTAGCTGCTGTACACTGTTCTCATCCTGGAACAATAGAAAAGCATATCCCTTGGGTGGGAAGTATGATTTCGATTCGGCTTTGTGTGGCCAATCGACAACCAGCGGCCCAAATCTCCGGAACGATGTGGTTATCTCATCTTCATCGATATCCGGTGGCAGTCCGCCAACGAAGACCTTCCGCGAATATCGAGCAGTCACTTCTGAGCCTTGTGAATGGGGCGATGATCTTGAGGGTGAATTCAACTTAAGATTGCCACCGCCATCGATGAAATTACCAGCCTCGTCAGACAAATGATCTCCAGTGACAGTCAACGATTTGGCCCGCAATCGATCGGGAACTGATCCAGCATCTCCACCCGGGCCAACATTGCCACCGCTTGCTGCAGCTGCTACACCCAAATTTCGCATCATATCATTGAGACTGTGCATATCGATGCCATTGCCGATTTGACAGCGATCCTGATAGCCATGATAGACATTGTCGCCGCCAGCTCCTGCGCCAACACCACCACCATTGCCCACCATACCCGGTGGTACAACGTCCAGGGAATAGCCAGGAGTTGGTGATGAGCCTTTGCCAGGAAATGAGATGCTTCGCCGATATTTGTTTGGCGAAATGCTATTCGATATGCCAGGCTGAGATCCATTGAAGGGGGAGTTTTCTGGTGGGCATGGATGATTTGGTGATAGCTGTTGCTGTTGTTTAGCCGATTGAGGCTGTGAAGGTCCTTGTTGTTGTTGCTGTTGCTGTTGCGGTGGTGGCATTGCACTAAGATCAAAAAAGTGTTATTTATTTTTAAATATATATATATTTTCTTTAGTTTTGTTTTCTTCAAGAGAGACAAAAAAAAAATTAAAACACAAATCTTGAAAGTATGTTTGTAGTTTTTTGACATAAAAACAATATATTTCGATCTAGTCAAAGCAGATTTATAATTCACAGAAAGGCAAAAGCGTTTTGACCGATGTGCGAAACAAAAGTGAGTTTGCAATCGTTCATTTTCAAATTCAAGCAATTAACCAAGTAAACAGGAATGCTTTCAACTTTATCACCAAGAAGCCGAAAGCCTAGAAAGGTTTTTGTTTAGCAAAAGGTCTACAAACATATTCCCATTCTACAAATTTCATCAGTATTCAATTTTAACCCGCTTCCGCCCAGCGTCACAAATATGCAACGGTGGAGGTTTCAGAAATGTTCATGTTCTTTAAGAAACAAAAAGTTTATTTTTTTTAAAGAAAAACAAAACGATTTCAGTTTTAAAATACAAAAGAAAAACTAAAAACACTGTTTTCTTAAAGTTAGATCGCAAAGTAGCAAAAGGATGACAGCATTACATAAATGTTACACTGGGCGTGATCGCAGTTACATATGTAAGTTTTAGTTTCACAAACAATTTTTTAAATATATATTTAAGAAGAGGAAACACTTTTTTGACCTAGCATTTTATGATGGATGGCTCACGGACGGTGTTGTCGTTTGTTAATCTCCATGTAGGTTGATTTGTTGTTGTTGTAAGTTGATATTGTTGTAGTGAATGTGTTGGACAAAATCAAATAATCACTGAAGAACAATCATAACTTTCTTCTTTTTTTTTTTGTGTAATTCAATTATTTTAAGGTGTGAGTTTTGTTTTTAAAAAATAATTTGATGACAATTTAGTTTTGTTCACATGTAACAATAGAAACACAACACATAAACAACACCAAACATAAAATTTGGCACCTAGGCATTAATTTTGTATTTTTTAACTAACGCGACACAAACATTTTGCTTTAACTAATTGTAAGCCGTTTAAAATTACTAACCGAAACTTTTAGTTTTCTTTGTTTTTGTACTTAATTTAAACAAAGCAACATTATTAGAGAACTTACTTTAACCTGTAATGCGATTGCGACTGCCCAGCGTAACAATTAGGTAAACGCAAACACATACACTCTCCACCACGCGCAGCAAGGTGTAATTGTCTTTTTCTACTCTTAATGTTATTTGGTAATAAAGGAAACACTTTTCCTTTCTTGCTTTCACTCTCACACTTAAAAATTTATACTTTAAACAGATAATTATAACAAAATCAAAAATTTACATCAATGAAACTTGTTTCTCAAAGGTTTTTAAAAGCGAAACTGAGCTGTTTCGGTCTAAAATGTTGTTGTTTTTGCTGTTGCTGAAGTGAACACACAATTACAATTTACACGAGACTTAACTGATTCCTTGAAAATGATTGAAAACAATAAACAATGACCATTCCATTGTTTTCAAATAGACTTATCTTCTAATCGTTTATTTGTCATCAGTGAGTTTATTTTGTATCATACAAATATTGATTTAAAGATCCCGACATATCACTGGAACAAAAACGCTTGACATTGGATTTTGAGACAATAGACAAAATGCGAGCGTTTTGGGTCACGGAGTATGTTCGTTTTCATCATAGGAACAGATGATAAGAAAACTCTCATGAACCGCGGCTTAAAACAGTAGAGACCCTCCTTAATAAGTTTGTACGAAATTTTCATTTGCAGTTAACATGGCCGCATACAACTTCGAGGTACTAGAGGAGTTTGTCTACCTAGGCTCCGCTATAAACACGGACAATAACACCAGCGCCGAGATCAGACGAAGAAAAACTCTTGCTAATCGCTGTTTCTTTGGGCTAAGAAAGCAATTGAGTGGAAAAGCCCTCTCTCCAGCAACTAAGGTAAAATTGTACAACACCCTCATCATTCCAGTCCTGCTGTATGGTGCAGAAGCATGGACCCTGACAAAATCGGATGAATGTGTCTTACGCTGTTTCGAGAGGAAAGTTCTTCGGGTCATCTTTGGCCCCGTGTGCATTCAAGGGGAATGGCGAAGAAGATATAACAGCGAACTTTACGGGTTGTACAACGACATGGACCTAGCCAGAAGGGTCAAGGTCCAGAGACTCAGGTGGCTCGGTCATTTAAAGCGGATGGACATCAATGCTCCAGCCCGAAAAGCCTTCGACACTATTCCCGAGGGACGTAGGAGGAGAGGAAGACCGCGACTCGGGTGGCGCACTCAAGTGGAAGAGGACCTCAATCAACTTGGAGTGCAAAACTGGAGACAGCTAGCTAGAAACCAAGCTGGCTGGCGGAGACTGTTGATTGAGGCCCAAGTCCACAACGGACTGTAGCGCCACCTTAAGTAAGTAAGTTAATATGGCCGCACGCCGCACAAATGTTCTCTTCGATTACATTGGGGAATATTCGATTTGTTGAGATAGCCTTTCAAACACTTGTTAGACCTAAAACCGTCCAACGAGATTATTGCGGGAAAATTCCCAAGCAAACAAACTTACATGAATGAAATGTGCCTAGAAAACATAACAACATTGAACATAACATCTAGAAACCGCAGCTGAAGAGATCCGAAGATTGTTTTGAGTTCTTGAATTTCCACAGCACAAGTGTTTGAAATATTCCAAGCTAAAAGTGGTAGTCATGTCTGTTGCAGAATAATACTAAGTGCTGTTTAACTTGAAAAAATGAAAACTAAGCAGTCTTAGTAATGTTAATGGCATCCATTGCCAGTGTTAAATGTCTCCTTACTTTGTGCATCTATGAATGTGCAAAGCAAGTAAATTCAAATTTTAATGTACCTTTATGACTCAAGAGGGTCGTAAAGAACTCGAGACTATTCAACAAAGCAAAAAGAAAACGCGACATCTTACTTTCTCTGCGAATCGCTATTACATCCAACGCGAATCAATAAGAGAACCCTTACCAGAAATTTCTGGTTTTGCCAAATCATGATGTTTTGGAGTTTGGAAAAAATGAAATCCGTTCATTTTGAGATGAATTTGTTGAACAGACAGAACACTGAATCTACAGAAAGCACATTGAACTGTTAGGAACTCGCTATCGAATAAATAAGTAAAAATAATGTGTGCATTCATCAATCTACTCCAAAACAAGTTTAACTTTCTGATAAAAAGATGTCGAGGTGGTGAATAATTCAATTAGTCGCATGAGTTTTGCAATCAAAAAAGCACTAATTATTGATAGTTGGGGGGTTTCCAAATGGAAACATGCTTATGATGTCATGCAACAAATTCCACAGCTTTATCGGAGTATTGAAGACTAAAGTTAGAAAAAAAGAGGTAATACTTTTCACGATTATTAAATTGGAAACTTTCGAATCAGGAAATTGATGCAATAATGAATAAATGAACAGAATTTATTTAATTGGACTACTATGCTTATCTTTCGTGTTCTATAATTAATTTTCTATGTCAGCATTGTCAGCCGACAACGCAGTTTTAATTTATTTGCTTTGCAAAAAAATCTCTAATAAGATTTTTTTTTAATAGCAAACAAAGAAGCAAGTGCAGTTCATTGAGGAAAAAAAGCTGACGACTTAAAAAAAAAAGATTCAGAACCTTGATGGCACAAGCCAACAAAGCTCATCATGAAAATATGAAAAAAATACAAAACAGAAAAAAAATAAATAAAAGCAGCCTCTCTTCAAAAGTGTCGTTGCTTTTTATACAACCAAAAAGGATGTTTTCATGCTGCACTTGCTTCGTTTTTTCTACTTTTTTTGTCGTTGTTGTGTTTGCATGTATACAAATAATAGAAGTAGACAAAAATGCACTGCATCAAGTGCAAACATGCAATTACATCAAGTGAGTGTTGTCGTCTAGGTGCACTCTTTATGTCTAGATGCATGTATGTTAACTTTACATACGTTAAGGGATAGGGACATTCATTGAGGCTACGATTGTTGTTACAGAGTACACCGACCGACCACCAAAAGATGGTTATGAAAGAAAATTATTATAAAAAAAAAAAATACAAAAATGCATCATCTAGCTTCTTGCATGAACCAACACATTCAATACATTTGAACGACACTGTGTCGAACGTTCTTGCTCTTGGGAATATTAATTTGAATCAAGAAAAAAGCGTTTAGGAAAACGAAATCTTCAAAGTGCAGTCTTACAACTCTGTGGCTGTCAAAACTCCTCAAAAAGTAATTCCATATTTTTACGAACCCTTTACTTGCCAAACTGGATCTTTAAATGCAAGTAAGAGAAAAGTTGGAAGGTAAAATCACTTTTTTTTAAACTTGTCAATCAACGTCGTTGGTGGTAAGCATAAGCCACCCGGAAGTGGGCTATGCTTCAACAACATTCCCCCTCGATTCCTTCGCTCTTTTTTGTCTCTCCTTCCTTCTCGTAAGTTTCTTCGTTCGTCTACTTTGTATCCGATTTGCATGAAAGCATTTTTATTCACTACATATTTTGTTTGATTTAAGGATGAAAACTGGAAAAACACGACACAAAAACGCGAATCGAGAGCGAATAGAATCAGCCGACAGAGTAAAAAAAAATACCTTCATCATTTCCCTCAACATACACGTGACATGCGCCCATTTGGCTCCCCCGCAGCAACAACAACAATAACAAAAACAACAATTATCAACGATGAATAAAAAAGAAAACAATTAAAAAAAGGAAAAGAAATCGTATGTGTATAAAACATTTCTGATAATAAAAAGATCGAATACCTTTTGCGATTGAAGAAGTTTCCTTGGAGGAAGTTGTTTCGTGAGTTCACTTCATCTGGCTGTAGGGAGAGAAGAGATAGGGGAGTTAAGTAATAATGGCAATGATTTCAGATTTTTTTTAAATTTGTTAAACGAAAAGACAAACACAGCGAGCTCTGACACTTACATTCTGTTGTTGGGGACTGCTCGATAGGGAATCCCCAGCGCCACCTCCGCCTCCACCACCACTACCACCTCCACCGGCGGCATTATTGTGAAACGATTGAAATATATCATCGAGGCTCTCCTCGCCAGCATTGAATCGTACTGTGATTGGGACACTACCTGATGGTGGTTTGCTTGAGCCTCCTATTACAGATTTAGATAGATTTAAACAAAATGAGATTCTGCTTGGTTTATTTTCATCGCACACATACCTTTTGGAATTTTAAGTGAATCCATTTTTGCAATGTCACTTGGTGAAGTCTTTTTCATTTCAAAAACTATTTCTGTCCTATATTTAGATTCAGTTCAGATATAGATTGTTATCATTGTCACCGGCCGCATCGAAATTAAATCACCCAGCACCAACAGTCATCAGTCGCCGTCAGAGATGTGCAGTACACAGAGAACCAACATTAGGAGGTGGCAAGCACATTTAAAGTGGTCGCGATGAAACACCGACGAACAACCATGACGATGACGACAACCAAGTCAGAGCATGTAGCAACATCATTACCAAGAAACAGAACAAAAAGTAAAAAAAAAAAAAACAAATTAGAAACAAAAAGAAACAAATAAACTTATTTAAAAATTATTTTTTTTTTCATGGCTTTTCTAATTAGGGATAAGCACCAAGCATAAAATATTATAGGCAACGCATTTGCTTTTCAGGGCATCAAGAGAGTAAGGTGCTTCAGTGGGGGATGATGTGATGTGATGATAATGGTTATGGTTGGTGTGGAAAGAGCGATTTTCGCAAAGGGGGAGGATACGTTCCACTTTTCTTTTCTGGTTCTGATTTTTTTTTTTTATCTTTTTTCAACACACAGGAATTTACCTCGGGATTTGTTTTTTTTTTTTTCTTCTTCGGAACAACTCAAATTTCTTGTACACAATTTTATTTTTGAAAATTTATTTTCTTTCAATTTTCGTCAACACATTTAACAGGAAAACGTTTTAATTGAAATTCAAGGGTTTAGGTAATTTTCTTCTCCATTTTTATCACACCATTTTATTTTTTCGTTCGATTGGAGCTCCGTGTTTTTTCTTCTTTTTGTTTCTAGTGTTTTTGCGACATTGGAGAAAAGTTGATTTTTCAAGTGTTTTTTTGGGAGTTTTTCTTTGGAATAACAGAATGTGAATGTTTTTGTTGATTTATGGATTGGTTTTATAATAATTGTAGGGGAATTTTCAACAAAAAATCACGCACCACGCACAGCTTAAACTTTTGGACATACACGACAAGTTCGAACGAGAAAATTTTTTCGTTGCCCAAGAGAAAAATCAATCTATTTCTTCGTCTCCTCGATCGTGTGTTCCATTTTCCAATTGGAAGAATTTTCCTATTCAAGTGTCTCTTGTATTTTTTGTTGGGACAGTTTGACAGTTGTTTTGAAATGGATAGGTGTCAGACATTGCCAGCTTTATATAAATCAGAATTGCTTTTTAACTATTCCATAGAAAATTGAAGCACAAGAACGTAGAAGAAGAAAATGAAGAGTACCAATGGTTCAAAAAACCAAAATATGAAAATTCCATTACATTATTGAAGACCATTGACTTGTTATTAGAAACTCAATTCAAAAACATTGTCTTATGAAAAAACTATTTGCTGGCAGTGCTTCTCTCAGAAGTATCTACTTTTCATTTTGTCACGGAACAAAAAACAAACAAAAAATAACTGGACCGAATGGAAACACAGAAACAACCAGAAAGGGAATCCACAGAAATGGAATTTTTTTTTCTTGTTGCGAAATAATTGGAATATGGGTTAGTTAAAAAAAAATATCTATTCACATAATGCAATGGTTCAAATAAGAATACAAAGTTACCTTGAATGTTTTAAGATTTGTTTGAGTTTATTTTGTTTTTGGTTGTTTAACGCTTAGAAAAATTAGATTCTTATCACTTTTTTCGCAACACAACGGAATCACTTCTTCTAGCTATGACGTTCTTTCCGTGTGTGATTTGGATAACTGCACAAGTCAGCTGATTGACGTTTCAATGCAATGGAATATGGAAATGGAAACCCTGGGACACTTTTGGGACAGATATTTGATGGGTTGAATTTAACAAATGAACGCATTCAGAATTTTGATGAAATCAATTTCACACTATTATATTTTTTTATTTTAATGAGGGAGGAGACGGAAATTCATTTCAAGGAATTTTAAGGCCGTATGTGAATTGGATGAAAACTACTGGTTGAATTTAAATACTGTTGTCATATTTTAGTCTACTCCAAAGCAAGTCTAATTTTAGAACATTCTATTCAATGCGAAGTGTCAAAATTTAACCAAATGTCAAGTTTTAAGCACTTTTCAACTTCAATTCGCACTTGGCCTTAAATGTTTAAGATAAGGCCGTGTGCGAATTGGATGAATTGTGGTTAAAAATGGATTAACCATTACTGTCATATTTAAACCTGCTCCGCAGCTAGTTTAATTTATTAACACATTTTATTCAATGTGAAGTAACATTATATAACCACACGTCAAGTTTTAGCCACTTTTTAACCCAATTCGCACACAGCCTAATAGGATAACTTATGACATTTGCTTTTGTCTTGATATAATGGCGTTTTTAATTGGCAATCTGGAAGTAAAAAAAAGCATTCTGAAAGCGTTCAATTGGGCAAAAGTGACAGTTCCTTGCTTCTTTTTAGATTCCAGATTGCCAATTAAAAACGCCATAAGAGTCTTAAGGTGGATAAACACAGACGTCGACATTTGAATAACTGCGGTAAAAGAAAATAACAACTGTGAATTAGAGAAGGCCGGAGCCGGTTATAGTGAAGACGTTTCAGACAAAAATTTGGTTTCAAAAAATGTTTCGAGAGAGTTGAACCAGGTTCAACATTTTCCCTAGATTGAAATATAGGCCCTTAAATTATTTGTATTATTTTAAAGTTTGTAAATATTTAAATAAAAATAAATCAAATTAAAAGATCACTGTGCTCACTATTAATATCGGTGATAGAAATTTTTTTATAACCCGGCGGCCACACGAGCAAGTTCTGGCTTAGGGTTGCTTAAACATCGATAGTCTATCGATAGTATCGATTGTAAAAAACTATCGCGTACATTCGATGGTCTTCAAAAACTATCGATTGTTTTTGCCAAAAAAGGTTTTGATTTTCATTACTACGACATCTTAAATACAACGTTTCTCTATACATCTTATTTCATACAAATTACATGCAGAAAATTCTATACTGTAGGCGTCGCCTTTGTATATAAATTTAACAGGAATAATCGAAATGGAATTCGATTGCTTTTTGATCTAAAC
>CAKKXW010000001.1:117552718-117564538 GCA_920937365.1 Sphaerophoria rueppellii
TTTTCTTGGTAAGAGCTAAATAATGGAGTAGAATACCGATTTTGTCTAGATAAACGTAAAGTTAAGGTTAGCTGTATTATGTGTGGGGTATGTCGAGAATGGAAGCAAGAGAGTTTAAGTATATGTTGTTTTACATTGTAGATAATGGTTCTCTTCTGGTTGCCATATACCAATGCTTTTTTTCGGTAAAAAAGGCGTTACGAGGCGCTTGTGGCACAGTGATATCGACATCGACATCAAAACAAAAGCACAATCGGGCGAGTAGTCCTATACAGAGGCACGACTATAAGACATAGATGAGGTTGAAAGGCATCGTAAACGGAAAAAATGGCTTTTTTTCGTAACCATATACCGTTGGTCTTCTCTTGGTAATAGATGTTACATTTTGTTGTATATGAATTTGAGAGAACGAAGGTAAGAGCTGTATGGGGTGTGTATTATGTCGATTGGAATTGAAATGCAAATAGATCTGTTTTAGCCATAAGATGAGGTAATAAATCGAGAATGGTTCTTTTACTTGTATTTTGTATATTGTAAAGGATTGAGTAATGGAATCAAAGGAACTGTATTGATTCACCGCAAAAAATTACTTTGGCAGGAAAATTTTGTATTTTTCTGTTTTTGAAATGTATGCGTTTTGTGTATTGAGAAATTTAACCACTTTATCCATTCGAATTTCGAGGAATAGGATGTTTTACTTTTCTTGGAATTTAATACATTACTTAATTAATTGTGAGATAAAAGGGAAAATGTAATCCAATTCTGTTGGATCGTGTTCAAACTGAAGTTGAGGAATGCATAGGAATTTATGGAGATTTTGATAAGCTTGATAAGTCTACTACGGTTAACTTGAATTATTGGTAATGCACATTGGTAACCAAAAAGAGTGTACATACGTCGCACTGTATACTGTGTAGTTCAACCGGGATCAGATCTGAACCACTTTAAAAAAGCATCTTCAGCAGCACGGTCAAAGATAAATTTCATCATTAGAACTCGGTTCTTTCAATAAATTGTGCAACGGAATACCTACATATATATTGATGGTAGAGACCTTATTTTTGACATCAAGACAACTCTGTACTGAACTGATGCTGTCATATGTTTATTGTTGTCTTCATTTAGTCAAGGCCGAGTAGTGCCCAGAAATGCCTGATATACACTGCACAGACTGCGGCTTTTTTTTATTCTTGAATGTTATCACCACTTATTTGAAAGCAGTGCATTTTGACGAATACCGTTTCTTGTAAAATTCAAACAATAAATCACCAAGTGGACACATTCAATGAACCCTCAACTACTTGAATGCTTGAAACAAACAAACGAAAACAATAAAATTAAAAAAGAGGAAATGTTTTTTTGTAGTTATCATCAGGTACCTACTTGTTTCCTGTGGATGACATTTTGTGGCAACATATCTCTTCCCGTTAATCTTCTCTAGCTTCCTGTGTGATAGCTGCATTTATGTATGTTAAGTGCGATTACTTCAATTTATATAAATTCATGGACCATTGCACTAGCACTGGTCAACAAGAGGATACCATATTTTGTTACAAGTGTGAACAGCTTGGTCGAGCATTAATTTATTGCCTTAAAGGACATGCCGTTGACACAAAAAGAAACTTTCCTCTGTTGTTACTCAAAAACAGAACATTTAGTTGCTGTTTAATTTATGGTATACATTACGCATTGGCATAACACATTTTAAGCTATCTGCCCCTATTTTTGAAAAGCGACTTTTGACTGGAATTTATGCTTGTCTGACTTCTATTAGCCTAGAGGGCAATCGACACAAAAGTAAAACTAGAATTCTTTTTGACTTGGCAACTTGTTAAAGCAGAAAAAGTATTTAAACGAATTTGTCAAACGAAGGGAGCAAAACAACTGCTTTTCGAGGTAATAAATTTGCAGGACTTTCTCACAGACATATATGAACAGGATCGGCAGCGGTGGTGGAGGCAAGAAATTCTTAATTTTGTCAATATATTTTGTTCTGCAAAAACACGAAAAAGGGCAAACTTTTTCCATCGCTAGCAATGTAACTTCGCCACATTTCTGTTTCAGAAATTTCAAATTACTCTACCTAGCGTCGTGTTGGTCGGTCCGCTAAGGGCTTTTTTTTTTAACGCATGAATTGCAGGAATCAAATGAATATTTCGCCCGTCAGGTAAAAAATACTTGACTCTTTTTGACATTCTTTTCCCACCTGAAGCGTTACCATACTTCACCACTTGCCTCCTCACTCCTTTTTTCCGAATTCATATTCTTACTTTGTCGTTCAATTTAGTTCGCGTTCGCCCCTTTTTTTTCCAGTACTTGAAGTCGTTCCTCGCTCACATTACTGCGGCCACATACAACTTTTGAAATAAATTTTGTCGCAAGCGATGTGTGGGTTCTCAAAGCCACTATTGCCCTATATGCGTCACCACCAGCAGCGTAGTCGCGTCGCTAGTTCTCTGAGGAAATCTAGGATTTATTGCATATCCCTTCAGAATATCTATTCTTCTCGTGAGTCTCACCCGGCAGCGGCTTCGTCGTGTATAGTCCTGCCACTGCCACACATGAGGTTTTGATGCAATAAATATTTTTGTCGCGCAGAAAAAGTAGATATAGCTAGCTATCAGGTGAGTTTTGAGTTTGGAAGTTTCTATACAATACTCCTACATGGCTGGTGATGGTAGTTTCTGTGGTTTCAACACAAAATCTAGCCACTTTGTTCCTTTTGGGTGGGGGAACGGTAACAACGGTGCAGCTAGTTGCAGAAATTCTTTGCAAAGCAAGGAAAGTTGATTTGTAAAAAGTAAAAATAAACACGATAGAAAAAAAGCTAACTCACTGGAAATTCATGAGTTGTAAGATTTTTCTTTGCATTTTAAATGAGCTTGAAAATATATTTTTGCCATGGGTTAAAGGTAAATCGGTTTCGGTGGGTGTTTCGCTTTTGGATATGTAGAACAACCACCACATATATATTTCTATCCAAACAACTTTTGAATAAAACATTAGCGTCATCGTGTGCGTTTTAGTTTATTTGTTTACTCTTTGGGTATCAGAGATGACTTTATGCAACAGTCAAAATTCAATAACTTTTTTCTGATCTAAAAATAAATGGAATCACAGTCGATGTTGGGGATATGGGAGAAACACTTTTCAAATGTATAAGGCTTTGCCACCTGAATCAAGCTCAGGCGAAACAGATTTACCTACCTAATCGAGACGAAGTTAAGATAGCAAATCCATTAACACCGCTCGAGCAGACTCTACTACAGAGCATCATCATCTATCATCTGTCATCTGTCATCTGTCATCTGATATCCGCCATCTGTCATCTTTCATCTATCAACTATCATCTATCACCTATCGCATGAAGGCTGAACTACATCCGAACACAAAGTGCCAAAAAAATACTTTCTCACATTTTTTTAAAGTGAGCGTGAACAAAATCTTGACCATGACCATGACTCAATACGAATACACTCTTTGTACTTTTATACTTTGCGTTTCGATGTAGTTCAGCCTTTATCATGCGATTTATTCTTTAAGATCTTTTACAGAAAAATTGTTTTATGTCTAATAACCTAGAACTGTCAATTTGGGTGCAGAAAGTCAACAATTCCACCCACCCGACATGGACGAAGTGAAGATAGTGATATCTAAACTTAAGTCGAACAAAGCCGCTGGAGCAGACGGGCTAGCCGCCGAACTGTACAAAGCAGCTGGAAATGATTTGGTTAGGAGCATGCACCAGCTCATCTGCAAAATTTGGTCGGAGGAAAGCATGCCGCATGAATGGAACCTCAGCATAGTATGCCTGATCCTCAAAAAAGGAAATCCCCTGAACTGCACCAACTACAGAGGTATAAGTCTCCTTAACATCGCCTTTGAGATCTTGTCTGCCGTGCTGTGTGAACGTTTGAAGCCCTTCGTCAAAAACCTGGTAGGTCCTTATCAGTGTGGCTTCAGACCTAGAAAGTCCAGCATCGATCAAATATTCACCCTACGGCAGATCTTGGAGAAAACCCAGGAACTTCAAATCGATACATACCACCTTTTCATCGACTTCAAGGTCGCTAATGACAGCGTCTAAAGAGACAAAAAATGACAATGGAAAACTCACGCTGTTACATCATGGTCGGAAAAAACCTAACGGACACTTTTGATGTCAAAAAAGGTTTTAGACAAGACGATGCGTTGTCATGCGATTTCTTCAACATCTTGAAAAGATTGTGCAAAGTTCCAACGTCAACACCAGAGGCAAAATCTTTCAAAAGCCCGTCCAGCTACCAGGATACACAGACGACATTGACATGATTTGAAGAACACAGCGTGATGTCAGTGGAGCGTTTGTGAGTCTTGAGACGGAGGCCGGGAAGATGGGCCAGCAGTTAACGACATCGACGTCTTGGAGCAAACCTCAACATAGACAGATCTAACTTCGAGGTAGTTAAGGACTTTGTCTACCTGGGATCCGCTAACAACTCAGACAACAACATCAGTGCTGAAATGAAACGAAGAATCACTCGTGCCAATCGTTGCTTCTTTTGACTTAGAAGGCAACTGAGTAGAAACTAAAGTGACACTCTACAAAACCCTCATCAACCCGGTCCTCATGTATGGTGCAGAGACTTGGACCATAACAACATCTGATGAAAACGCTTTGGGCTGCCTTGAGAGAAAAATTCTTCCAATGATTTTTGGTCCTGCCTGCATTAATGGAGAATGGAGACGAAGATTCAACCAAGAACTGTACGAGCTGTACAGCGACACTGACCTAGCCAGAAAAGTTAAGGCCCAATGACTTAGATGGTTGGGTCATATTGAGCGAATGGAAAATAATACTCTGGTGGAGCACATAGGTGGTAGAGGACCTGAACCAACTTGCCATGCGAAACTGGAGAATGCTAGCTAGGGACCGAGCTGGCTAGAGAAGTTTGTTGGGTGAGGCCCTGGTCTGACCTGGACTGTAGCCCTACGATAAGTAAGTAAGTAAGTAAACTAGAATTGTACGGCCTGGAAATATCCCTGAAGCTTTAAATTCTATTCATTGGATTAATAGAGTTTTCTTAACCTAAACCATCATTCAATGCCCTTAAAACATTTCCAAATATTTGGATTCCTTCAGATATGAAGAACTCAATGAATATAATCTTATGCGAAATTGAAACTTTCTTAACTCAATATTCAAAAACAGTGAATTCCAAGCAGAGAGCATCAGATTAGCTTTGAAATTCATTCTTAAACTTTAAATGAGTTTAACCTTACCTGCCTGTCATATCACCTGGAAAAAGTTTGCCATTTATCCTCTTATATGAGATGTCAACGTTCAGTTGTAGATTTTGAAAACAATATGCCTCTCCATCTTCATTATGCACACAAGCTGAACTTTGTAGGAAAAACAATTATGCAAATTCATTACATAACCTATCAGAATTAATCCGGTTTGTTATTTTTAAACATGAACTTTGAAAGTGAATGTCATTCCTGTAAGGAGTTCATGTTGACGCAAAATTTTAATTGTTAAACTAGTTCGTCCATTAAGCCACTCTCTCTCTCTCTCTCTCTCCTTCGCTATCTGACTTAAAGGCAGAACAAAATGCAAAACAAATGAAAAAGTCAAGAAGAAGAAATACATCGATCTCATATTGTCAAATGTCGACAAGTGTAAATCCACCACAAGAAAGAATATCTACTGTAAATAATTTCTACTGTGTTTAATAATGAAAAATCTTTTCTTTGTAAATTTTCTAAATCCATATTGTCAAATCATAAAACTTGAAATAAATCAGAATAATTTTGTAACGAAAGGAATCGCACGTTTTTTCTCATTCTTTCCTAACCAAAGGACGCAATTTTCTCTTTTCGAACCAGCATTCATTAATAAATCTAGTAAAGAACATTAAATTTCTTAATCATCCAAAACACATATTTCCTCTCATTTTATCTGTGATCAGATTTGAACTTTATCAACTTCAAGTTTAGCCACTATTTCAATTAACTTAATTTTTTACTCCCAAGAAAAAGTCCTAAATCTTGACAATTTAAATTGCCAATGCATTATCCACTTCATTTCAACGTCGACTTCAATATAAGAACTTTCTTCCGGGAAAAATAGTGCACCAACATAAATTTCTACTAGGACTTGTGTTCAAGTCCAATAAATAGATTAACAGTTTATTGTGTTGGCTGGAACAGAATGGAAACAATACACTCAACTTTCATAGTACATTAAAATCAGGTCTAAAGAATGTTGCTTCCACAGCGAAGCAATGGCGAAGGAAGAAGACGAAAGAAGTTATAAATTTTATATTCCTTACCCTCAAATAGATTCCGACTACACTCAAGAATCTGGTCAGAAGATATACGCCAAGGTACATGCTTACCTTTGATCCATGTGCACCGAGAAGCTCTAGAGGAATTTAAGCAGAGAAAAAAGCAAAAATATAGTTAAAGTGCACAGGGGCGGATTGGTATTGAATTGTTTTTTCTGTTTGAATATTGACAAGATATAGCTTTTGACAGTAAAGGGGTCCTCAGGCACTCTCAAATGACAGAAGCTGAATTGACAGAGCCTCAGTTAAGCCTAAACTGCTTTATATGGAATTTTTGTTGATGTCATGGAAGTTTTCAGGCCCTTAAAGCGTAAAGTTTCGTTCCCATCACATCGAATGTCTGCACACTATTTCCTGTTGCTCACGTAACCTTTCACGTAGAAAATAACTCCAAAGTGTACATATCTTAGGGAAAAGTTCACTTTACGAACAAATCTCCCCAAGGCAGTAGGTTTTGATATCTTCGGGAAGTAACTTAACCTACCCCATCCTGCCAATGACGACGCAAGCACCAGAGGCTAAAAACTACAACAGCAAAGTCCAGTTGTGTATATGTATAGTTTTCTTTTGTTTGCTACAATCACAACAATTGTTAATGGAGCACCCAGTGTACGTAAGTAAAATAAAATTCGCTGTGTGTTAAATTGGAGAAAGTTCGTGAAAGATTCTCTTGGTTGTTGTTATTTTTTTTCCAACGTTATTTACACTTAAGTCAGGTCGAACTTTTCGATCAAATGGGAAAAGTTTTTGCGCGTATATTTTTGTGTACCTTGTTCCTAATGGAAAGACGATGATAAGTTCAAGAATAGAGGATAGAAGTTGGAGTAAACCAACAGACAACCAACAAAATATACAAAATTCATATAGAAGTTTTGCTTGTGAGAGAGCGGATTTCTAAAGAGAATCCATGTTGCAAAAATAAACAATTAGTTTCATCTGTATGCATTTCTAGGGAAGAAAAACAAAACTTTCAGAAAAACATGAGATTATCAAAGGTGGTCGTTTTTGTTGAAAATGGGCTTTATCCTTTTGGTGAGACTGTTCAGTGATTCATGTTGAGGTAAATGTAAACAATAACATAAAACTCTTTGCGTTATTTTCAATAAAAAAAATGTAAAATCTCCAAAAACTAGGATTTGCTGCACATGTTTATCAAAAAAGCAAGTATACGCCACAGTGTATGCCTCTCACTCCCTTGTCCGATAAATATTCTTATTTATTTAAATTGCCAATTGAACTTCAATAAATATGGCGCTTAAGTGTCACTATCAATTAGATCGATCAAACTTACCCTTTGGAGACTTCTTTCTGCTATCTTATCTCCGAAATTATTAGTTCACAATGATAACAACAGACAAATCAAATTATTGCAATGCTTTGTGAGACTTGATAACTTATTTCCGTCGGTCTATCACGATATCCAATGCAAAGATTTTGTCAGTTCTGTTTTGAGTTCTGTTAAGTGTTGTTGAATGTTGAAAATCTCAAATTTTAATTCTTTTTAATTTGAATTTAATATGCCAAACTATGGAGGCGTTCATCGCTCGTGGATTCGAAAACACAACAAATACAAGACCCAATGTAGTTCATTGTCTGCCGGTAATGTTAAAAAATATCAAAAGAAAGAACGAACATTTTCTAAACAAATGTTTCCTTATGTTTTCGAAAGTCTACGAGTGCGTGTTGAGTACTTTTAATCAATTTTAAGATTCAATGAAGTGTTGACAAAGAGAATTATACCCATTGTGGAATAAAAAAATTTTGATTAGTTTGTTTAAGGAATTCCCAGAAGAAAAATATGAGTGGAATATTGTGTTTTCTCAGTAAAAGCGTTTGAAGAAATTCAAAAACAAATACTAGATGAGGAAATGGCTAAAAGAGACCAAGTTCTCATATTCATTTTTGCATTGAAGTTTTTTGTGATTTTTTTTGGCACTGTTATCCTAACCTACTATATTGTTTATTAAGACTTTAATCAACGAGCAAATCAAATAAACAAAAATAAATCGCTTATCTAGTTTACACAAAAATATAATAATTTCTACCTGATATCAGTTTCTAATAAATCGATTGTTGTTGCTATTCGACTGTTTCTGAGAAAACCATAATTGATTTTCGAAATTTCCATTCATTGTGTATCAGTTGTGTATTTATTTATTTGAATCCATCCATCAGATTGGTAGGCAGTTGGAAAACTCATAAAAAAAGGGGGCTGCAATGTCTCGCTTTTAAAACAAGTGCTTACAGAGGGCGATCACAATCACGTTTTTGTTTGTCTTTTGAAACATGAGACTCCATCGAGCTCTGTCATAAACTTAAGGTCTAAGATTGTATAATGCAGTCGGAGAGAAAATGATAGATGATATCCATTTGCTGTGACCCAGTTATCTCGGTTTTTGAACTTTAACTTTTCCTGACAAATTCACAAATTCATATTGCTCACCAACTTCGCCGTTGAATCCTCCTCTCTAATATTCTTGAGTATCGGGCAAAATACTATTAACCAAATCAACCCCTCTGTTTTCAAAAATTAACTAATTTTTTCTTCATTAACAGCATGGATGATTTTTATATCCGGAGGCATGAAAATAGCATGGGCCATCTATGAACTGCCAGTCACCAAAGTCCACGATTCAATTTTCGGACAGATCCATACAACTATATCCTGGTTCATTGGAGCAATCGTAGGGACAAAATTTGCCATGATGTTTGGGCAGCGGTTTTCAAAAACAGTTCCCAATGTAAGATGTTTTGAAATAGCTCCGAAGACAACTCAAATAATTTGATATTTTTTTTTTGTAGTGTATCAGTGCCATTTTGGTGATCCTAAGCGGCTCAGTGTTTGTTTTCTTCCGGGATCCTTGCATCGGTATCGTCACTGGCAGATACATAGATGGATGTGCATTTGGAATAACTCTTCTGCAAGCAATCGTTACCGGTGGAGAGGTCTCCACCCGATTTCTTCGAGGTACCATCCTGTCAACGGAGCGTATTTTCCTTTGGGTCGGAATATTTGGACAGATTTGTTTGACTACAATTAACTTTGACAAATTGAACCGTCAGCCAACTTTCATGACAGACGATCAAATTCACGGAGCAGTGGCCATTGCCCTTGGAGTTCTCTCGCTCTGTTGTACGGGAGTCTTTGCCATAGAGTCACCAGTTTATTTGCAAATAAACCATCGAGAATCAGAGTCGATAAGGTCCTTGATGAAACTCCAACAAAAGAAACATCCAACAGCTGAAATCTTTGAGATTTTCGATGACAATAAACAGTGGATAAGAGAAAATGCCGAATTGAGTTTCCAGGATGAAATTCAAAACGGAATGCTGGTCTTTGTGAAGCTTACATTTCTTCGCTCATTGGCATCCCTGGCCATGTCATTGCCCTTTCACTGGGCCTTTCATTTGGCCAGCAAAATGGCATTCGACGGGCATTTCCCGCTAAGTCTGATGATTTACGGATTTTTAGGACTGTTCGGGAGTCTTTTGAGTGTGCTCTTCATGGACAGCATTGGCCGTCGACTTGTTGCATCAATATCACTGTGCATTGGTGGAGTAGTACTACTTGCAGTCGGTGGAGTATTCTTGGAATTTGAAGAGAAATTTGATTTGAAATGCAAAATGGAGGTTATAGCCATATTGTTGCTTGTCTATCAATTTTTCAATGCCTTTGGTTTTGCCCCCGCAACGACAATTTACATGTCAGAGGCATTCGCCCTGCCACTTAAATCGTGTTTCATAGCTGGAATAATTGTGGTTGATAATATGATCCAAGTGATAACGTGCATCTTGGCATTTAATGTGACGGTTGATTATTCCTATTTTTTCTTCACTTTGGGTGTGTTGAATTGTTTTGGATGTGTGGTGGTGACATTTTGGCTGCCAGAAACTAAGAAATTGACCTTAAGGCAGTGCTATCATCGGTTCACAAAGGCTGAAGAAGTTACTTGAGTTTTGTTTTCCAATTTTAATTAAGAATCTGTAATGAATTTCACCATATATCTACTTATACATACAAAAATGTGCCATTTATTTATATTAACTGTATTTAGAAACTAAGAAAAATAAACTAAACAAATATGAAGCATACAATGACAGAAAAGGAGTTTTCATTAAGTCCAAACGAAAAACCCACACAGCTCTTAAAACCCACGTTGCAATACCCTTCATATTGCCATTGTAATTGCCATTATATCCCGCAAACATACTTTCTCATGCATCCCCTTGCTTAATGCTGCCATAACCTCATTGAGAGTACACTCGTAAGGCTTACTTTGAAGCACAATGATGTTGCCGTCATTCACATAGACGTAATAGGGATTTTCATTACCTTAATGGCTCTTTTATCTCTTTTATGGTGAAGCCAAAGTTGAAGTAATGTGCATTTCTTTTCTGTCATCTTTGAATTTTCACCTATTAAGGTTGTTCTTCAGTCTTAGCAAAAAATCCTTTTTAACAGAAGAAAACTCTGTGGATAAAACACTGTGACGGTGACGGAAGATACAATAAACTCAATTAACCAAGTAGGATTTTTGATAGAGTAACAAGAACTGTCAAACCTAGCATTTTTGGTTCTAGAGAACATATTGCATTCCCATTTGAGGTTTTGTTTACACTGTAGTAAATTGTAGTGGGTTCAAATTATGCGACGAGTTTGACTTTTCCAAACAAATTTTAACTGAAGTGCGTTTTTGCGCTGACGATAGTTGACTATAGTTTTTATGTCAATAAGAAAATGGTTGATGTGTCATAGTTGAAGTAGTTAGAAATAGTTGAAATCATCCAAAAACGCTTTTAAGTTAGGTTTGGTTGATCTGTCAAACAAGAAAAAAAAAAACAAATCTTTTGAGGTTACATTTTTCTTTTCTTTTGATCATAACAATTTTTGTTGCTCTAAATTTATTTCAAAAATTCAAGAATAATCTTGATATGGTAAGATTTTAAAGCCAATTGAGATGAGAAAATATTTATTTATTTTTGAACAACCTACAGCAAGAAAAGAAAAGAGAAAGAGACTGAAGACCACCCTCCATAAAGAAATCTTCAAGCTGTTCCAAGTAAGCCAGCTCCTGATATTCTCCTAATTGCGGCTCCCAGATTCAGTAAAAACTCTCAATACCAATATCTAGTTCATGATTTTATATAAATAAATGAAAAAAGTCTTTATTCTCCGAAACTAATTAAACATTTTTTATTGCAAACATAAAACAAACATAAAAACAATGAATTCAAATATGTATGCCGATTTCGTCCTTCAATCATTGATTTGGGTTTCCTTATGCTTGACTTCTGCGGGAGCGTCATTGAGCTTCCTCTCCAAATTGTCCTTTTCTCCTGTGATCTTCGTAATTTTCTCCTCAGTCAGCTCCATTCACCACTGCGTCAATTTCTTCTCATGCAGAGTAACTTCCATTTGCCGTTCCTGCGGACTGACGTTCGACAATCATTATGCTCATGGGCAGTGGCCAACTTATCCTCCAAAACCATG
>CAKKXW010000001.1:117590074-117705447 GCA_920937365.1 Sphaerophoria rueppellii
CAAAAGTGTGGATAGATTTAATTCGATAGCTTGAGCAAGTACTTTTTGCTCAACCTATCCGATAGATTCTATCCGATAGGTTTTGGTTTGACTTGCGTGGGTCACTTTTCATTTTAGAATATGAAACAGAGGAATCTTACTTTCTATTAAATGGTATTAACTTAATCAAGCGAAAAATATCACCCACTCGGAATAGAGTAATTCAATTTGATTCTTAACTAAATGATTTGAACTCATAATTGAATTACGAAGAGGCATTGATTTCAGTTTTTATCGAATGAGTTACTTGACGTCGATCATAAACTTATCATAAGTGGTGTGGTAAATTATCTTTCATTCTAAGGAGACAAAGTATAAGATTTTACTTTTCACTGGGTGCGTTCAGTTTGGTTTTGGATAGCCTATCTTAGATAGCCTATCCAACTCGTTTTTCATGAACGAGTTCGATAGCTTAATTTAGATAGGTGTGAAAACACGTATACAAAAATCAGCTGTTTCAGAATTTCAATGGCTTTTCTGTCAGATAGCCACCTATACCAGAAATTGTTGGATAGCTTTGGTTTTGTTTGGTTTGAATCTCTGCTGTTTTTGTTTACATGGAAAACAAAAACAAAAAGCTATCCGGATAGCCTATCCAAGTCAAAGTGAACGCGCCCACTATCTCGCAGATTTTGACAGCTGCAAGAAGTTTGCTTGCAATAAATATTCAAAATCGAATTCACATTGAACTTTCCAAAATTCAATATCTTTTAGTTACTCTAGTCACGTAACCTCAAAAATGTCGTCACTGTCACAATTCGTGGATCATTAAGCTCGTCAAACAGATTAAGTTCTATCCCTCCTGCTATGGCAAATGAGAACACACGAAAAAGTAAAAAATAAAGTGTTATTGTAGTTAGTCAACGACGATTCACCTCATTGACGATTGCACAGTTTACGACTACGAATCGAGCTTGTATGGCACATATAACGTGGTGCCCGACGCGAGCACACCAAAATCATTTGGTTTTTGGAATCGAAAACGAAATAAAATAAATAAAATGTCCTTTTAAATAATTGTAATAGTTTAACTTTGTAACGGTTGATATTATGTCAAAATTAACTAAGGTCATGTTCCGATTTCAATTTTGAAGTTTAAAAAGTTTTTGCAAATACAAAATCCAGTCAAAAAGTGACAGTGAACAAAAAAGAGAGTGATGAACAAACCAAGCGAAAACATTTTTGGGGAATAATTCCAACGAACAGATGAAAAGTGTTTATTTATAAAGTTGTATAGCAAGTAAATTAATTATTTCTCCTTGAAAGTTCGTCGATTAAGAACAAAAATAATTGAATCAACAAAAGGTGTTTTGTTTTGACATTTTGAAGAGGCGGTTTTTTCTTTTCTTGTTTTTGTTGTTTATTTTAAACTATACAAATACCAAGCTTACAGTGTGTGTGTGTGTTTGTTTTTAAATTGTGTAAATTTAAAATTATTTTCTGAAATGAAGCTTTTGCTTAAAGTCAATTCGGAGAAAAGACGAATCAATCAACGAAACAGGAGTCCACAGCCACCACTAAGAGAACGTATGTACCTACTTAGGAGTAATTAAATAATCCACAAGTACTCAAATTTATCATTGAGATGTTTGATGAAATCAATTGAAATTCAATTATTCTATTGCGCCTGAAACCTATCCACAGGGCAGTTTGATTAAAAAACAAACAAAAAACGAGTTTACTGGAAAAAGCAATCGAAAACAATTATTCACTTTCAGTTTAAAACACAGATCTAATGTTTTTTTCTTCAGGAAATGTTAATTATGATTCATGTAGTTGGGGATAGGTATTTTTGACAGTCATCCTTGACAATAAATCTTTTTAATGATTCATGTCTACACACCCATGGTTTGTTTATTTAACATTAAGTTATCGCAAAAAGGGAGACTCTGTCGGTAAAGAGAAACTCTGGTTTTCGTTTCTGATTTATTTTGTCATTACTTTTGACTTTTTGGATTTTGAGTTTCATTTATTTATGTCAACAATTTGATAATTTTAAAGAACTATGCAAAGTAGTGTCTGTAGCTTAGTGGTAAGGTGCGTTGGCTGCTAAAGCAGAACGTCCGTCATGGGTCCGAGTCCTTCTCGTGTCCATAGTTTTTATTTCATCTTTCACGGGCACTGCCTCTTGCGAAGAACTGACAAAACTTCAAAGAGTATCGATCTGTCATGAAAAAGTGCTTCTCAACTTTGCCGTTCGGAATCGGCGTTAAATTGTAGGTCCCCTCAATTCTTCATACGCACATAGGGAATTGTTGATGAGAGTAAGTCACTTAGGCCCTGGCTCTTCGAGAGCTGTCGCGCCATTCTAAAGGGTTTTCCAATAAGAGGTGTTATTTTGAATAGCGCGCTATTTCGGTAGCTACCACTTTTCAAGCTGTCATTTTTTGACATTTGACAAGTAGAAACTACGCCATTAATAAAAATGAAACGATACACGCTTCAACAACGCATTGAAATTATTAAAATACAATAAAAAAGGTGAAAATTTGGCAGAGACGGTTCGTAAAACGAAAAGATTTTTGGGTCGTCGGCGTCGTGAATCACCTTGTCGGACCGCAATACAGAAATTGGTGGACAAATTCGACCTGTTGGGACAAGTTAGTGATGTGAAGAATAAAACCCGTGCACGTTGCTCAAGAACAACTGAGAATATTGCTGTTGTAGCCCAAAGTGTTTAAGAAAACCCAGGTTTGCCCATTCCTCCCCGTTCTTTGGAATTAGGCATTCCACAAACGTCATTACACTGTATTTTGCATAAAGACTTGGGTCTTAAGGCTTATAAAGTTCAGTTAACACAAGAACTCAAGCTGGCTGATCATCAACAACGTCGTGTATTTGCTGATTGGGTCCTTAAAATGCATGAAAATGATGCGGAATTTCATCGAAAAATCATCTTGACTGATGAGACCAATTTCCAGTTCGGAGGCTACGTCAACAAGGAAAACTGTCGCATCTGGGGCTCGGAAAACCCAAGAGTTATTGTTGAAAAGCCTATCCATCCTCAACGCGTGACTGTTTGTTGCGGTTTATGGTCCGGCGGGGTCATTGGACCTTACTTTTTCGAAAATGAGGCTGGAGCAACAGTTACGGTCAATGGATTGCGCTATCAAGAGATGATTAATAATTTTTTATGGTCGGAATTGGATGGTATTGACCTGGACCACGTTTACTTTCAACAAAATGGCGCTACGTGCCACACAAGCAATGAAACCATCGATCTTTTACGGGAAAAGTTTCCGGACCGTGTTATCTGTCGAAGAGGTGATCACAATTGGCCACCGAGATCTTGTGATTTAACACCTTGCGACTTCTTCCTTTGGAGCCACGTGTATGATAAGGGTTACGCCAACAGCCCAGCGTCGATTCAAGACCTCAAAGATGGAATTCGTGAGGCTATCGAGGACATAGGGCAGCCACTTTGCAATTTGGTTATGGAAAATTTCATGAAAAGACGTGGTCGTGGCGGCCATTTGGCTGATGTTGTGTTTCATTATTAACGGCATATCTTCCTCTTTATAATGAAATAAACATCCGATCATTTACCTTTATTTATTTTCTTATTTTATGCAGAGATAAACTAAACACTTATAAGAATTATTAAAAAATAATCGTTTTTTAAGATTGTTCTGTTTCCAAATCATTCCAATTCATTAAATTTAGTTTTCTTGTAAAATTGAACAGAAAAAATGTGAATCATGAATGTTTTTACAAGTGCGTTCCATTTCAGGCGGTTTCCGCCATAGCTGAAAGCTTAAGCTATTATTGGTGTCCATCACTGACAGACATCATTTTGACAAGTCTTAAATTTCTTCCATTACTGGGATCTAGCAAGAATATTATGTTTCCTGACAAAAATCTGTTAATTGTTCTATGAAATTAAAAAACTAAAGTAAAACATTCTTTAGGTATAAATGATTATGTCAAAACTAACCAAATTTACAGGTTGCAACAGTGAAAGTATTGAATGATGTGAAATGTCAAAAATCAGCTGTAAAGTGAAAACCGTAGTTATTTGTAAGTAGCCCCTACCTACTTCCTTATTCGCGTCCAACTTCATTCCATAATGTCACTAGCATTTTTTTCCTTGTCACCGAAAGCAAGTGCTCTGATATCTCGATCTCGAGCCACTGGTTTTTGTACAGAAAGGTTCTATCTTTTTGGCTATTTTAAAATATTGCAACTAAGGACCATTAGTTAAAAAGCCCCCTTACGAAATATATGCACTTATATTTTATTTACAGGCATAACACACAATCGTCACACAGCAAATGCAACGTCGATTCAAACAATATCAACCTCAACTAAAATTTTGGCTGCATTCTTTTTAATTGCTCTTCTAATAATTGGATTCATAGCTTACTTGGAACTTCGTCACAACAACAGAGACGACACGAAAAGAGAAATTCTCTTTGGAAATAACTACGACACCGGAACATGTAAGTTTTTCAATTCTTAGTTTATCTTTTTTTTATTTCATTGAAATTCAAAGTTATTCTTAAAATATTGTATATTTTTCCAATCAAAATATTATTTTAAGTATCTCAGTTCCGAACCTAGGAAACGGACACCTTGTCGTCGATAGAGAGCAATGGGGTGCATCAGAACTAGCTAAACTAACATATCCTCTAAAACATCCAATACCGTATGTTATGATAACACACGTCGGTGTACAATCAAATCCATGCTTCACAATTTATAAGTGTTCCATTAAAATGAGAACCATTCAAGATTCCTCGATTGCTGAGAAAGGATTGCCAGACATCTCAGCAAATTTCTATGTAGGTTTCCATATCGAATAAAAAAAAAGAACAACAATGTAAAATAAAAATTTCTGCGTTCACAGGTTGGCAACGATGGAAATGTGTATGTCGGACGAGGCTGGGATTTTGCCAATACCTACGCCAATAACTCGCTGGCAGTCAGCTTTATGGGTGACTATGTTCGACATAGTCCAGACGAGAAGCAACTCGATGCCGTCAGATATTTACTTGCGTATGGAATAACCAATAAGCATCTGGCAATCGATTATAAATTGATTGCACAAAATCAGGTAATATAATTTAATATGGACATAAAGACGTCAATCAACTTAAGAATTCTCTTCATTAGACAAAAATAACAAAAAGTCCTGGTTTGAATGTTTATAAAGAGATCATAAAATGGCCGCATTGGTATCCATGTGGAATGGATGACAATCCGGGTTGTGGTGTTGAACTTGGAATGTCAGCGATTTGGAATGGAACAATGTAGAAACCTTGAATGTGAATTTATTATACGAATGTCATTGAGAATATAGAAAAAACTGAACGTGATTTTAATTTGTAAATATTAGAATAAGCTTAATACAATGTCTAATATTAGTTTGCATTAATTATTTAAAAAAAATGTTTTAGCAGTTTCTGTTTTAACCCCAAACGACTGATCATAAACAAACACAATTAGGTTGTTTTAAAATAATTAAGCTAATATACGTACCATGTATTTTGTAAGATTTAAGAATGAGATAATAAAAAAAAAATTCATTTAAAAATGTGTTTTTTCTTTGTCTCCTTAGAAATAAAAACATATATAATACCCGGAACTAGTTTAAGAGTAGAAATGGTGAGCCCGCGACCAATGCCTTTGTAATGGAAAATCAAATACCTAACTATCCGAATCAATAATTTTCACAACATGCAACATTCATGATGCATCCATAACGTAAGCCAATTCCTCAATCTCATTTTCATCAGCATAACCATCCGCAATTGGTATGTGTCCGCTTCCGTAGCTTGATAAACATCCGATTCCGATCCACAGCATAAAAATGAATGCTTTAGAGCCAAAATGAGAACCGCCTGCTCTTATTATAGATTAGATTAAATTATGCCAAAATACTGTCAAAACATATCGACCCTGGAATTTTATGAAATTGAAACACCTACACTTTGTAAGTGAAAAAATAACTGTAGATTAGAATCAGTCAAATTCAAAGCAAAACAAGCAAACTGAGAGCCGTTTGTTCCTTCGAGTCATAAATATAAGTTCTACATAAAGTTTTCATTTTTGTATGGGACGTTCCGGAATTCTTAAGTTCTACATAAAATTCCCATACAAAAAAAGAACTTTAAGCATAACATAAATGTATGTTTCGGTTGAGCAAATGGGCCTGAAAGAGTGAGAGAATTAGAGGACAGTCTGTAAACATAAGAGCTTTGAGGTTAGGGTTGAATTGATCATTCAAAGCACATCTGACAGATGGGACCAGACGGAATTCTGAATACTTCAGAGGAACGATTTTGTTCTAATTGTTTAGGTGCAAATCATCCCTTCAATAAATACCTACGATTTCATCATTGAATATAAAAAAAAGTTAAAGTCATAAACTTCATTTTGAGGTCAAGTACAATGAATATATAAGTCCGTTCTTTAACATTTTCGGGAGTTTTAAAAAAAAAACTGTCAAGCTTCGAGGAGTGGGGATGAAATTTTGTGATTCTTCTAAAAAGTAAAAGAACACTTGACAGCCAAAATCTCACAAATGCATAAAATTATATCAAACGTCAACAAAATTCAATGTATTTCTAATGGGTAGGTAGGTAGTAATGGCTGTCCCACTTCGGTGTAGGACACAATTAGCGCTGAGTGCGCCGTTTTGATACCATACATCATGAGATTCTAAAAAGATTTGGATGGGTTAGGAAGGATGTATGTTTATTTCGCACGTACAATCCTATACATATTGTAGTATTATTCTCCCTACACTACGGCCTATTTTCTCATAGTGCCATCTAATTTAGGAAAGAAAAATGGGGGGTGCTAAAGCCAATTTGTGTTATTGAGGTATGCGATCCAGATCATGTCTTTGATCTTGAATTCTGAGAGTACCTCAATAACGTTGAAGAATTCTTTACCTAAATGGAGTGCTCTTTTCCTAGCCAAGGCCGGGCAATGGCAGAGAAACTGTGGGACCGTTTCCTTTTCATTCTGGTCTTCACAGCTACGGCAGAAGGAGTTATGTTGTATACCCAATTTTGCCGCATGCTCCCCTATGGGCCAATGCCTTGTGCAGGTAGCAACAATTCTGGCTATGTCATGCCTTGGTTTGGAAATTAAATTGATTGATTTGGGTTTGTTATAGGCGGGCCAGATTTTCCTAGATATAACGCAACTCGTTAAACTATTCCACCTTTGATTAGCTTTTGATGTGTATTTGGTCAGGATATTGCCTGTGAGTTGTGAAGGGCTGGTCCTTTCCTAGCTATAGCTCATCTGACTTCTCATTTGCCTCATAGCCCCAATGGCCCGGTATCCAGATTAGAGTGGCGCTCAAATCGAGTTCCTTGAGCGCTTCTTTGCATTGCTAGACCATTTTAGAGGATGATAAAGCTGAATCAATGGCTTTAATAGCTGCCTGACTATCTGTTAGTATAGCTACATTTTGGTTCTGTCGGGTATTTTTAAGGGCTATACATTATACAAGCTTCCCTAATCTGCCTGGAATACACTGGCAAAATGGGGAAGTCTATAGGATTTTGAAATATTAAGAGAGATTCACAGAAGACACCTGCACCTACACCGCATTCCATCTTTGAACCATCCGTGAAGATAGTTGTGTCGAAGTCTTCCGTCACATCGCCCACATATTTGGCACTGGAAGACAGTGTTAATGATGACCAAATCATCGGCGTACGCAACCGCATTCACTCCACTACTCTCAAGTTTCACAAGAATGTTGTTCATGACCAGAAGCCATAAAGAGGAGACAGTACACCTCCTTGGGGTGTTCCTCTGCTGGCATATTTGGTACACATTGAATATCCTAACTTTGATTGAATCCTCCTGTTACTTAACATGGATATTATTCACCTTTTGATGTAGTCCTCAACACCAAAGTCTGCAAGTGATTTTGCGATGTATTTAGTTAGGACGTTGTTGAAAGCTCCTTCCACGTCTAAGAAGGTAGCTAAGGTATATTCCTTGAAATGGATATTGTTTCTTATGGTTTGACAGAACTCACAAATTCTCTCGCAACAATTTTGTGCGTGTAAAATCGGGAGATAGGGGAAATATTTATCTCCTTCAAAAGTGACAGAATTTACAAAAATCTTGAGTAAAAGAATAAAAAAGTTTGAGAATTTAGGAGTTTTATGCAGTTTTAGGGAGTAAAAGAAAAGACCTATTCTTGGCATGAGACTGAATTTTGTTTTGGGAACTCACCTTTGTTGCTAGTATAATAAGCGCTCAAGGAGGCGCTGTCATCGATTCTTGATGATGGAAGTACTACAAGTATATATACAAAGATAAAACTCAAATTTACATTTTCAATGATGAAAACCTAAGCTTAAACCAGTCCCTTATTTGAAACATATAGCCAAGGTTAATTTGTACTTAAAAAAGTAATCGAAATGAATAAAGAAGATAAGCTGTTGATTCTATGAAAATCCGGAAATTTAAAGTTTAAAGTTTGGACTGTTTTTGCTATTATATTAATTTTGTCTGTGTGTGTGTTTTCTTTTTTTATAATTTTAGAATAAAGAGCCAGCTATCAACAAAACTATTATCATTCGAACAATTTCTAATGATGACATTGCGGTCCAGTCAAACGATAGGTGTCTACATAATATTTTGTTTTAAGTCTTTTATTAAAGGAATTTCAAGTTTTTTAAAATGAAAATCTGAAACAAAATGTCGCCCACAAAAGGCATACCAAAGCTTACAAAACCACAAATGAGCGAATTTTTTTTGGTTGTTTTGCAAATTTTTGTTAACTCGTCGCGCAGTTTTGAATACACAATTTAGTGGTCGTTTAAAACGCTTTGAACAATTCAAACAAACGACGTGATTAATGTTGTCTCCCAGTTGTGCATATATACAAAAAAACATTAGGCTTATACGCTTTTGAATCCAGTGAGGAATTACAATTATTGAGCTAACCATCGATTCATGAGAAGAAGGATTAATGGTTGTGGTTTGAACTTGAGTTCAAGAAAAGCTGAGCTGAAAACTGAAATCAATTGACATGCTTATAGAATAAATAAAAACAAACAATGGAAATCGAAAAATTTCACATCCAAGTGAATAGCTTAGCTTTATTTTTAATTTGACCTAAACGCTACTGTTTTAGGTACCATCACCATCATGCCAGAATCGCATGGCGATAACGAAAATCTGAATGCATCAACCGATGAAACTTTGTGACTGGATAAACTTGTTAAGGCACATGTTAGCAAAACTTTTATCAAAGCACCGCCACTCACTGCTGGCGCTGCAAACAACTAACCGCGCATTTAATAAAAATAAAAAAATGGAGCGTGATATCTAGGGGCGAACGAACGACTTAAAGGCTTTGCGAAAATAAAATGATGAGACATCGGTGACTCTCGTGAAGTAATGTTAAACTCTGGAAGAAAGGAAATTTATGACGAAATCGGACAGAATTGATTAAAAACTGGTTGCTTATTCTAGGAATGGAATACAACTTCGAGTGAATAATTTTAATAATAAGTAGAAACAATAGGTATTCTTAAATCTTGTAGGCTTATGTTGAGGCAGGTTTAACATTCCAGGAAGAATCTATTTATGGATTTTGGGCAATACTAATTGCTAACATAACTATAACTACTTCCAAAACTCTTAAAAGCAATTTAAAAAATGCCATGTTTTTAATTTTTTGAAAATAAAACGTTATGCACAAATTTAACTCTACAAAAGTGTGAAACTGAAAACCATCAACATTCCAAACACATAAACGCTGTTAATGTTGATTACTCGAAAGTCAGTTAAAAATAGATTTCAATGTACACAACCTGTCGTCATCAAACGCGCCCAATAAAAGAGCTAATCCATTACTACCAACAACAATCTCATACAAATCGAGTTGAACCTGCAGTTCACCTGCTCTTTATCAAGTGTGTCTTTCACCTGTACAATCTCACATGATAAGCTTGGGAAAGCTCCTAATAACGCATAATATTGATGCCAGTCAGAAAGCTTAAGCTTTTTATTTGACCAGATATTCTCGCCATTCTTTGTAAATATCTACTCCCTCTTGCGCGTCGGAAACGGAATGCACATAAAATTCCAGCTAACTTGACACTAGGCAGATTAAATCGAGTTTAGTTGATCGTGACAAGACAAACCTCGCGGAATGACACGCAAGTTGGTGATGCATCCAACAACGTTTTCTGTTTAAACAAAAAGCTTTTAAACAAAAGCTTAATTTAATCACAGATAAATAAACAATCGTGTTATTTTCCTATACGTCTTGTGAATAAGCGTTATAATTATAATTTTTTCCATTGACAAATTATCTGTAATTTCCAAAAGTAGTGAGAAGTAGTGTCACCACCAACTAACCGACCGGTAGAAAGTAACAACAAAACAAAAACGATAAAAGAGCGTTAATAAAAATAAAAAGTAAACAAAATTGTTTAGTGTCGAAATTAAATTTTTCTGTTTATATAGTTTAGCCTTGAGTTCAAGTTGGATTCATTTGGTTGTGATCATTTAGAAAGAGTGATCTGGCTTTCACACGATGTGAATTATGTTTATTTTCTAAATCAGTGTGATAAGAATCAGTGAGTGCTCATAATAATATGACAAAACAAACTTATACAAACGAGATGAATATACCACATCCATCTGACAGTGGGTTATCGTCTTTTAAGAAGCACAAGACTCCGAATTCTGACATTTGTGGAACAATAAATATAGAAAACGTCATTCAAATCAATCAAGATGGAACACTCGAAACCAAAACAACGGTTAACGGAACAAAACAATCATCACCTACACCATCCCTGCGCAGTACTAGTATATCAATCTCGTCAATTGAATCGAATGCGTTATCTAGCATAATCGAATCCGATATCGATGAATTCGAAGATTCAAAAACTGGTTGTATGTTGAAAAAACTCGGTCATCAAACATCGAATCCACCGCCGATAGATATCACTCAAATACCGAATATGAATTCTGAAATTGGAGTGTTGATAAGTCAGCAAATAGAGAGGGATGTTAGTGGGAGCTCATCGAAAGGTCCGACGATAGCTAGTTTATCGATTGATAATTCAACTGATGTGACGTTTGGTAGTAAACGTTATCTCCATGGTCCTGTCACAATTCAACAGATATTGGTAGAAAAGCCAACAATACATAATCTAGGAAGAAATAATCCAGCGTTTGAAGGTTCAAACAGTGAAACGACTCACAATGGAATTCATAGAGGAACATCGGAAAGTGGTGAGTTCTTCGCTTTAAAGTGATTATTACGCAACGCTTGCGAATTGTTTTTATTTATAGCGTAGGTCAAGTCATCGCCGCGTATCACTCAAGTATTTTTATAAATAGTTCAAGCGGTTGATAAAATAAAACAAATGTTTAAATTCTATCGTTGGTTGGAGGGAAAAGAAATTCGAATAACTGATAGCAAAACAAAGTAATGCAGTTTATCAAGTTAATGGTTTATTTGTTTGATTTTCTGGTATTTCCAGTTATTGTGAGTTAACTTGGTATTTTATTTTATGTTGATGCATACAATGTAATTGAGGGGCGGAGAATATACTTCACATCGACATCAATTTAATCGGTATACAAGTGTCAACGTTCGTTACAAAAACGAAAAAAGAACAACCATACCTACTAAATTTATTGAATTTCTAGGGGACATACTACTTTATCATTGTTAAAGATTTTCGGCGAAAAAGGATGAAAGGGAAAGAAGAAAATGATGTACAAAAATGCCCTGAAATAGATTGAATAAGCGTCAATGTAATTTTGACAGGTGAACATTTCAACTCGCAAGTCGCAACCCATTAAAGACGAGTTGACAACAACAGATTTAATGACATTTGATATGGGAGTTAAACGCAGAACCAGAATTCACATTTTAGAAGGTAGGTTATGGTCTAAAACCATAACTTTAAACCTTTTAATACTGATAGCAAATAATAAAATAAAACCAATTGAAAGATAACCGCTGATATAACTATAAAACTTTTTGCAAATAAACAAGATATTTCCTATTATCATTTACTAAAACAAAGCCATTTTGTCTGAATAAAAAACTTGTTTTTTATTGGCACATTCGTGACGCACTAATACCAAGCGATTCCATCGTTTTCTTAACAATTTATAAAGTGAATTTTAAAGTTCAAATTAAACGTCACACCTTGTCTTGAGTAGACGTCAAAATTTGGAATATTTTTAATTTTGTCGGAGATTAAACAACGTCATGACCTTTTAACTGATTAAATTTAATAACATTAACCTAATATCGATAGATATTAGAGAAATAGGGAATGACGCATTTTGATTATAATATTTGATGATTGACTCTGATTTTTATTAGAGGTTCCACGTGTTTTGAAATTCTGCTTGTTTTGGAGTTTCGTGTTGCATTGTTATAACTTATAAGTTATAGATAATATAGGGTTCATTTGAAACTGGTTTATTAAATGGTTTCACTCAAACAGAAAACTTAATCAATTACTTTTTACTAGAACACAATGGAGATTTGTGAATGTGAAAGTTCCATTTCCACATTCTTAACAACCTTATGCTTAAGCATATTATTTCTTGTTAGCGGTAAATTGAATACTGACAGTTGATCTGACGTTTTGTTGACGTTGACATTTAAATGATTAATGATTAAAGAGCTTAACAGAATGCGTCGTCCATTGCGTGTCGTCCGGTCACGAAAATGATAGCTGAAATGTTTATCGAAATGTCAAACAGCTGTTATAAGCTGTCATTTTCGAGGTCGGGAGACGTAGGTCAGAAAACGGCAGCGTTGACTTTATAAAGATTTTTCCTATTAAATATATAACCTTATTGATATAATTGTTGCATTACCGTTTTAACATCAATATATAAGAAATTTGTTGCAAAATTGTAGTTGCTATCATTTTTTATAACTGACATTGACATATGACAACAAAACCTGTCACAACTGTTCTCATTCACGAACACGAGTGTTTAAAATTCATTGTTTATGCATTTATTATTCATAAGATTTTGCAACATGTGTTTTGTTCTTCTTATTATGTGCAATAAAATAAAATTCGTATTCTAATTTCGTTTCAGAAACACTCAAAGACGACGCCCCGCCTACATCACAATTTCCTAAGAAATTTCTCATCAATAAAATCACACTCATAACTGCACTAATTGTTGTGCTAACAACCCTAATCGGAATTATTCTTATATCAGCAACTTTTTATTTTATTTATTTCAACAACGTGCCCCAAAGTAAGTTCATTCTAAAATGGAATTCTTATCAAAAACAAATCATCATAAAATCTTTTCATTGAAGATGAAACACTAGAATATGAAGGAATGATATCAAGAGATGAATGGGTTGCCCAACCACCCAATGTGCCTCTGGACGATTTGGAAACCCCTGTCCCGCGTGTCATCATTGCTCACACATCAACTCAAAATTGCTCCACTAAGGTAACTTTATATTCTCAGCCAACAAAACCGTTACGATCTCCATAATCATCATTTTTTGGTTTCATTAAAGGCAATGTGTGTATTTCGCACAAGATTCATTCAAACTTTCAATATGGAGTCGAGGTCATACGATGACATCCGGTATAATTTTCTGGTTGGCGGAGACGGAAACGTTTATGTGGGCCGGGGTTGGAACAAGGTTGGTGCCCATACAAAAGGCTTCAACGATCATAGTTTAGGTATTGCTCTGATTGGGACGTTCAATAAATGGGCGCCTCCAGAAAATCAATTGAATGCTACACAATGGCTACTCAACGAAGGTGTAAGATTGAAGAAACTTGTAGCAAATTATAAAGTCTACGGTAGTCGACAGTTGGACTTTTCCGATAGTCCTGGTGAAGCATTTTTTAATTTGATTAAGAAATGGCCAAATTGGTCAAATGACGTTTGAATAATATTGTCGTGAGATGGAAAAAATAAAAGAAAAAAACAGTATTTTTGTGATATTTAGCTTTAATATAAAACGTATTTAAATAGTAAGAAATAAACAAATAATGAAAAACTGAATAAAAGTTAGAATTAAACAATGTTTTAATCTGAAACCTCGCTTCGCTGGATGAAGTGGTTAAGCACACTGATCAGTTATAACAAGATGGGAAAGCTTGCTGTCAAAATGACATTTGCCTACGAACTAAAAAGCAGGATAGCTGCAAGAGTATGTGTGTATGAAAAATAAGTTTTGCGGTATTTGGAGCGTAAAACGTAGGTAGGTTTCCAATCTTGTTATAACTAATCAGTGGTTTTGCATTTGACAATTTGATAGGTACAACCTAGTGACTTCATGTTACGTTACGTTGTTTTTCCAATGACCATAACTTCGTTACATGGAAGAATTTTGTTGAAATCAGAACAAAACACGAATATTGATTTTAATTGTTTCATCTCCTCTGTACTGAAAACAGTTATTTGTTTATTCAACTGCCGAAGATGTGCATGTAGCTTCGCATGTTGTCTTAACGATTAAAGTAAATTTATTGAAAGCTTGGAATTTCCGATTTCATTGCGAAACAAAAAAGCTTATCCTACACAATAATTTACTATCTTCAACAAAACCCAAGTCACAAAAGAACTGATTAGCAATGCGTCTCTCCGCGTGCCGGTCGTCTGCATTAAAATTGATGTTTTTAATCATGACTTGTTGCAAAAAAAAATATATTTTTACCGTAAATCAATGTTTTGTCTGAAACTCTACGAACGAAATGTCGATAAAGTTAAAGTAATATCGCAACACACCCCCTTAAAATATCGATTGCAGTTATTTAAGGGGAATGATAAATACTGTTTACTGATCAAAAGTTTGTCCACAGTTTGTTTTTATTTGATTTGATAAAGACATGGAAATAGATATTTGGCAAGTTCGTCAGGTGATAACATTTTATTGACATCGTTCCTATTGTCTCGAAGAGATACCTAACTATTTGTTTACATATTTTTATATTTTCTATGACTTTTAATTATTGTCAGTGCATATGGTCGCTAGGCTAATTAAGAACTTTTATTGTGCTCGGGCCTTAGGTGGAACATATTGGATCTATTTTCACTAGACAGATGAACTTTGTTTCATGTAATATCAAGCAACTAGTATGGACATCTGAAGGAACAAAAGGAGAACGGTACATTTCTGAATGAGTAATAACATAAGAGGTATTGTTTAAATTAAAAAAATGCAAAACAGTAAAAATTTTAATTCTTAAAAATAAGTCCAGAGAATAAAATGAGTCAGCAAAGGTGTTTCCCCAAAATTTACTGTCTAGACAAATGTTTAACTTTAGGAAGAATCTCTTTCATTGCATATCTCTATATATTAAATTGATGACGTAAAAAATGTGTATTTATATATATTTTACAGAAATCGTGATGTTTGCAAACATTAGGCGTGTTTTCGTGACAACCAAGTAAAGTAAAAGAAAAAATAAACAAAGAAAACAACAATAAAAATTGACTGGATTTTACTTTAGCTTTTTATCGAGAGTAAAACTTACTTGGAATGTTAATTCCTTTTTTTCAAACTCAGAGGGAGCTGTAGTAAATTTTTTGAATAATTTAATACGGAAAAGTCAAAATTTGTCAGTTTGGTTTATGAAAGCATTTTAATTTATATCAAAATTGACAGTAAAATCAAGTTTGAATCTGGATCGTTTTCTGGATATTTTGTTTACCTTACTTTACTTGATAGTCACAAAAACACACCTATTGATTAAAAACTGGTTCTTTCAATCTTTGCGCGTGTAATATTGTTTAACGATGAAACCAACGTTTAGAAAATGTAATCAATTTCCTAAACTCAAGGTCGAATAAGAGGCCTTTTCTCAAGGCCATAATGTAACGTCGTCATGTTAAATTACTACTTTATAATGTTAATATATTGTAAGGCAGCAAATAAATCAGTTTTTAATCATAAGACAAATAATAAACTGCATTTACAACCTTTGAACAGTCTTACTTACTTATTCATTGCTTTTAATTTCCTTCTTCGATTAAAATTATTACATTCTTAATGGAAATGGAAAATATAATCGTTCCTATTCCAGTATGAAATTCGAAATGTTTGGAAGTACAGTCGGCCACTGAAATTATAACCAGACTCTTAAAATTCCTTAATTGTTACAAAGCTTTTTTAATGATATTTTGATGTAAATATTTAGACATTTTTCCTACCCCCCAGCTATTTGAAAAAGAAAAAAAACATCGGAAGCATTTTATGTTTCCAAAACGATACAATAAAAAAAAAAAAAAAAACAAGTTTAACTCGAGTATAAAGTCGAAAAGTGTATTTACATATACCACAATAGGCACACCTAATAGATAATAAACAGAGTTTTAATATTATTGTTTTTCTACAAGTATTTGTGTATTCGACAAACAGTTTGAGGAAGCCAGCTTTGTCGTATGAATTCACTGTTTTGTAAATTATTCAATGATGTTACTGTCATCGATAAAGAAAGTTAAACAAAACTTGAAATTGAACAAGTCCGGAACAGAGAGGAAATAAACAAAAGTAGCAACAGAATTTTATAAGGATCTCTACTCAAATAATCGCCAAAATGAAAACAGAAATAATGTAAATATATAGAAAAGAGGCTAGAAGAAGAATCTGAAGAAATTTTGCCTTTTCTTCAAGGCGAAATAAAAAAGGCTAAAAAAAAAAATCAAATCTTCGAAAAAAAGTGGAGAATACCGATTACCTGTTTATTTCATCTTTATTGATTTTAGAAAGGCATTCGATACAATTAACCAGGACTTTATGTGGGATGCACTGCTTAACCAAGGTATTAATAGTCGCTGGGTAAAAATTTTCAAAAAGATCTATGATTCTTCAACTGCGCAAATAAAAACAGAAATCTTTGGTGAACCATTTGAGCTACAATGCGGAGCTAAGCAAAGGGACCCTAGAAGAATGCTTCAGAAAACTGAATTGGGAGCGCATTTGCATACAAATCAATGGAAAATATCTTACAAATTTGCGGTTTGCTGATGATATTATTTTGATGAGTGATAATCCTGAATATCTTCAAAAGATGATTAACAAACTTATTCTCGAATGCTCTAAGGCAGGTCTTCAGGCAAATGAAAACAAAACAAAAGTCATGACAAATGCAACTAGAATACCTATGCATATAAATGGACATCATATAGAATATGTAGAGAACTTCATATATCTTGGACAGCTAGTTTCTTTCAATAGAAGAGAGGAGAAGAAGATATCTCGAAGAATAACGAACTCATGGAGGCAATTTTGGGACGTGAAAGTGAAACCTATGTTGGACTCGAATATTTCCAAAGTTACCAAAAAATGTATTTTCGATTCACTAGTCTTACCAGTGCTCACATATGGCTTCCAAACATAGACGAACAATGTTTCAATTAAAGGCCAGCTTTCAATAACTCAAAGGGCAAAGGAGAGGACAATGTTAAGAATTAGAAGATCTCAGCACTCAGCGAATAGGAAACGTCTACATACGGTCATGGACAGGATTCGAAGATGTTGTTTGAAAGACAAGGAAACTGAAATGGGATTGGACAGGCCATTTTATGCGGAAGTCAGATAAAAGGTGGTCAAAGGTTTGTACGGAGTTGACACCATTTAGTGGTACCAGTAAGTCGGACGTCAACCGAAAAGGTGGAGAGACGAGTTACATGCTTTCGACAGACTTTGGTTTCAAAAAACCCACAACAGAAATGGATTCACAGTTTAAGATTTGACTCCCTCCCCCCCCCCCCACATAATTTGACATCGATCGGGCGTAGTCAAATTGGTAATGTGTTATAGCCGAAAAAGACTTTTCTATGCTCTCACATAAAATTATTCTGGCCCATCTATTTTGTTTGTTTGTTTGCAAGCGAGGTTAAATTATGGAGACGAAGCAATCCGTCCAACGAGCTGACACCCTGCATACAATACCTGAAACTCAACATACAAATCTTTCCTCTTCCAAATACTCTTATTTCTAAGTTCTCACCATACCCTTGGTCTAACTTCACCTAAGGCTATCTTACTTACTTATGGTGCAGCTACAGTCCAGGTCGGACCAGGACCTCATCCAACAAGCGTCAACCTTAGGACATCTATTGCTTTGCAATTACAACATTTTTTTCCGCATTCTTACCTACTAGAACTTGAGATCATCAGTTCCATTGATACCACGAAATAAGCAGTGACAAGAAACATACTCACGTTAGGCTCCAGTTTTAGCGATTAAATTGAGTGGCGCTACAGCTCTTGAAGAGCCAAGGCCTAAGTGGCTTACTCTCATCAACAATTCTCTAGGTGCGTGTGAAGAATTGAGGGGACCTACAATTTTACGCCGATTCCGAACGGCAAAGTTGAGAAGCACTTTTTCATGACAGATGATACTCTTGGAAGTTTTGTCAGTTCTTCGCAAGAGGCAGTGTCCGTGAAAGATGAAATAAAAACTTTGGGCCCGAGTAGGATTCGAACCGACGACGTTCTGCTTAGCAGCCAACGCACCTTACCACTAAGCTACGGACACTACAGTTTTAGCGATTAGGAAAAATAAAAACTGGAGGAAATTGAAATGTTTTCTTGGTCTTCATTTATAGTGATCGTATAATAAAAGCATACGAACTAATTTCCCTGATTTAGGGGCCAGTTATAGCTATCATTGAAATCCATCAGGAAAAATGTTTGAATGGATATTTAACTAAGTTATCTTTTGATTTCTAATGCAATTTATATACCAATCGACAGGAAAATTCTTAAACAATTATTTTTGAGAAAAAAATGTAAGTTCGCAAGCTTATTTTTCGTTGACAAATTGACAAATAAATCATGAAGTGCGTCAAATGTTACAAAGAAAATGGACTTGAACTAGACTTAAAAAACGACCAAGCCTCTTCATTTTTTTCTGAACGAACTACAATCACCCTAAGTATAAATATCACCAGTCAGATACAACCATCCAATTCACCACCACTGAAATAAAAACAAATCAGTTCGTTTTGATCGTTCGCATGGTTCTGTTAAAACTTTTGCATTCGCAAAATATTCAAAACCTTTCTCATAGATTTTGATTTTTCTTCCACATATGAGCTTTTAGAACAGTGTTATTTGCTTCTTTAAAGCTTCCACCCTCGTTCAAGTGCGTCGCAGATATGTGATAATTCTTTGGACCTGTCGAATTTGTTTCCCAAAATGTTTTTTGGTTTAAACAAATAAAAACAAAATCAATTCTTGAAAAATATGTGCCACGGCTTTTAATTTTTTCGACTTTTTCTAAAGACAGGTTTAATCAGATATTTTAAAAACTTGTTCTTAGTGTTTGTGCATCTTTGTCTGTATTTCTCTTGTGTTATCAACTGCTGACTTTTCACTCTTACGTTTTAATATAAAGCTTGTCGTGTATCAGTATCTGAATGCAAGATTAATTTTTTTAGTAAACAAATTTTTGAAACCCGCTTTAACAAAGAATAATAATAATACCATCACAACGCCAACGCCCCTCAATGCCGCAAATAGCTTATGTGTCTAAATTGTTGAAAAATGAATTTAAAAGATGACAAAATTGATATTCAATCCGACGATAGTGCCGCATCAGCAGATTCGGGAGTGATCTTTAACGATAGATTAATGTCAAATTCAAATCGATGCAATATCGATATTAGTACAAGTGTTGATTGTGATAGTAATAATTCATCAACCAAAAACGCCACAATAAATATTGAAAACATAATTAATTTCGCTAAAAATGTCAGTCCGACCAGCAATAATAATAAGGGATCGCCGAAAAAAGCCACGCCTCCGAATGGATCGTTGTCGTCGGCGGCATCATCCCTGCGTAGTACACGAATATCGATAACATCGATACATTCGGATGCATCGTCAAGTGTCATTGATTCGGATTGCGATGTTGATGATTTCGACGAATCGGCGAATGGAAATTTTACAATTACAAAACTGGGACAACAGACAACATGTCTGCCAGGGACGAATAGTGGAGGTATTCCTAATATCGGAGGCAATGATGGGCTGGTATTGTTGCAGCAGCGTGTGGAAATGGATCATAATATGGATGTTATGGCTATGGCAGCGACAGCGTCGTCGTCAATAAATCCTGGCAATGCTCAAATGGCTTTTACTAATTCATCGGATATTACGATTGGCCAGAAGAACTATTATCAGGGGCCAGTGACGATACAGCAGTTTCTGATAGAAAATCGAAATCGGGAAGCCGTTTGCCTGCAGGCTAACGATAATCCAGGTTTTGAGAATGATTGTGCGAATTCTGCTGTGAGGAAAACATCTGGAAGTCAAAGTAAGTTTAAGTAAGAAAATATGTATAGCTATCAGCCAGACACTCAAAGGTTTAAACTGTTCTCCAAAACGTTTTGTGCAAAATTGTTATCTACTCGAAATCCGCTATGACAGAAATAATGTCAAATGCATTGATATTCAATAACTTTCTCCACTTATCATTTAAATCATGTTATCAGTGGGAAAGCGATCAAAGGTTGAAAATGTAGAGCGTGGCAATGAGAATATTTATAGCATTTGTTTCTAGTTGTAAACGATGATATCGATTTAATCGAACAATCGAAAATTAAGGAACTGATCAAATCCGCTTCGTTCTAGAATGTTCTAGAAGTGAATTGGTCTTTTGTTTTCATTAATAGCTCGTATTATTGAAAAAAGAAAATGACAAAAAATTTGCAACGCTTTTGTGTAAATTTTACTACCACTTTACTCTTTTAAAATGCAAACGCAAATTTGATGTGGTTGCATTTTTTTCAATTAAGCAAAAAGAGCTTTTTTATTCATAAAATTTTTCTGAGAAAAAAGAAATTAAGGGTGTTGACTTTGAATGACATATAATGCAATATTATTGCCCTTACACGTTATCTTAAAATACAAAAATAAACAATCAGGTAAAGAAACGGGTATTCAGCTCATTAATGAGCTTATCAGTTTTTTGTATTTTATTTTATCGAAACTCATCATCAATCAAAATTTATTTCTTTATTCCATTATTCCATAGCTCTAATGAGTGTCAATATTTTGAACCAATTGGAACATTAAACAATTTTTTCGTATTTCCGTTTTCGTTACGATGTTGATAACAAATTTGCGATTCAACTTCTAAAGACCGGATCTGCTTTCTATTGTTGAAATCCTTAAATCGTTTGTTTTCTTTAAACAATTGAATTGTTAGGACTGTGAATGAAAAATACAAGAACAAAATCTTAATGAATGAAAGATGTCAATTATAAAACGTCTGTAAAGAATCATTAAGAAATCTTTTTCTCAGTTCTAAGACAATCTGTACGTATTTCATTCAATACCAACAAAAAATCAGTTGATATCGGGGAATTGTGTACCTATTCTTCTCCCTTATGTGTACAGAGCTCTGAATTTGTCATTCAAATATTGCAAATTGTTAAAAACTGCAGTTTTATTGTATTTGCAAACCCATGAATAGAATTTCACAATTATCAATTTAAAAGGAACCACCGCCCAAAACGAAGAAAGTCGGTCCAGCTTATGATTTTGCTGGTAAAGGCATTAAATTTTTTAAGCAAGAAATAGAAAAGTCAACAATCCCCCTTCCTGTGCTCAACATTGTATTTCCACTTCTGGTATGAGCATCGCTTCAAGCACCACCCAATTGAAGCTTCAAACACCATAATGTAGATGTCGCTTAAAAACTATTTTGCGTGACTTATACCTGCAAGTAGTGGAAATAGTTGTTATCATACAGTTGCACTGCTTTTGGTGGCGATTTTGTTCAAACGTGGCGATGTAGTTTGTTTTCATTTAAGAAGCAAATGTTTTGGGACATCCACTCTCTTACCAATAGCGTTCTTTTTTCTGTTTGTCCAGAATCGTTTGGAACCATTTCGGTGATTCTGAATTCCATTTGAACAAATAGCAGTTATTATTCTGAAAAGAAGTGAAAGTCGATTTCGAAGTCGAAATCAAAATCAGAATCGCGGATTCATGTGACAATGTGACATCGGCATTTGAGGTTTCACAAATAAAGGGTTTACCAGTAAGAGGTGTTATTTTGATAATCATAGAAAAATGACATTCTTTGAGATAAATGACGGGATGTTTATTTCATTATAAAGAGGAAAGTATGCCGTTAATAATGGAACACAAGATCAGCCAAATGGCCGCCACGACCATGCTTACAGGACCATATCCTTTTCATGAAATTTTCCATAACCAAATCGCAAAGTGGCTGCCCTATGACCTCGATAGCTTCACGAATTCCATCTTTGAGGTCTTGAATCGACGCTGGGCTGTTGGCGTGGACCTTATCTTTCACGTGGCCCCAAAGGAAGAAGTCGCAAAGTTTTAAATCACAAGATCTCGGTGGCCAATTGTGATCACCTCTTCGAGAGATAACACGGTCCGGAAACGTTTCCCATAAAAGATCGATGGTTTCATTGCTTGTGTGGCACGTTGCGACGTCTTGTTGAAAGTAAACGTTGTCCAGATCAATACCATCCAATTTCGTCCATAAAAAAATCATTAATCATCTCTCGATAGCGCAATCCATTGACCGTAACTGTTGCTCCAGCCTCATTTTCGAAAAAGTAAGGTCCAATGACCCCGCTGGACCATAAACCGCACCAAACAGTCACGCGTTGAGGATGGAGAAGCTTTTCAACAATAACTCTTGGGTTTTCCGAGCCCGAGGTGGAAATGGGCCTCATCAGTCTAGATGATTTTTCGATGAAATTCCGGATCATTTTCATGCATTTCAAGGACCCAATCAGCAAAGACACGACGTTGACGTTGTTGATGATCAGTCGGCTTGAGTTCTTGTGTTAACTGAACTTTATAAGCCTTTAGACCCAAGTCCTTATGCAAAATACGGTGTAATGACGTTTGTGGAATGCCTAATTCCAAAGAACGACGAGGAATGGACAAACCTTGGTTTTCTTCAACGCTTTGGTCTACAACAGCAGGGTTTTCTTCTTCACATCACTAACTTGTCCCAACAGCTCGAATTTGTCCACCAATTTCTGTATTGCGGTCCGACAAGGTGCTTCACGACGACCCAAAAATGTTTTAGTTTTACGAAACGTCTCTGCCAAATGTTCACCATTTTTATAGTGAATTTTAATAATTTCAATGCGTTGTTGAAGCGTGTATCGTTCCATTTTTATTAGTGGCGTAGTTTCTACTTGTCAAATGTCAAAAAATGACAACTTCAAAAGGGACAACTACTGAAATAGCGGGCTATTCAAAATAACACCTCTTATTAGAAAACGCTTTACATAGCCATACCATCATTATCTAGAAGCAAAAAAATGTGTCTGCATATTCGTTTGTTATCCGGAATCGGAGAGTTCTGTACCAATTACGAACTACCAAAAAAAAAAACCAAATAACGCTTAGGATATGTGGCTCTTGGGAGGTTGTTATTTCAATTTCTTTTTTTTTTTTGTGGATCAATCGAAATACAAAAACGTATAAATATTAACAAAATACCTCAACAGATTCCAATGAATCATGATGTTTAGTTTAAAAAGTACTCAATGTTAATTATTTTATTATTGCCTGAATTAGTAATCGGGCGTTTCCTACAACTATTAATTTTGTTAACACTTCATTTAATAAAAAAAAAGAAAAACGAAAAAACCTAACAAAAAATCCAAATTTCGTTTCCAAAACCTGTTTGTTTTTTTCTGTTCCTTTTTTGTTTGGATATGTGCTAAATATAAAACTTGAAACATTCTCTCAAGAAACAAAATAAGAACTTGTTTTTTCTCGGTGTTCAATTATTGAAGTCTTTTATGGAATATTGTAATGTTATATTCATCCTGTTTGTCCTGTTTAACTATATTTTCACCAAAAAGTTATCTCTCTATAACATGGAATTAGTTATTAGTAGCCACCTGTTAAAATACCTTCTAAAAAGCAAATAATAAATGTGTGAATAAGAGGAAAATTCTAACACTATCGGCTTCTTTGAATGCACCAGTTCATTTATTTTATTTTATCTTTAATCACTCCTTTCTTTCTCTTTTCGTAATTAACGAACAAAATAAAAAAGACAAACAATATTACTGAAACAAAAAACAGGAACAATATTATTTATATAAGAACCCTTTATTGAAAGATGCTTTAACATCTTAACAATAAGGCCAATTAAAAAGTTGCATCACTGGTTCTTTGAGAATAACGTTTATTATAGCAATTGACAGTTTTTTTTTCAATAAAATTTATAATACTTCAGAAGTACAAACGTCAAAACAGTAATGTGATCCGTGACGTAAAAGTGGTAACTTTTTTTTCTTACTTAAACGCATTTCTTTCACATAGAAATTGAATTTACATATTCCTCGAAGATTGATTTCTCTTGAATCTCTTTTTGGAGATGGATTTACACATACTTGTACACGGATTTTACACAAATATGTATACTACGAGTTTGGCATTTCTCGATTTTACAGCTGACCAGACAATACAGACATTAAAAAAGGGATTGATTCCTTTTTACACATTTCTTAAACGCCAAAAAACATTGATTACTAGTAGCAATTCTTTTTGGTTGTAAGAAAAGCCACATAATAGCGTTATTATTTTGTAGTGCGGAACTGTTCCGAACGATTCTGAATTCGTTCACCTGTGATGAGGACAGTTGAAATAAGCCCGTTGCTTCGTGACCCTAATGTGGGTCATAACACAAGATGACAGTTCTTGTTCTGAAAAGAACAGAAAAACGATTCCGAATTTGAAGGAATCAAAAACAGAATCACGCATACATGCACACATTTGCACTTACGTACTCGCCGCCATGTTTACAAATAAAGAAAATAAAAACAATGTTATGTCATCTGCAATTATGCATATGAGGTTTCACAAATACATACATTCAACCATTAGAAGCAAAAGCAAAAAATGTGTTTGTATGTGGCTTGGTATCCGGAATCGGACAGTTCTGTGTAACTATTCTGGATCTTTGTATATACATTTAACAGGTATAATCGAAATGGAATTCGACTGAACGCCAACTGGTTCCAAGCCGAGATAACCATTTTTTGTTTACATAAGTTTGTATTGTGTGTTCTCTGCTTGGTTTGACAGATCTTTTGTCTTGTCCAATCTTGATAATACCCCCCAATATATATACAAAGTTCTGGATTACCAAAAAAAAACGCTATAAGAAAAATAAAGGAATATTAGGTCCGTCCGCGTACTTCCTGCACTAAAATTCGTAGGACGATACAATTTAAGGAGTGGGGGGTAAAATTCTCTCACAGAAAAACAAAAGTACGAAAAAGTAAGCGAACGAAATTTTGCCCACATTTTAACTGTCAATTTTTTTTGTATGAAAAATTGAGACTTTGAATTTGAATTTATTTATTTATTTGCTATTTTGAAACAAATTTGACATTTTTCACAAATCAGCCCAAGAAATTTCTTGGGCTAAAATTCGTAGGTTGGGGAAATATTTTACTCTCTCGTCAGAGCTCTCTTTTACGAAAAATTACCAAATTTTTAAGTACGCGAACAGGATTTGGTTAAATTTAGTAATTTTTCGTAAAATTTTAGGTACTGTTTTAGGAGGGTACGCGTCAATATGTCACTTTGACACATGACACATTTATAGGGTAAAGATGCCTCAATCTGTTGTGTCTGAAGCCGAATATAAGTGAACCTTAATTACATATAATCCGATTTTTCATTTCATTGATAGAAAGACGCGTATTTATAGAACGAATTTAATACTGATTGATTTGACGGTGTCTGGTGATACCGAAATTATTTTTGAGTTTGACGTTGCGTTGTGTTTTTTACTAGTAAACAACAAGTCTTTTAGATGCTTCTTAAGTTTTTTTTAAATCGTCGATTAATATCAAATGAGAATTCTTCTTGAAAATCAGAACCAGAAGCAAAACCGTCAAACTGCAAGTATTGTGGTTCACATTAACGAATTCTCGTTCCTAATTTTGCGAATCGCAGTGTGCTTTTTTCGCAAGGTAATTCACAAAAAACGTTATGACGTGAATGAAATACAAATTTGATTCCGCGAGAATGAAATATGAAACAGATTGAAAAGATTTTGGCATTCGTTTCGTGGGCGTATCTAGGTACCAAATACGAATACGATGGCAACAGGTTCTGTTTATGTGATTGTTCTATGACCAAGTCGAGTTGAAGTCAGTACTGAAGGTTAAGACTAAGAGAAATACAAATACGTCTTTAAAGAATGCAAACAAACAAACTTATAAATTTAAAGCATCCCGCCATAAAAAAATTACTGTTATCAGAGAATGTACCATTGGTAAAGTAAAGAAAGTTCTTAATTTTGTATAGCTTTTTTTATTGAGGATGCAAGCAATTTCCTTTTTCAAAATTTAAATAGGTAGTAAGGAACTGAAAATATTTGCTAAAACTTTGTGCATACATTTTTAAGGACTGCTTCGATTTGAAGTCATATGTTTATATGACAGTACAAGCTGACCCGGGAACCGTTCTGTCAACTACAGTACGTTTATATTGTACCCTCATCACAGATAACTATTTTTGAACATTTAAAGCACAAGTTGGGGAAGCTAGTTTTAAATTTGTTTGCTTAAAATTCTTAAACTCGATTTTAGATTTTTTTAATAAGAAGTTAAATTTTACATTGCAGAAGACTACCAGGATGAAAACCCAACATCAAACCAGCCATATAAATTTATATTCAATCGCAGAGCCGTTCTAATCACAGCTTTAATCATCATCATAACCATATTAATCGGAGGCATTTTTGCAACAGCAGGTTTTATGATGAAGCAATCAAGTAAGCAAGACGAGGATGACGAAGAAAGTAGAAAACATATTCCAGTAGATAATACGATAGGTATTTTAAAAGAAAAAGTGTTTGCCAGATTGTTTCTTAACTTAATTATGTTATTTCATGTTGTTTTCCAAGTTCTTGATGTCAAAAGCGGTTTTGACTCAAAATGCTTATTCCATTATTCACTATAAATTAAATCGTTTTTTTCTTGATTTGCCTAGGTGATGACAATTTCGGTGCAGGATCGGTGCTGCGACTAGTAATCCGAGATGAATGGCTTGCCAGGCCCGAGTCAGAAGAATTAGATAAGCTGAACCTGCCTGTTCATCGAGTAATCATTGCCCATACTGCAACAGAAGGTTGCACAAGCCAAGTATGAACACCTAAAATTTATTTCACAACTGAAATATCACATTCAAGACCTTGTTTTATTCACAGGCTGGATGCGTTTTCCGAACTCAAAAAATCCAAGAATTCCATATGGATTCTAAACATTTTGGCGATATAGGCTATAATTTTCTAGTTGGTGGAGATGGAGCAGTGTACGAAGGTCGTGGCTGGGATTATCAAGGAGCCCATACAAAAGGATTCAATGTGGATAGTATTTGCATTGCCTTTATTGGGACATTCATAAAACAGAGTCCTCCCCAGAGTCAACTAAATGCGGCCAAATTGATCATAGCCGAAGGTGTAAGACTGAATAAGCTTGTGCCAGATTATCGCTTGTATGGTGCTAGACAATTTATTGGAACAGAGAGTCCGGGAAGTGCTTTATTTGATATAATAAAAAAATGGCCACATTGGTCAGACATATAAACATAATATTAATTAAAGTTGTAATGTACATTTTGTTTAGTATAAGGTCGTAAGTTTCTTGTAAAATTAATGTTAAGCTATATTAAGTCGATAATTTTGTGATAATTATTTTGTTAAAGTGTTAGATTTTAAGGAAATGTAATCTATGTTAAGGTATAATATGTAAATAAAAATTACTCGCCAAAATGAACGTAAGGGAATCACTTTAGAAGTACTGCAAGCAAATCTGAATGTACCCACGTTTTGTTGACTAGCAGACCCGAATATCGTCGTTCTGGACCTTTGAATTCAAACGAAAATTTTATTTTAATATTAACATAACTAAGTTAGAATCAACAAGACTGAGGTGAACAGTGAAAACAATAAAGTGGTTTAAGAAGACTGTAAGGTAAGCCTTGAAACTACAAGAGCTTCCAAACTTTGACAGCTCTCAGCCGCAATCGATTTTTTCGATCCTGTTCTGCCAAATCATCATGGACCACTAAACAACATGTTGTTTACATATTTTTACTATCAAAATGGATGGGCCAACGTTTCACACGCTTTACCGCTCGCCAGAATCGTCTTAATAAGTGGACTTTTCGCGTTGTCATTCAGCAAGCAACTATGTAATGTCCGTTCGTCGACGAAATGCAAGATCTGTTTTGGACACTGTTGTCAGTGAGAGAATGCAGTGGAATCCTAGTCATTGAAAATTGGACTGATCTCCACGGACAAAAAAGCAATGGAAACGAAATTGTTGACACTCACTCATCTGTCAAACGACTGTCATCTGCCACGAATTTCAGAGACATAAGGATTGAATCAAAAACCGCTTTTAGGATGTTGATTAATGTTGTAAGTTGATTTTTAACTCTTTCTGATTTTACTTTAGTCTGAACTAAAGCTCGATCTGTCAAAAAGCTCTGTTAACGTTTTCATCTTTCAAATTGATCGTGAACGACGTGAACAAACAGTTCATATAGATCTTTGATTGAAATGTATTTATTGTATTCTTTGTTTATTGAAGGTGATAAGATTTTACAGTGGAAACCCCCTTCTGTTTGCAAATTATCATCTCTCAGACTCTCAGACATAAATATCTCGCCTTTGCAGTCAGTTCAATAGAGACTGTGATTAAAAAGCGTCGTTTTTGTTGTGTTATCGGAACGATTTCATGATTCGACTTCTTAATTTTAGCATTTAATATTTGCTTTTGGAGGTTAATATATCGACTTCTGTTGTTATTAGAATCTCCAGTTGAAAAATGCCAAGTATCCCAAACCGGGGTAAGATTATTTTGAAACATACGTTTGGTATGCTTGAATTATATTTTTGTTTACGTACATAATGTTTGTATTTTTCTGTTTTCCAGACAAAATTAAATCTAGCATTATTTTTATTTTTACAATCATGTTTTTCGCTGTTATCATCTTTTGTTCGATTTTAAGCTTCTCAAAAGCGTCTCCACAATTAGCTTCCTCGAATTCGGATTCAGGTACTTTGCATCGCATGATTCTGTTTAAGGAAATGTTTAACAAATTCTAACAACAGATGAGTTCCAAATAATATCAAGGTCTGAGTGGAAAGCACGATCACCAAAGGAACCGTACGACAGTTTGGTTCTTCCACTGCATCGAGTTATAATTGCTCATACCGCAACACAAAGTTGCAGTAATCAGGTAAGGGTCACAAAAGTCAACCTTGAAAATAAAACAGATAGCGTGAGAGCTTATTTGAATCTTCAAGACAACATGTTCAAACAGAGTCCACATGATGCAAGACTACCACATGGACAGCAGGAATTTCAACGACATTATTTACAATTTTCTGGTGGGAGGCGATGGAACTATTTATGAAGGACGTGGTTGGGACTTTCAAGGTGCACACACCAAGGGTTACAATAGGGATGGTATTTGTATTGCGTTTATTGGAACGTTTACCACTCTGGAACCACCAGAGAGACAACTGAGTGCATCGAAATGGCTTGTGGATGAGGGTGTAAGACTCAATAAGCTTGTGGCTGATTTCAAGCTTTATGGCGCTAGGCAGCTGACAGCCACTGAAAGTCCGGGAGGCGCTCTGTACGAAATAATAAAAAAGTGGCCACATTGGTCAAATACAATTTAGAAGCCAAAAAGAATAACATTTCATTTTTATATTTTAATAAAATAGTACTTTTAGTCAATTTATTCATAAGCATCCCGAGAACACTCATTTTGATTTTGAACACACCACTCTGGCTGCAATGCTTCCGGGGTCAAACCATTTTGTGCTAAAAGCTCCCGATGCATAAGCAAACGATCTTCTGCTTTGCGCGCAGGTTCTTCCGGGTTCGACCACAGCCTCTCCGCTAAAGCACTCGCTTTCGGCCACAACAAAGCATCAAGAGTAAATTCGTCAATTTGTTCGGACCAGACAGCCACTTCAGACCCAAGTATAAGCTTGTTTGGACCCCCAAGTATGCAATCTGGACGATTTTCATAAAACTTCTTCCAACCTCCTAATTTTGGATCGCCATTCCAACTTGCCACACCGCCATCGACAAACAGATCATTATTGGTCGAGATCAATCTGAAACCTCGTTTAAGAGCTTCCTGTATGAACTCTTCCGGAGTCTTTGCTAGAGTTTGTATGATATATCGGGACTTGTCAAGAAAACGATCGATGTAAGGAGGTGTGGTCAATTTACTACCCCACAAAATAATTGGATTCTTTCTATTATTCGACGCCTTGTCGAGTCTTCTTTCGGCATTCATTTGGAAATGTCCCCACAAATTAACGAAATCCTTAATTTCCAAAGACCACCCTCGGTCTAGCATCCAATTTTGAATTGACTCTGAAGAATTCCAACAAGACAGCGATGCTGTATAACCACCCAAATGGAAAATGTTTGGGTTGAACGATCCAACCATTTCGGAGTAAATGTCCTCGAGGATGTCATACAATCTGTCAAGAGTTGGATCAACCTGTCCACAAGGCGGTTGATTGCAAAATTTTGTCCATGGCTGGGCGTTGAAGCAAACGGTTACATTTTTCTTCTGCCATCCTTCGCCAATATGTGCTGGTCCTTCGAATTCAGGAATGACACGAATTCCACGAATCAGTGCGTAAGTCACCACTTCGGAAATATTGTCGGCATTATAGATTTTTTGTGGTGAATAAGCGCCATATTTGTGTAGATCTGGATGTGATTTCACCACAAGAGGGAAACTATTCGAATCGATCATGTGCCAGTGGAAGGCGTTCATTTTACTCATAGCCATGCCATCTGAAAGGAAATCAAAGGATTAATCGAATGATTCATTTTTTCTCAGAACTGTCAGCTTACCAAGAGTCCTCTTTATTGATTCAATACTGAAGTAATGTCTAGCGGTATCAAGCAGAATCCCTCGATGCTTGTAAGCTGGAGCATCGTTTATTTCAGTATCAACCAACACCTCGATGCATCTTTCGTGGTCATTATACACAATCAACTGTGACAAAGTCTCCAAACCATGTCTTGCCCCAAAATATGATTTTGCTCTTATCTCCGCCAGAACCTGAGATCTGTCTTGAGTTATTTTCAACAAATAACCCTCATCAGTGTCGTACGAAAGCTCTGGTACTTCGTTCTCGATCTCTTCCAAATGGATTTTGATCAGCAGTGGTTTTTCGTTATTCCTCGTCAAACCAAAGTACTTTGAAACGTTCGCATTGATTTGTACCGCAAAGCGTTCTTGTGCCTGCCGCCAAATTGAAGCAGCAACAAATTTTGGCGTTATTTGAAATCTGATTTTGGAACGATCGATTGGAACAACAAATTCACCAGCTTTAACCAAACCAGTTGGTTTGGGCCAAAGAGTTCCGATTTCATCACCACATAGCATTCTGCAAACCGCAAAACTCTGGCTGCGATATTCGTTGGTAAAAGGAACTTTAACACATTTTTTGTTTTCGTTGCATTCGTAGCCCCAAACTGGTGACGATTCACTTGAAAATAAAAACCATAATTATTATTATTCATAATTCAGCGAGACCAGAGACTATCTTCAAAATGATAATCAACTTACTCGAGACTGAGTATTGAAGCTGGCGATAAAGCAGCGAGAGACAAAATTAACTTGAAAAACTTGTTAACTGTCATCCTAAGATTCTATTTTGAAGTTAATTTTTTTCTTATCGCTGCAGAAACCACCACAAAGAAATTAAGCTAAGATGATTTCAAAATTCAATTCACTTCTATATTCTGGGAGTAATTAAATGTAAATAGAAGGTAAACAGTGATTAAGTTCAAATTTTAGTGTTTAGTTTTAGGACCACAAGAACAGAACCACAGTCCTTGTCCCTTGACAGTTGAACGTTAAATGAGCATTGATTTGAATTCAATCACTGCTTGGGTATTCAATCAGTGCAACCAAATTGATGTTTAAAGAACGATTAAAAGAACATCAATTATAATATTATTGTTAAAGAGAAATGTGATTTGTTAGAAGGGGACCTTTCCATTTGATGAAAGGAATATGCACATTTCATTGTAATTTTGGAATGAAAATAATTCACCTTCCCTGTTGCGTCATGTGTCAATGACAATGACAGTCCTTGCTTTTGCTAACGGCTTCGTTCCATATCCTTCTTAAAAGATGATTCCTATGGAATATAGCCACCTGTCATTTCCATACAGTTAATACAAAGACAAATGGTACAAGCTACAGCAGTGGTCTTGGTTCCTAGCGCCAAAATTTAGATGAAAGATTGAGATAAAACATCGGATTTGACCACAGCGCAATTAAAGAGGCACTTATTCGATTTTGGGAACTGCCATCCAAGAAATGCGATGGGATGGTCCTGGCCTACGTAAAATGAACAACTGCGATATTTACTACGGCGACTGCTACCGGGAACAAAATCAGCGTCTATTTGGATGTGGATTTGTAGTTGGGACTCAACTCAGGAGGAAGGTCTTGAATTTCAACTCAGTAAAGGGCTAGAACTGAAGCCTGTAGAGAACATCATGGGAACATTGTAGTAGTTAGTGCTGAGGATATGGAAAGACCACTTTTCTAAGCTGTATAACGGCGATGACGACCAAAACTGCTTCAGCAATACAGAACCATTCAATTTGGGTGCAGAAAGCCAACAATTCCACCCACCCGACATGGACGAAGTGAAGATAGGGATATCTAATCTTATCGGAGGAAAGCATGCCCGATGAATGGAACCTCAGCATCGTATGCCTGATCCTCAAAAAAGGAGATCCCCTGAACTGCACCAACTACAGAGGTATAAGTCTCCTTAACATCGCCTTTGAGATCTTGTCTGCCATGCTGTGTGAACGTTTGAAGCCCTTCGTCAACAACCTGGTAGGTCCTTATCAGTGTGGCTTCAAACCCGTAAAGTCCACCATCGATCAAATATTCACCCTACGGCAGATCTTGGAGAAGACCCAGGAACTTCAAATCGATACCTTCCACCTTTTCATCGATTTCAAGGCCACGTATGACAGCGTCTATAGAGACCAACTATATAGAGCAATGTCTAGTTTTGGCATCCCGGAAAAACTCATCCGTCTGTGTAAGATGACAATGGAAAATTCACGCTGTTCCATCATGGTCGGAAAAAACCTAACGGATGCTTTTGATGTCAAAAAAGGTTTAAGGCAATGAGTTGTCATGCGATTTTTTCAACATCATTCTTGAAAAGATTGTGCAAAGCTCCAATGTCAACACCAGAGGCACAATCTTTCAAAAGTCCTTCCAGCTACTAGGATACGCAGACGACATTGACATAATTGGAAGAACACAGCGTGATGTCAGTGGAGCGTTTGTGAGCCTTGAGACGGAGGCCAGGAAGATGGGTCTAGCGGTTAACGAGGGCAACACCAAGTTAATGCTGTCGACAAGAAAGGACTACCAACATCGAAGTCTTGGAGCAAACGTCAACAAAGACAGATTTAACTTCGAGGTAGTTAAGGACTTTGTTTACCTGGGATCCGCTATCAACAGGGACACTGACCTAACCAGAAAAGTAAATGTCCAACGACTTAGATGGTTGGGTCATGTTGAGCGAATGGAATAATGCTCCGGCTCGTAGAGTCTTCGAATCCAACCCGGAAGGACGTCGCAGAAGAGGAAGACCGTGGCTCCGGTGGAGAACAGATGGTAGAGGACCTGAACCAACTTGGCGTGTGAAACTGGAGACAGCTAGCCAGGGACCGAACTGGCTAGAAAAGTTTGTTGGGTGAGGCCCTGGTCCGACCTGGACTGTAACGCCACCATAAGTAAGTAAGTAAGTATTCGATTTTGGGGTAGTATCACCAATTACCGACAACTTAGAGATTTTTTTTTTTTTAATATTCCATAAGGTTCTGAACACAAATTAACGTTGCATATATTTGCTCTAACGATTACTAGAGAAGCCGGAATGGAGTACGTTTATCCCAAATAAAAATATCGATATATCTGACAGTTCTTTAATAATACTAAGTACCAAAACATGGCCTTGGCAGTGCAATATCACCTTATTATCTCCTAACTATAAGACTTGACGGTACAAATAAAATATATATATAACAGGCTTCCCCTACCGTCATTGCTCTACTTTAAACTATTTAACGGCCGTTCCGTTTCAAAGAAACATTAAAAGGCAACATTTAATATTTTCCCAATATTTTCTATGTTTTTTGCAGAAAACTGAATTTTGTGATACGAAATGTTAAATCAATTTTATGCAATTTATCGAAAACCACTATGAAGATTATGATACATTTTTAAATGGAGTAAATGGTGTTCTTTTCCATAAAAATGAAGTGGATATCCGTTTTAGATAAAAAATGCTATTTCAAGACCTTATTTGAGCTGCAAGACGTCAACAGCAATATAAAACAAAAATAGATGCGTTATCGTAAAAATCGTTCAAAAAATTGTTATTTATTGCTTATTTTTCACACTAAAAAAAAGGTACACAATCCTTTAAGTAGGTATAGGTACAAATGTTACATTTTAAGCGGCATTTTCAACTTATCGGTCATCGCCCTTGCAGTAGGGATCAAAAAAATATAAAAGAAAATAATATGCATCTCGCATTATCCGCTCGATTCGTTTTTTGAATCGTACGCATCAATGGGGCATTCATCCTGATTCTGCAAACACCATTCTGGTTCGAGAGACTCGGCAGCTAGGCCGTTGTCAGTCAAACGTTCACGATGGACCAATAAACGTGACTCAGCTGCTCGCCAATTGTCCTTCGGATTCGACCATAAACGTTCAGCCAATGCACTGGCTCTTGGCCAGAGTCTAGCATCGATGGTATGCTCATCAACTTGCTCGGACCAAATGGCGGCTTCTGCTCCCAAAATCAGCTCATTATAGTCACCGGCAATTTTTTCGGGACTATTCTCGTAGACCTTCTGCCAACCGATGTAGGGAGAGCACCAATTGTTGCCATCAGTTACCCAGCCGCCGAATCCACAATCAAAGTAGAGTGCATCGTAGTTTGATAGAATCATTCTGTATCCTCGTTTAAGGATCTCCTTTATCTTCATATCGAAACCAGTTGTCCAGACTTGAATGATGTAGCGGTCTTTGTCGAGATACTGGTCGATAAATGGCACTTCGGTTAGACGACTTGTCCACATGATGATTGGGAGTTTTCCATTGGGCGAAATACTGTCGACTTTGGCTAGAGCATTGTCCTGGAAGTGGCTCCAGAGTTTCATAAAGTCCTTTTCATCGAGACCCCAGCCCTTTGCTAACATCCAATTGCGAATAACTTCACTGGTGTTCCAGCAAGCTGTTGACACTTCATCACCTCCCATATGGAATACATCGGGATTGAACAATTCAAACATTTCCCGGTAGATGTCCTTCAGGACTTCGTACAACTCATCGACTGTTGGGTCAAGCTGACCGCATGGAGGCTCAACACAATAGCTCTTCCATGGCTGTGCATTGAAGCAGGCTGTCATATTCTTGTTCTGCCAGCCCTCGCCAACATGAGCTGGAGCATCGAACTCAGGCAACACACGAATACCTCTGGCTCGTCCATATTCCACCACATCAGCTATGTTCTCGTGGGTATAAACCTTGCGCGACGAATAAGCTCCGAGTTTGTAGAGATCGGGCTGGGACTTGACTTCCATGGGGAAACTATGAGAATCAATGATGTGCCAGTGGAAGGTGTTCAATTTGGTCATTGCCATACCGTCTGTAAAACAAAACAAAAAAAAAAACAACAACAGTCAAAAGAAACTCGAAAAGAATTATAATTTTCTGAACTCACCGATTGTCCTTTTGATTGATTTCAAAGTGAAATAATTCCTCGCGGTATCCAAAAGCAACCCCCGGTGCTTGTAAGCTGGTGCATCAACGATCGTAGCCTGTGCCAGCATCTGAACTTCCCTTCGAATATCATCGTAAACGATCAACTGTGACAACGTTTCCAAACCATGTCTAGCTCCGAAAAATGACTTGGCCGAAATTTCAGCAAAGACTTCATTCTTTCCTTGACTGATCTCTAGTTTGTAGCTCTCGTCGGTGTCGTATGTTAAGCGAGGAATTTCGTCAGACTTTTCAGGGCTCTCATCAACATTGATCTTAATTGTCAGAGATCTTCCTTCGCTGCGAACATCGTTGGGAGATGGTATCTTGGCGTCGATTTGTTCAGCAAATCGTTTCTCATTCACTTCCCATAGCTTACTGGCTCTGGTCGAGGGAACTTTAAATGAAATCTTCGAACGATCAATGTGCACAATGTATTCTCCGAATTTGACAGGTCCCGTCGGTTTGGGCCACAGTGTGCCAATTGTATCACCACAGAAAATTCTGCACACTGGCAGACTCACAGCCTTTTGGAAGTTCTTCTCATCAAGAGGCACTTTCATGCATTTACTTTGACGGCATTCGTAGCCCCATACCAAGCTGCAAATAATGAAAACAAAATTAATTTTGTCAGTTTTGTCGTTGTTGTTAATTATTTACGATGGCTCGAACTCTGTCACTACAGGGGACCTTGTTAGGACAACTATGATGGCAATATATGTACTAACGACTGCTAGTACAAAAATACCAATCAACAAGTGTCGCCAAATATAATATGCCATTGAGGTGCCGATGATAGCAATTAAGAACTGATCTAATTCATGAGGAAACACATTTCCACAAACCTTCCTCATCAATAATTATCTTTTACAAATTAGCGTCATAATAGGTTTTACAAGAAAAGTGTCTGAGTCAAGAGCAAGGAAATGATCGCAATCAATCTCAAGGAGTTTTCTAATTGTCTTTTGATTGATTGCATGCAATTTCTTGATAAATGGCTTGCCGGTACTTTATTGTTTTTTTTTAAATTTGTTTGTTTACAAAATACTGTTTATATCTAGACAGCAAAAAGTTGTAACTTCTAGTGGACTGTGTACATTTTATCTAATCCATTTCTCTGATAAAAAAAGCATTTTAATTTATACTCGCTATTTTTCGGATACCTTAAGAGTTGTTATCTTGATCAGATTAATATTTAAAAATATTTTGAGCTTGATAAAAGCACACTTAAGAAGAAGTTAAGAAGAGTTACGAAGAAAACAAATCACCAAATTTTTGTTCATTGCATACGAAACATTTATCCGTAACAAAGAAACAAAAGTCGAAAATGATACGTATACGCCCGAGTGGCTCTTCTAACAATAAAAAGAAAAGTTGCTGTTTTTGTTGAAATTGAATGTGAAAGCAATTTAGAGAACGGAAATGCAATCACATAACTTCCTTCTATTTTTTAATAAATTTTCCATTTTTCTTGTACAATCCAGGGTCAACTCCGAACCCCGGGTTTAATAAGGAGAACAGTCTTTTGAGACAATCTTTAATACAGTTCTTAAGCAATATAATTATTGTCTGAACATATGTTTATTCGGTGAAACGGTCAAGGGGCCGTCCATAAAATACGGGGATCTTTGTTTTACGACGTAATATTTTAGGGGGGTTACAGCAAGTGTGCTGTGTGTACAGCAAAGCGTGACACCGGGGAGGGAGGAAGGTGGTCCCCAAGTTGATTTAGAAGTGGAGAAAATTATGAATTTAACAAGTGGTTCAAATTTGATCCTCGATTGTACCACTTAAATGCTCAACACAAAAGCTTCAAGGATCAGATATCTCATTGACTATAATCAAAATAAAAAAATTATTATTTTTTCATAATTTTTCTTTCATGCAAGCGTAAGAAAAAAAAGAAAGAAACAGCAATAGTCCAACACGTAAAACAAGAGTTTTTCTTCAATGGAGGACACATACATAAATTTGACTAATTTATTTTTTTAATTAATTTAAGTTAATGTATGAACATAATTTTAGACAAAAAATAATTATCGTTGCGTTAATTTTTAATTATTATGTAATTAAAAAATAAATAAATAGATTGGCGCGACAGCTCTTGAAGAGCCAAGGCCTAAGTGGCTTACTCTCATCAACAATTCTCTAAGTGCGTGTGAAGAATTGAGGGGACCTACAATTTTAACGCCGATTCCGAACGGCAAAGTTGAGAAGCACTTTTTCATGACAGATGATACTCTTGGAAGTTTTGTCAGTTCTTCGCAAGAGGCAGTGTCCGTGAAAGATGAAATAAAAACTTTGGGCCCGAGTAGGATTCGAACCCACGATGTTCTGCTTAGCAGCCAACGCACCTAATCACTAAGCTACGGACACTACATTATGTAATTAATTATGTAATTAATTAATGTAATTAATTCATATTAATATATAAAATATAGCATGAGATATTTAACTATCACAACAGTAGCAAAACAACCAAGAACTCAAACAGAACTATTTGTTGAATAAAAGTTCTGTTCCAGTTCCACATTTGACAAGAAAAAATCACAACGGAAAGTCAAAAACGTCAAACAAAACTCAGTTGTTTTTTGTTGTGTGAATTTTGTATATGAAAATCATATTCCTCTTCTAGCATAAAAATCGTGTTAAAAAAAACTTCGAATAAATTAAAGTTTTCAATAATAAACGACAAATTAATGCAAAATAAAGTGAATCAGTGAAAAGAAGCGTGCAATTAATTGATTCGAGGTGTGCCAAATTATACAGGTAAGTCACATTTACAAAATTACCTAACAATCTTGCAAAAGTTACGGCAAACATGCCGATTGGAACTTTCTCTCTAGCGTCTAGCTTCCAATAAGCCCTTCGAATTTATTCTTAGTTAAATTCTAATTTCAAACTTACTCTGTGCATGATGCTGGAGCGATAACAGCTAACGCAAGCAGCAGCGTTTGTACAACAATAAATGCCATTCTGCGTTGGCAATAAACTTATGATCCCTTATGGAATATTGTTAAATAAAACCGAACTCGAAACTGGCACCCACACCCGTGCGAGGTGTTAAGTTAACTAACCGATCAAATATACAAGTTCAAGAAATTTATACAATCACAGTCATCCTCCGTGCCGTGGCACACAAATATCGGTTTGCCTGGTTGGTGATAGGTAATAGTTGTGAATGGTCGAGTCCGTTGGGCTTTTATCTTTTCTTTTTTATGTTCAAGCTCGCACCGCACACAATTCACAACAAAGTCTTCAGAGAACGCTCTGCCAAACTAGTGTACTTTTGATTCTTGTTTGTTGTTTGTGTTTTTTGTTTTCTGTTGTTCCTTTTTCTTATCGGAACTTCAAAACAGGTAAATGTAGATACAGATATTATTTTTTTATTATTTTTTTTTATCGAAAAATAATTATGCGTTTTGTCCGTTGTCCGTGGTCAACGGTCATCCAGAGCAGTGAAACCGGTTATCCAGAATCCCAATCGGAATATTATTGTTTTTAATATTTTTTGGGTCAGTGACTTGGGTTTTCGGCGTGTCCACACCTTGAAAATGCAAAAAACACTGCTAGACGAAACTTTTAAATAGAATTCGGGAGACTTTAAATTGAGTTCGTTGACGAAGTTAAAGAAATTAAACACCCACGATAATTGAGGGACAAAAATTCAATTGACTTTGAGAAATGAGATGACAATGATGTTGAGAGCTTATGAAACCAGTAGGAATTAGAAGGTTCGCTACTTTACGTTCTTGTTTTTGTGTTATGGATGAAAAATCGTCTTGAAGGAGGGAACAAACTACAACAATTGAAAAAACAGGGAGGTTTTGTTACCAAACAATAACACAGCTGATTTTGACGTTTAAATATGCCGTTCGGACTGTCTGCTTCCGAATGTTGTGTACACTCGGAACACATCACTGAAGCGAGCAAAAAGGTAGAATTCCTTCTTTTCGTTCGATACAATCGCGATTCCCTGCTTCTGCGCATGTATCATTCCGATTTGGTTAAAGTGAAAATCAAAGATAAACAGGTATTTCTGTGAAGAGACTTGATACCTAACTCATTTGAGCGAAGAGGAACCGACCTAGAGTCTAGCAGCTTTGGAGCAGATGAAGGCAAACACTTCATCTGCAAAGTCGACTATGATAAAGAGAATGAGGTCAACTGATTCCATGTGGGATCCATTGGACGGAAGCTGATTTTTTGTAGACTCCGCAGGGAACCAACACATCATATCACCAATAGGTAGATTCATTTATTTTTAAAGGAAAAGAAAATATTCAAATTTATAGTAAAACAAAGCAACTTAATCTACGTGGGATTGCTTCCCTTCAACGTGAGTGTGTTGTCCTCATAAGTCTCGAGAACATGGGCCAAATGCTCATTGTCTCTTGGCTTCTTGAATTGCCGCTTCTTGTTGGACATCTTCTTTCGCTTAGGAACTGGTTTCTTTGGTCCGTGGTCTTGCATCGAACGAATACCCTGCTTCTCGAGGTATTCATCGATTTTGGCATCGTCCATGGCATCCACCGTCGCCGAACGCCATAGTTTCTGAAATTCTTCATCAACCTTGAAAAAAACACGAGAGTAAGTTTAGTAATTCGCTGGAATATCGGCGACATACCGTAAAATTTGCCGTTCGATCGTTGTAGAAAAGAATTTTCTTCTTATCAATTGGCCGGATGATGAATATAATTTCGGATGCTCGATTTTTCAGAACCTTCTCACAGTGTGGCAATGATTCTTGGACATCGTCCAGCAAAATACCACCCAAACCCTTGAGATCGTGTTGTTTCAATAGCCGCAGAAGGCTCTTGCCGTCTTTGATTTTGTAGACTGGTTTGAAGGCAAATCTGCAGTTATCTGGTGAGACTTCGATTTTAGGATTGTTCATAAGAGCTTCTGATGCGAGCCACTGTAAAAGGGGGAATTTTGATTACTGAGGGACACTCCGCATTGTGGAGTCTTACATTCTTCACAGACTGTCCGATGTCGAGCTGATTTGTCTCATCCAAAATTTCGTCAATGGTTAAAGGATGATCATCGCCGTCTTGGTGGCGAGTTCTCATGTGTTTGACAATTTTAGCTAGCACACCGAAACGGTACTGAGAACTTCCAGACATTGTTTTGTATCTAAAAGATAAGTTGATAATTGTATGAGAGACCTTGAGTGGATATTGAGAAGCATTTTACGTGCTGGAATCCAATTTGGGGACATTTGGTGGTCGCATTTTCTTTTTGTCATCTCTTGGCGGTGGTGGAGCAGCTTCGATTTTTGTTTTCTTTTCAATTCTAGAAATATTAAAATATTAACAAACTGGTTGCATATGAAATGATGGTTTGCCTACGTTGGAGTAGCCATAGCCCTCTTTTTGAACGCCTCGCGTTCCCGTAGGAGTGCTGGATCCATGGTTGAGAAGGTTAGTAGTTCTCTGGGATGCAAAACTGCGTTGTATTTATTTTTATTTGCAAAATTAAATGGAGAAAACGCTAAATTTAATCAACAAATTTTTCTGCAACGAGTGTGTTCGTTGCTTGAAGCAAAATTCAGTTTTCAGCTGTGTGTGACAACAAAGTGACAGTTAATTTCGACCTGTTTGAGTAATAAACTTTCAAGAGCTAACAACTATAGATCTAGTACATTTGTGCATTTGTGATGCATATTTAAGGGTACTTTAAATTTTTTTTTTAATTTCATTTTAGTTGCGTGGGCCGGAACATCAAATAGAATTTATTTTTCTTTAGTAAAATGTAGTTATTATTTGGGAATTTCTATGAATATACATATATTTTGAAATGCAATTCAATTTCAATTTCTTAGAACTATGGCTTAGCATTTCCTCACAAATTATTTAGTTTTATAGCCATTTTACAAGTATTTGAGTATGTACATGCAACAATTAATTGCAGTCATTTTGTATAAATATAATTCTCGTAAAAAGTTTTTTTTTTGTAAAGCCTTACAAAAACTGAAGAAGTTAAACACCGCCTTAATACACAGAATCTACTACAATATTAGCAAGTTGTCCATCGTTTTCCAAACACTCCCTTGAAGTTTGACATTTCTATACAATTCACATCGACGTGTCAAATAAAAAAAAAAGAAACGAAGAAAAGAAAAACTTTTCCTTTCTCCTCAAATAAAGTGATTTTGTTTTATTTTCACGACAAATTACAAAACAAATTCTTTTCAAAATTTGAACCAAGTTTATCCACCAATAACCCACCATGGTTTTAGCCGATTTAGGTCGTAAAATAACGACTGCTTTGCATTCGTTAAGCAAAGCCACAGTCATCAATGAGGAAGTTCTCAATTCCATGCTGAAAGAAATTTGTGCAGCCCTACTGGAAGCTGATGTCAACATCCGTTTGGTTAAACAATTACGTGAAAATGTTCGAGCTGTTATTGATTTCGATGAAATGGCTGGTGGTCTGAACAAGCGTCGAATGATTCAATCGGCCGTCTTCAAGGAACTCATCAAGCTTGTCGATCCGGGAGTGAAACCCTACCAACCAGTCAAGGGCAGGCCGAATATTATTATGTTTGTCGGTTTGCAAGGTTCTGGCAAAACTACCACCTGTACCAAGCTAGCCTATCACTACCAGAAGCGCAACTGGAAGTCGTGTCTCGTCTGTGCGGATACTTTCCGTGCTGGTGCGTACGACCAGATCAAGCAAAATGCCACAAAAGCCAGAATTCCCTTCTACGGAAGCTACACAGAAATCGATCCGGTGGTGATTGCCCAGGATGGTGTGGAGATGTTCAAGCGAGAAGGCTTTGAGATGATCATTGTGGACACTAGTGGTCGACACAAGCAAGAAGAGTCACTCTTTGAGGAGATGTTGGCAGTTGCCAATGCTGTCAAGCCAGACAATATTATTTTCGTGATGGACGCAACCATCGGACAGGCTTGTGAAGCTCAAGCAAAGGCTTTCAAGGAGAAGGTAGACATTGGATCTGTTATTATTACCAAGTTGGATGGGCATGCCAAGGGAGGTGGTGCTCTGTCCGCGGTCGCAGCCACACAGTCTCCGATCATCTTCATTGGAACGGGAGAACACATTGATGATTTGGAGCCATTCAAAACGAAGCCATTTGTGAGCAAATTGCTTGGCATGGGTGATATCGAGGGGCTCATTGACAAGTGAACGAGTTGAAGTTAGACGGCAACGAGGAGCTTCTAGAGAAGATCAAACATGGCCAATTCACAATCCGAGACATGTACGAACAATTCCAGAACATCATGAAAATGGGCCCATTTTCGCAGATCATGGGCATGATTCCCGGCTTCTCGCAGGACTTCATGACCAAGGGCGGCGAGCAAGAATCCATGGCCCGTATCAAGCGCATGATGACAATGATGGACAGTATGTCCGATGGCGAGCTGGACAACCGCGACGGAGCTAAGCTCTTCAGCAAACAGCCGACACGGTGTATTCGTGTTGCCCAGGGAGCCGGAGTTATGGAACGCGAGGTCAAAGAACTCATTTCGCACTACACAAAGTTCGCGGCAGTTGTGAAAAAGATGGGCGGCGTCAAGGGGCTCTTCAAGACCGGTGACATGACCAAGAATGTGAATCCCTCGCAGATGGCCAAGCTGAACCAACAAATGGCCAAGATGATCGATCCGAGGATGTTGCAGCAGATGGGCGGCGTCGGAGGTCTTCAAAATATGATGCGACAATTGCAACAGGGCGCCGGAGGTGGACTCGGCAATCTGATGGGCTTCGGCGGGAAATCATGAATATGTTAAGTTTAGGACTATGGTTTAAGTTTTTTTTTTTCTTTTTGTTTTCATTAAATAATATTCGTATACAATTGAATTTGATAACAACATTCAGCGGATTTTGCTTGTTTCATGTTTTGGTTTTCCATTGGAAGTCGGTGATTGAGTTCGAGGAACTTTTTCTGTAAACATCAATCAGTTGTTCTGCTGGGGTCGTTGCGTGGCGCTGAGTTTGTAAACAAGTTATTATTCCTTAAAATGGAAAGTCGGGGAGAAAGCAACCATTAAGCATTCTTCCTGGATTTTTGTCTTAATGAAACAATTAATTATAATTGAATAAAAATAAAAGAAGAACTCATTGAATACGTTTTGTAGAAGGTGGTTTTATTTACGGTTAGGTAAGGTTAGGTTGGAGTGGCTGTGTTACTGACTCACTTAGACCCCAAGGGTCCACTGTGATACCACTAAAGAAGTAACTCATGGGAGAGTAATGAACTTAAACAAACCATTTTGTACTATTGATGAAGTAAGAGAGACATTTTGTGTCGATCGTTGCCAGTTCACTGGTATTATCGAAGAAGCGATTACCGAGATAGTTATCGCTTCTATTGGAGAGCGCCGGACATGTACATAGAAGGTGTTGAAAAGTTTCCTCTTCCTCCTCGTCCATGCAGCTTCTACGAAAGTCGTTTGCGAAGACCCTTAGCCTCAAAGCATGTCTACCTATGAGGCAGTATCCTGTTATGACTAGAGCTTATATTTTGTCTGCTCGGGGAAATCAAGCCTTTTGGCCGTTTCAGGTGTATGCTTGGCCATATTTGTTTGGTTGCTAGGCAGGTGGAACCCTGTGACCATCTAGCATTTGTTGATTCTAGAGCATATTTTTTGAGAGGATATTTGCATGTAGCGAGTGGTGTTCCTATGTTACGTCTTTGTCTAACAGTAAGCAGAAGTGTTCCACGAATGTTAAACTGTTCCGTCATCTCATTCAGAGATGATCGACAGTCGTGGACTATATGAGAGTTTGTGGAGACAGACGCGAGAGATTTGACAGCGGCTGTCCGAGAAGATACGTATATCCTTGCAAAATATAACGTTTTCTTTGAGCCAGGTTAGTGCCTCTTTAATCGCCATTACTTCTGCCTGGAACACACTACATAGATTGGGAAGTCTATATAATAGACTGAGATTCAGTTGCTTCGAATAGATACCACTTCCAACGCCGTAATCGGTCTTTGAACCATCTGTATAGAAGTGTACCATATTGTCTTCCAGGGTCTCTCTTCTTCTTAAGAAGATCTTGAAGGGATTGCAACTTGGAAGCTATTATCGAATACCATTTTTGGGGTGGTATTCTCTAAGCGATCTGAAATAAATTTGAAGTAGTTGTCTAAGATAGTATTGTGACCAGTGTTGTTACTGATACATTGAGAGGTGCTCTGAGCCTTACGCATGACTTAGCTGCCACCATTTTGGAGGTGAGGTGACCTGCTGACTGCTGGACTTTGATAAGTTTATTTAGATTAACCATCTTGTCCAGTGTGGTCCACCATACGACAACTCCATAAATGAGTATAGGTCTGGTTACCGAAGTGTATAGCCAGTGGGTTATTTTGGGGAGAAGCCCCATTTTGAGCCTATGGCCATTTTACAAGTAAAAAAGCGCTACAGTAGCCTTTTTCACTCTTTCATCGTTATTTACGGTGTTATTGAAAAAAATTTCTCTTTATTGTGGCGCCTTTGGGTTTCGTCGCCTGAAGTTCGGTCTTTCTGGTTTTCTCGAACCCGGTGACAGCAAGAAAAAGACTTACTTGGCTGGAGCGTTGTCTTCCATTCGCTTAATGTGGCCGAGCCAATGTAGTCGTTTTTTTCTTGGCTTTCTGGACTACGTTCACATCTTGGTGTACCTCGTACAGTTTGCGTTTGAACCTTCTTCTCAAAGAATGTTTTTTTCGAACCTGCCAGCATCATCACTGGTAAAATCAAAGTCTTGTATAGTAGGCACTTTGTCTTTCGAGTGAATGGTTTTGAACTCAGTTGAAGCAGCGGTACGGTAGGGTAATTCCTGTCGGATCTCCACTAAGTTGTCGTTTGTGTGATTGTTGTTTGTTTTAATTTTGGTGAACTCTTTAATTACCTCGAAATAGCTGACCTTTTGTCCTAGACGGTAAGCGGACGCTCTTTTGTTTGTTGATAGCATGTACTTTGTTTTGTCCTCATTCACTTCAAGGCCAACGAGTTTCGCCTGTTCTTCAATCGCTGTGAAGGCCTCGAGCACAACTGTCTATGTCGTCTGCATAGCCTAGGAGCTGTTCCAGGACTATGTTGAAACAACTCAGACGAGTTGCTGCCCATGTGCACACTGCGTATTGTTTAGCGTTATACGGCACATCTGATCCAGTTTGTTCGGGATCCCGAATTCAGACATCGTCACCCTTAGCTCTGGGCGATAGATGTTATCATATGCAGCTTTGAAGTCGATCAAAAGATTGTGGACAGATATGCCTCGGTAGTTTTCCCATGACATAGGACCGCTTTTTTTGTAGAGGAGGTGTATGAACTAAAAGACCAGTCAGCGAGCACACTTTATTGATGACCTGGTGCGTGTGGTTTGTCAAAGCACCTGCTCCATATAGAGTTTCGCAGGTATGACATTCGACCCGGCGAACTTGTAATTTTTTAGCTTTTTGGATGGCTCTTTCTACCTCTTCTGTGATGGGTGCTGGGACTGGGTTCTCACCGACTGGTCTTGCTTCTCTTTCGTCATTGACTCGCTCATAATTATGCGCATTCGGCAGCTGCTGGAAGTGCTGCTTGAAAACATCTACAATAGGTTTTCTTAACTCGAAGAGCCCGTGTACTGGTTTTAGAACCAGAAGCTAGCTGATTCGATCTTTTAAAGAAACGTCGGGCGCTGTTCTTGGTACGTGACTTCGAGAATTTTGAGCTGAGAAGCTGCAGATACGCTTTTATTCCTTCGCACATCGCAGAGTCTTTTTCTCATTTCTCCTCTTTGTTCGGTACTCTTCTCTTGCTGCTCTTGTTTTCCGTTGCAGCAAACGTGCATTTTCCGTCTCTCTTTTAAATAACGCGCATTCATCATCATACCACGGGGTTCTTTTTCGGGGGTGGCTGATAACCTAAGTTAGTCTCAGCTTACTTACTTACTTATGGTGGCGCTACAGTCCAGGTCGGACCAGGGCCTCACCCAACAAACTTCTCCAGCCAGCTCGGTCCCTGGCTAGCTGTCTCCAGTTTCGCACGCCAAGTTGGTTCAGGTCCTCTACCACCTGTGTACTCCACCTGAGTCGCGGTCTTCCTCTTCTGCGACGTCCTTCCGGGTTGGATTCGAAGACTCTACGAGCCGGAGCATTATTTTCCATTCGCTCAATATGACCCAACCATCTAAGTCGTTGGACCGTAACTTTTCTGGCTAGGTTAGTGTCGTTGTACAGCTCGTACAGTTCTTGGTTGAATCTTCGTCTCCATTCTCTTCACTTGAAGAGTTTTCTTTTAAAGCAGCCTAAAGCGTTTTCGTCAGATGTTGTCATGGTCCATGTCTCTGCACCATACATGAGGACCGGGATGATGAGAGTTTTGTAGAGTGTCACTTTAGTTGCTCGGGGGAGGACCTTACTACTCAATTGCCTTCTAAGTCCAAAGAAGCAGCGATTGGCAAGAGTGATTCTTCGTATGATTTCAGCGCTGGTGTTGTTGTCTGAGTTGATCGCGGATCCCAGGTAGACAAAGTCCTTAACTACCTCGAAGTTATATCTGTCTATGTTGACGTTTGCTCCAAGATGTCGATGGTGGTAGTCCTTTCTTGTCGACAGCAACTAGCCCTCGTTAATCGCTAGCCCCATTTTCCTGGCCTCCGTCTCAAGACTCACAAACGCCCTACTGACATCACGTTCTTCCAATTATGTCAATGTTATCTGCATATCCTAGTAGCTGGACGGACTTTTGAAAGATTGTGCCTCTGGTGTTGACATTGGAGCTTTGCACAATCTTTTCAAGAATGATGTTGAAGAAATCGCATGACAACGCATCGCCTTGTCTAAAACCTTTTTTGACATCAAGTTGGTCTCAGCTACATTTTTAAATATTTCGTGATACTGGTTTCACAGGGTGTTGACGTTTGTGACATTTGGAAATACGGTGGCGCTGAATCTTTCACTCAGACGCTCCCTGTAGGCTCTGGCATTCTCCGGGGTGCTAAGGCAATCGAATTAAACTTCTTTCTTTGGGAAGCACTTAAACTTTGCCGCTGCTAAAATGACGGATTCGTGTGTTGCGTCATCGACAAGCACATGGTCGATTTGGTTGGCGGTTCGACCATCCGGAGAACTTCAGGTTGCTGTGTAGACCTTGTGCATGGTGTTATTGAATGTTTGTGTCTTTCTTATATGAGTATTCTTTTTTCTTACATAAAGAAAGTGCTATTTACAGAAAACAAGAGGCTAATGGATTAACTAATGAAGTTCCTAAAGTTTTAAGTCACGAAAGTTCATTGCTTCTATTAATAAGTCGTACTTTACTGAAAGGTCTAAAATAAATCACCGCACGGTATCGTCTAGTAACCTTAATTTCCTTGAGTTTGCCAATTTAACAATTATAATAATGCTTCCCTCCTTTATCCTTCAACCCTAACAACAAGCAATTCCCAATTTCCATCTAAATAACATTAACTCAGCTTATTTAAAAATTATACCCATTGAAAGCTTCCCATAATCCCCCAAATATCATGTCCCTACATCCTTGTTACATTTACATCGAAAAACACACAAAAAAAATCCAAAAACATAAAACTTTAAAAAGCCAATTTCCTCAAAACAGACCCATAGTCCTAATTAACAAATGCTAATAGCACTTCCAAACGAATTAACTAACACAGTCCGCCATTAACACATAGACAAAAAAGTAGAAACGCAAAAAAAAAAATTTAACGAGCCTTTGCTCGCGTTAATAAAAGTTTAAAAGTCGAATTTCCTCCTACAAGTTTTCTAAACGCGGAACCCTTATAGCTTTTCCTTTTTTTTTTGTTGGTCCCCTTTTCCTATTAATTATTATTCAAATCACCATCTTGTCGTTTTCTATTCAAAATTTAAGGAACAAAAAAATCATCTTGACTCACCAACGAAAAGAATCGTCTCATCTTACATTCCTGGTATCATTCTTGCGGTCGATGCTAGCAAAACAAGCATAAAAAAAGAAAGAACCACTTCTCAGACATTTTGGAATGTCGGTTCAGTAATCATCAAGACAAAACCCAAGGTCCATCCGATAAATACATCATTGAAAAGCCATAGACTCATCCTGAACAGCCATCAATATCATCAACCCCAACCGCCATAATTCAAGTCATAAAATCATACTCATTATAATTCCCAAGGGTCCGTCGTCAATTCGATTCGACTTTCCGAATATAGCCAAACACTCGTAGCAAAACTTTAGCATTCTACTACAATGATCTCGCTGCTGGAGCTGGATGGCATGGCGCTATTGGGCGCTGCTGGTGTAGCCCACCGAGCATCATTTATTCATATTTCTCTTTTCCCTTTTTTTTCTTTTGTTAACAAAACTAATTTGCAAATATTCCCACCCGACAGACCGTTACTCGCTCCCCTGTTCGTTGACTCGACAGCAGCCCCCCAATTCTTCGATTCACAAATACAGACAATTTCGTTTTCTTCTTCACTGACATTTCAAGCATCAGTTTACAAATACAACAACATCTAGCAAAACACAAAAGGCTATAACAATTAAATTGGGATTTCAGTGTTCGGCGTGCGTCGGTCGCCGACAGAGTGATGGTTTGGTGGAACGACCAACCGACAGTCCGCCATCACAAACTCCACGCTTGTTGCGATTCTGCGCGTTTGCAAGCTATCCCTGGCGCGCGGGAAAAGTTCCCTTAAACAAATTTCTACTTCTGCATCTTCATCTCCTCTTTCTACTATTTTACAAACTGATTAAGGGAACGGTAGGGTAAAAAATATCCCGAGAAACAGCAAACATAAGAAACCAAGCCAAGAAACCCATATGCCCTGAATCGAGTGTACATAACCTCGCCCATGCCCGGATTGTGTACTCCAAAGTGTATATAGCCGCCGCTGCTGCCGTCCACCGCCATCGAAGCAAGCATCAAAAATGGGAGCAGTCACTCCTAAGCCGAATACACTCGAAAGTCGAAACACCGCAAAGTGTGTCTGCCCGTGTCGTTGTCGCTGCGCTCCCATCTATTCTATCGAATCGTCCCTATTTTGTGCTCTCTTTTTTGTGTGTGGCTTTGCTCATCGAGAAGCAATAAAGACAGTCATATTATTAAAGCCCAGATTAAATACAAAGGACGCTATATGCGAGGCAGAACAAGAACAAGCACCAGCAACAGCGAGCGCCATGTAATCGAGGCACAGCAGCTAGCTATAGAGCGTCAGATTTTCCCATTTGCAGAAAAAGGTCAATGGCCGTTTTGTATTTCATCCAGAACAGAGCCAGCCCAAGCTATTACCTGCTTGTATTCAACCCCCAACTCGAACCCCAAACATAAAACCAACCTCGAGTCATAGAAGCGAGCGCGCTTTTGCTGCAGATTGTGCTGGTCGTGTTTGTTATTGGGGTTGAATGTGTGTACAAAATATAAAGTACTGGTGTGAGTTGGCCGCCCAGCGGCACCCCATTTTATTATCAGGAATGAATTGGAATTTGAAACCATGAGGAGAGTTTTGTTGACAATGATTATATGTTGGGCCAGAGTTTGGGGGGTGAGCATTGGGGCTTATGAGATGCTTAGACACTCATCCCCTATATCGTGGTAGTTGTTTGGTTTGAGGTTGTATTTTATGTCAGCATAAAAATCGATAAACGTACTAGAAGTGCCATCCATGATGTGTACACTCAGTTCGAATGCAAGGCAGGGCAGGTTCGGCATTTGGCGCTCATTTTGTTCCTAATTCTCTGATGAAAGAACGATGGTGGGGTGAATACATTCACATGAAAAACGAGTAGTACGAGAACATTTCGTAGTAGTTATGGCAGCGCGATAGTGCGGACTGCAAAGTGGGATTTTATACTACGTTTACTATCTGCATAGTTTTTTTTTGTTGCTTATCCACCATTTGTGTCAACAAAAATGTTACATAAGCCCGGGAACGGGAGCGGTACGTATAGATATCCCCGTTTCGCAATTTAAATGAGATTAATTGCAATGAATTTCACTACTTTCGCACATTAAAAAAATAAAAGCGTTCTCGAATAATATTTTAATGGATGACTCCCATGGCATCCCTTTTCTTCTCGCCTGATGGCATGTTTGCATATGTTATTTTGGTTGTTGTTGTTGTAGTACGAGTTCTTTTTCTACACAGGGTGTGGTTCAGACAGACAACTATACAAGTTCGCCCGGCAATGTGCGGTTTTCTGGAGCAGGGTATTTTGTTGGCTTATAGTTTGGGGTTTGCACATTAGATGTCATTTGGCTGAGTGAAATTTTCACGAATACACAAACAAAAAAGAAAACATTTCGAGGACCATTCAGGTAAAATGATGAGAGTTGATGATGTAGAGTTAAATTCAATGAGTTTTAATAATAAATGTAATGGTTTTTTTTTTTGTGACATGAGTAGTTGCATGTTTTTGTTGAAAAAAGAATGTGTTTGAAGAGTTGATGGGACGAAAGAGGTGGCAAGAGGTTGAAAAGTGGTGAGGTTGGTGCCGCGTCGTAGTGAAATTTGGGTTTAAGTATTACAGTTTTTAGCGACCTATCAGGAAAGACATCCTCCTTGTGGAGAATTTTTCATCCAAATCTGCTTAGAAAAGAAACAAAAATAAATAGAGTGGCGCGACAGCTCTTGAAGAGCCAAGGCCTAAGTGGCTTACTCTCATTCAACAATTCTCTAGGTGCGTGTGAATAATTGAGGGGACCTACAATTTTACGCCGATTCCGAACGGCAAAGTTGAGAAGCACTTTTTCATGACAGATGCTACTCTTGGAAGTTTTGTCAGCTCTTCGCAAGAGGCAGTGTCCGTGAAAGATGAAATAAAAACTTTGGGCCTGAGTAGGATTCGAACCCACGACGTTCTGCTTAGCAGCCAACGCACCTAACCACTAAGCTACGGACACTACAGATAAGAAACAAAAACAAACACAAAATTTTTGAAAAAAAAGGAGTTGAACCGATGAGCGGAAACTTGAAGCCTTTTTTGTAAAAACATCCTTCCGTAAAGATGGAGCCTTGTTGCTTGACAACGTGACCCAGCCATCTCAGTCGTTGGACTGTAACTTTTACGTCCTTGTAAAATTCTCTGTTTAAGCTTCTTCTTAATTTAGCGTTTAAGCAAGCAGGGACAAAAATCGCTAGAAGAACTTTTCTTTCGTTCTAAAACCTCTTCATCTGTTTTTGGGTTGGGGTCGAAAGACCACAAATCAAAATCCCACTAACCGACATCATACAAGCAGTACTTTTACAAGAATGCCATTCGCGCTTGCTTTTTTCATGACAATCTACTCCTTTTCACCTATCAAAGTTATGATAATTAAGAAGATCTAGGACCTTTTTCGATTTTTCTAACAACCCTGAATTAAGCCACACCCTTTTCCAAATTTTATGAGACTCAAAATGCTGAAGATCATAGAAGCAAATAAAATTAAGCTTTGAAATCGATGAAAAGGTAGGTAGGTACCAGTTCAGAGCTTCTGGGGACTGATAAGAAGTAATCAAACGTTGACACAATATATCAACGAAGATATTCTAGTTCTTAAGGTTTCCTTTTCTTTAGTATTGGGAATACGATGCTGCGGTTGCATTCGTCAAGTATTCTTTAGGTTTCGAAAATTATGTACCAAAACTCAATGCAAAGGTCAAATTAACCCATTGATGTGAATCGAGCGAAACCCATAGTTACCAGAAACACTCTTTGATATTTGTATCGCCAAGCAGAGCAAAAATTCTCAATTAATCGTCCTGAAAGTAAGGTATAGTAATTTCCTGCTACAAAAATAGGACTTTCGTCTAAGACGATTCATATACACTGAAAGAAAACCGATTCTTTCGACGAAAACACAATGTGAAGTGTAAAAGCTAAATGTAAGACACTATATAGCACCACATGCCGTTGGCGGATGAATCATAAAATGGAGGAGGAATGCTTAATAAAAAGAACAAAATCGTATCGAAATAGTATCAAAAAAGGCAAAACAAGAAAAATCAGAAAAGGCAGACAACTAAAAGGTTTTCCAATAAGAGGTGTTATTTTGAAATTAAGAATTAAGACTTGGGTCTAAAGGCTTATAAGGTTTAGTTAACACAAGAACTCAAGCCGGCTGATCATCAACAACGTCTGTCTTTGCTGATTGGGTCCATGAAATGCATGAAAATGATCCGAAATTTCATCGAAAAATCATCTTGACTGATGAATCCCATTTCCACTTCGGAGGCTACGTCAACAAGCAAAACTGTCGCATCTGTGGCTCGGAAAACCCAAGAGTTATTGTTGAACAGCCTCTCCATCCTCAACGCGTGACTGTTTGGTGAGGTTTATGGTCCGGAGGGGTCATTGGACCTTCCTTTTTCGAAAATGAGGCTGGAGCAACAGTTACGGTCAACGGATAGCGCTATCGAGAGATGATTATTGAATTTGTATGGCCGGAATTGGATGGTATCGATCTGGACAACGTTTACTTTTAACAAGACGGCGCTACGTGCCACACAAGCAATGAAACCATCGATCTTTTACGGGAAAAGTTTCCGGACCGTGTTTTCTATCGAAGAGGTTAACACCTTGCGGCTTCTTCCTTTAAGGCCACGTGAAAGTAAAGGTCTACGCCAACAGCGCAGCGTCGATTCAAGACCTCAAAGATGGAATTCGTGAGGCTATCGAGGACATAGGGCAGCCACTTTGCAATTTGGGTATGGATAATTGCATGAAAAGGATATGGTCCTGTAAGCGTGGTCGTAGTGGCCATTTGGCTGATGTTGTGTTCCATTATTAACGGCATACCTTCCTCTTTATAAAGAAATACACCGTAATCAAAACACACCGAAACTCATTCTTTATTTGCAAAAAAGATTATTTTTAGTCAACTAATAAACAACCTCACTGTCGAACAAAATATTATTTTTAGTTATTGTTACCTGCTCAAAAAAAAAAAGAAGCAGACAAATAGAAACAAAAATATAAATAAACAAAACCAAGTTCCAAAGTTCATATCGAAACTAAATACGCATTTCTAATCGAACATCTTTAAAATTATTTATATGCCAAAACAGCACCCCCAACACGCCCACTCACCCACAAAACTATCGCCAGATTAATGAACAAATTATGTTTGCTTTTTCTTGGTTTTTTTTTTTCAATTCTTGTAAATATATTCAACTCACCTGTTTTGCGCAGGCAAACCCTCGTACTATTAAGCTTGTCTAAACATCAATTAATATAAATTTAGCAAAACTGGCTAAGGTCAAAGCCGAAATTCATTCTGCGAAGGTTGTTCTCTAGACGTAGTCACAGTGCAAAAAAGAAGCCGCACATATGCAACACACACAAAATTCGACACCCGACCAACCGATGAGCTTCATCGAGGGGCGATTGATTTGCGCATAAAAACAACATACGTAATATTTCTCGCCACACGCGCAAAATTTTATTCAAAAAAACAGCAGCGGGAAGCTTCAAATATCTCTTGTACGGTTTTGCTGTTATTATTTAGCAAACAGCCCAGACAGATCAGCGCGCTTCGGTTACTTTCATGGATGTAAAAAAAAAAAAAAACACACAATCAAAACGCGTTGAGCATCGCATTTATTATTTTTCATTTCTATTTTAAGTTTATGCTAATTAAAATTTTGCAAAATTGCGAAATAATTTACATTCGAATTAGAAAAAAAAAGAACAGAAAATTATAATTAGGTGTCGGTTGGTGGCCTGTTTATCTTCATGGCATTTGTTTGAATTTTTTATTAGCCTATAAATCGAAGTAAATCTTTTTTATGTTTCCCCAACAAGAATCTTCTCTGTCTGTCGTATTGAATGTCAAAAAGCTTTGTCTGTATTGGCAATCAGGATGAAATCACATTAATACTTGCTAAAGCACGTGTGAGTTTGAGTACTTTATTGACCAGGCCTACGGGGCGTATGTGTAACAAAAAAAAAATACGAAATAAAACAAACGACTAGTTTTTACACAACAAACTACTTTGCAAAGAAGTGTGTGTGTGTGTGTTTTTTTTTATGATGAATTTGTTTATAAATATAAGACTTGTGGTGAGCTATTTGTTTGCTTTTAATTGGCAAGTTCAATGTCCTGAACGGCCATGACTTACACAGTACATACACGTACGCACGTCTTCGCGTCATCCATCGTTGTCGTTCGGTTGTCGTCGCCGATTGATGAACTCAGTTATTTAAATGTTAGAAGAGAATTGTTCTGGTTGGTGTTTTTATTGTTTGTTTTTTTATTGGATAGAAATTTGGAAAGTTAATGACTTTTTTTTTACTGCAATTTCTCGGAACTGGGTCTTTTCAAATTTATTGCGAAATTTTTGTATTTTTGCAAGACATTTCGCTAGCTAGTAAAAAACCATGTGGATTAAACAGGAAATGACTCTAGAGGAATTTCGCTTAAATGTGTTCTTTTTCATTTCATTTACGATTTTCTTGGAAAAGTTTTAAAGTTTTTCAGATTTGTGTTTGTGATTTTTTTCTTTATACCATGCATTCCATTTTTTTAAATTATTTCAAATAACAGCGAGAATTTTACCGTAAGAATTTTGGATGAAAATCGTTGCAAACGACCTGCAAAAAATTTTCAAGAATGATTTTGAAGAAATTGCATGACAACGCATCGCCTTGTCTAAAACGTTTTTTGACATCAAAAGCGTCCGTTAGTTTTTTTCCGACCATGATGGAACAGCGTGAATTTTCCATTGCCATCTTACACAGACGGATGAGTTTTTCTGGGATGTTGTCTCTATAGACGCTTTCATACGCGGCCTTGAAATCGATGAAAAGGTGGTAGGTATCGATTTGAAGTTCCTGGTTCTTCTCCAAGATCTGCCGTATGGTGAATATTTGATCGATGGTAGACTTTTCGGGTCTGAAGCAACACTGATAAGGACCTACCAGGTTGTTGACGAAGGGCTTCAAACGTTCACACAGCACAGCAGACAAGATCTTATAGGCGATGTTAAGGAGACTTATACCTCTGTAGTTGGTGCAGTTCAGGGAATCTCCTTTATTGAGGATCGGGCATGCGATGCTGAGATTCCATTCATCAGGCATGCTTTCCTCCGACCAAATTTAACAGATGAGCTGGTGCTGCTTTGTACAGTTCGGCGGCTAGCCCGTCTGCTCCAGCGGCTTTGTTCGACTTAAGTTTAGATATCGCTATCTTCACTTCGTCCATGTCGGGTGGGTGGAATTGTTGGCCTTCTGCACCCAAATTAAATGGTTCTGTATTGCTGACGGAGTTTTGGTCGTCATCGCCATTATACAGCTTGGAAAGTGGTCTTTCCATATCCTCAGTACTGACTGCGGTTCTACTAAGATGTTCCCATGATGGTCTCTACAGGCTTCAGTTCGGGGTGTATAAGCCCTTTTTATAGAACTTTCGAACCTCGTTCCTGTTGTGAAATCCCTCTATCTCCTCGATCGCGCGCTTCTCATGCTCCCTTTTTTTCCCTAGGACTCCAGAGGCGGCATCTCTGATGGCTGCTTGGCAGTGTTGCCACTGGTTCTCTCTATTTTGTGCAGGCAGCAAAGGACTTCAGAGGAGATTTTCGGAGACACGATCGGAAAAGGAGCTAGCAATCTCTTGCGATTGTAGGCGTTTGACGTCGAATTTCCTCCTAGCGTTTTCGCGTGTTGTAACGTTTAGGAAATCGCTTTACCTCTCATTAATTTCCCTAAATGTTAAGCTTTTCTAAATGCACTAGGTACTCTCCTCTTCCCAAAGTCCACTTTAAATATTTTTTAATGCAAATTTAATTCAAAAAGCTGACATTTAATATTCCAAAAAAAACTCGAATAAGTCCAATCTAAGCGGTTCAACGACAGGTCATGGATTTTCAGCCACCGGCCATTACAAATTCTGACCTCAATCTAAATTTTAGATATTTAACTGACATTTAAAAGATCCTAGAGATTCAAAAGTTAAATATAGCATTGCTTACGAAACAAGCCAACTACAGCGAAAACAAAAAGCCAAAAACAAGTTAAGCATAACCCTCGGTAAACGGTTAACAAAAGCTCCTTGGCTAATATCCAATCAGTTAAAATTTGTGCATTGTTCTACTGCTCTAAGCACTCGTTTTCTAACAACAACAACATCAAAACAAGGGTAAAATAAACGAACATACAAAAAGCAAAAAATATTAAAATATAAAATACATTCCTGCCCGCCTTCGACCTGGAACAATGGACACAATAATTACTTCTTAATCGAAAAATAACCACCGCGCTCTGCCAATAACAAATGTTATAAAACGAAAACCAAAAATACAACAAACCTTAACCCCTATACCTACCCTTCCCTCTGATGGCCGTTAACTTGCTATTTTCATTGTTGTTTTGAGTAAAAGAGTCTGTTCTTTAGTGTGACCACAATATGATTATTTCAACTTTGTCAAAAAAAAACAAATACTCCTCCAATCATTAAGGTGTCAACTCTTACAAGTCGATGGTTGACATTGAGTCTTTTATTTTTCTTACTAATCTAAAAACATATATGGTCACCCTATTTTGATATTGGCCTGAGGACTGGCGCGAGAACTGAGTCGTTACTGTTAATGTTTGCAATTGCAACAAAGTTGCTTGTTGTTGACTCCGCAACTGCTCCAACTACATAACCGAATATAGATCTGTTTTTTGAAAAGGGATAGAGCGCGAATTGCAGTTGTTTTCTGGTGTAGACCTGCATCTCCATCTCCAACCATTGTTTTGTGTGTGGTGCAATCAACTGACAGCTGTAGTACCGCCCCTGCTTTGGAATTTCTTAAAACGAATGCCGATGGTATGTCTGTCTGTCTGTCTATCTGTCCGAACCGACTCGAACTTGCGAATTGCTTGATCATGTTGCCATCATGCGGCATCATGGGGAACTCCATCATCATTGCACTCGTCCCTCCTTGTCTTCTGCGACTTCTACATGAAATTTTGGCACGAAGAATATTTTCATCGTTTATGTTTACGTTTTCAATTTTCATTTGCTTAAAATGTTGCAACAATAAGCAAGAAAAAATAAAGAAAACAACAAGAGTCCATCTATTCAAGATAATTGTGCACAGACATGGCTTGTAATGGTTTGAGAGTGAGAGAAGTTGGGATAAGCATGGAAGCTGGCCAAAAGGTGCAAATCACTTAATTTATGAAGCGAAGAGTTTGTAATTCTGCGAAAAATTTAAAAAATTGCAACATTGTTGCACACAAGGTAAACGTGCATCTCTTCACTTCTTGTTCTTTTGTCAACACGTCAAAATAGCGCCAATGTTGTTTTGTAGTCGACAATGGGTGAATCTCGAAGACGTCCATCCATCGAAGGTGCGCCTCTGATGATACCGCCCGCGCTCATTAGGAACAGCGACTGAAGTAGATAATTCATCTTGAAGTTGAAATGCGGAATAAGTTGTATAATGAAGTTGGTGCACAAAAATGCCTTCCTAGGAATATGCGGATAGGCTTGAATGCGCTTCAAATGCATTGAATTTTAATATATGGGCTTCAACCTCATTAACGATTGTTCTTTTAGCAACAATGTTGCAAATGCAATATACTATGGTCTGGTATGTTGTTTGCTTGTTTCCTGTTCTGACAAATAAAGACGGTTCTTCGAGCAATAACAAGATTAATGATGAATGCAAATGTGACGTTCGCAAGACATGCTCTCTTATTATTGTACATATATTATGGACAACACGATGCAGACAGTGAGTTTTACGACTTTGTGCGTTATTCATTGATTTAAACAAGTATTCTGTATCACGCATGGTGTGCACATGAATCATGCGAAAACGCAACATTTCGCGATATTTGTATCAAAAAGTATTATCTCAGAAAATTTCATGTATTTTTTCATGGAACACGATTGCATGGTTTTGCAACGAAACAACGTAACTATTACACTACAAACGGGGCTTAGAGAGTCCCGAAAAATTGCAAAAAAAAAACATTTATGCTCTAAAATAGGTCATTTTTTCAATAGCGGCTTCCATGGTCTGACTAAAGAAATAACAAAACCTTAGCTCTTTGAGAGTTCATACCATTCCTCTATTTTATTCCAAGAAGATTAATGATTACAATATTTCTTATTATGAGTTTAACATTCCATTTCTTCAAGCACATTATACAATTTCTTATAGCTATGGTGTTATTAATACGGTTCACCCTAAGATAAGAGAGGCCACTACTAATTACAATCTTCAATAGCAGGCAACGCTAGTTGTTAATATCTGAGCAAGCAGCAATGTCATTTGATTACTACAGTTTGCAAGAAGACGCCACTGATTATTACAATCTGAAAGCAGACGCCACTTTTTAAGACCCAGTCAATGAACTTCACAGTATACCAAAATTTACGAGAGCACCTTCGCTAGTACAACAAGTCTGGTATTTAACCGCTGGGATATTGTTCTCTTTGTCTTCAAATTTCACTTTTTTTAATTAATTTTGTGCCAAAACATGAATGTGAATTATAATTGGCAAACTAAATAATTCAATACATTTCCTATCTCTCTTTCTGTACAGCGTATTTGGCTGTAGGCTGATTGTAAGAAACGCGCTGCTGCTGGTTGTCGTAAATTGTCGATGGTGGAGTAGGAAATTTATTATTTTTAATGATTGTCTCCTCAGGACCTCCAGGGCTTATACACCCCAAACTGAAGCCTGTAGAGACCACCATGGAAACATCGTGGTATGAACCGCAGTCAGTGCTGAGGATATGGAAAGACCACTTTTCCAAGCTGTATAATGGCGATGGCGAGCAAAACTCCGTCAGCAATACAGAACCATTCAATTTGGGTGCGGAAGGCCAACAATGCCACCCACCCGACCTTGACGAGGTGGAGATAGTGATATCTAAACTTAAGTCGAACAAAGCTGCTGGAGCAGACGGGCTAGCCGCCCAACCGTACAAAGCAGCTGGAGATGATTTGGTTAGGTAGCTCATCTGAAAATTTGGTCGGAGGAAAGCATGCCCGATGAATGGAACCTCAGCATCGCATGCCCGATCCTCAATAAAGGAGATCCACTGAACTGCACCAATTACAGAGGTATAAGTCTCCTTAACATCGCCTATAAGATCTTGTCTGCCGTGCTGTGTGAACGTTTGAAGCCCTTCGTCAACAACCTGGTAGGATTTCAAGGCCGCGTATGACAGCGTCTATAGAGAAAAACTCGTCCATCTGTGTAAGATGACAATGGAGAACTCACGCTGTTCCATCGTGGTTGGAAAAAAAACCTAACGGACGCTTTTGATGTCAAAAAAGGTTTTCGAGAAGGCGATGCGTTATCATGCGATACGCAGACGACATAGACATAATTGGAAGAACACAGCGTGATGTCAGTGGAGCGTTTGTGAGCCTTGAGACCAAGGCCAGGAAGATGAGTCTAGCGGTTAACGATGGCGAGACCTTGTTAATGCTGCCGACAAGAAAGGACTACCAACATCGACGTCTTGGAGCAAACGTCAATATAGACAGATTTAACTTCGAGGTAGTTAAGGACTTTGTCTACCTGGGATCCGCTATCAACTCAGACAACTACACCAGCGCTGAAATCAAACGAAGAATCACTCTTGCCAATCCAATTGTTTGGACTTAAAAGGCAATTGAGTAATAATGTCCTCTCCAGAGCAACTAAGGCTAAAAACAAACCGAAGCGGACAAAACGTTTGTTCGCTCTTCCCCGGACACAGGTCCATTGCTCTTATGAGGCAACACACACAGAGAAACAGACACGACACGATAAAAAGTCTTGTCCGCTCGTCAGTTGCAGTAAATACATGGGGTTGTATAGGAGCAAACCACACCAAAGAAGACAACAATTCCCGGACAAAATGTCGACGCCTAAAAGTACACACCGTCTTATAAAGAACCACAGACCAAAGTGAACAAGACAAACAAACAGATTTCGACAAACGGACATGTCGGTTGCTCATACTTGGATTTGTATTTTATTGCGATATTTCTTGTTGTATTTTGTGCAGTTTGGTATGGATGTTGTTGTAATGGTAATAAGAATTTAGAAAAAGAAGAGATTTATTTTGTGTGCGTGTTTGTGGTTTCAAAGAAGTGTGCATGAAAATTCGACTAAATTTCTTCGTATGTATGTATGTAAATTGTATATACGCATGTAATTCCAAAATGTGTCTGCCTCTGCAGAGTATACCTAGTAGAAACGCTCTCCACGTGGTTCATTTTTGTTTACACTTTTGGATCCCGTTAGGTCTCACGTACACGAGAAATAGACGGCAATGTATGTAAACTGTTACTGTATATTATACACATGAAGTTCCAACAGTTTATCTGATTCTCGATAAATGTGTTTGTGCCATTCATCGAGGAATAAAGAAGCAAAATAAAATCAAGTGAAAACGCAACCAATTTTTTTTTTTCAATTTTTGTCTTCTTTGTTTGTCCGGTGTCAAAACACACCGAATGCGACAAGGACAAAATATTTTGTCTTTGTCCTCCTCGGTGTGGGGTGAAGTACGACACGATTTTTTGTCTTGCGACAAGCAAACAGTTTGTCCGCTTCGGTTTGTGTTTAGCCTAAAGTGACACTCTACAAAACTCTCATCATCCCGGTCCTCATGTATGATGCAGAGACATGGACCATGACAACATCTGATGAAAACGCTTTGGGCTGCTTTGAGAGAAAAATTCTTCTAGTGATTTTTGGTCCTGTCTGCGTTAATGGAGAATGGAGACGAAGATTCAACCAAGAACTGTACGAGCTTTACAGCGACACTAATCTATCCAGAAAAGTTAAGGTCCAACGGCTTAGATGGTTGGATCATGTTGAGCGAATGGAAAATAATGCTCCGGCTCGTCTTCGAATCCAACCCGGAAGGACGTCGCTGAAGAGGAAGCCAACGACTCAGGTGGAGCACACAGGTGGTCCGACCTGTAGCGCCACCATAAGTTAGTAAGTAATGATTGTTTCATTACAATATTCCATTTCCAATTTCTCGTTTCGGTATTGTTGTTAACCAACATAGTGTATATTATTGGCTGTTTAAATCAACTTCACTGATAAATGATGTGATTTGTGGAATTTTTAAATATCAGTTGACCATAACTCACCTGTTGTCAAAGTCGCAAATAAGCCTCTGCAAAAAATTCGCTTGTTTGGTTATCTAATGGCAATCGGTCCGTTCGGTGTCGTCTTGTCATTGGTGTCTTTATGAGCCACTTAATTCAATTATGAATAGCAAAAAAGACGCCGAACTTTTGTCTAGTAAATAACAGAAAACTCAGACAAAGCAATCAAGTCGAAATTTGTTTCGAACCAAAAAAGGATTTGCTCAATTAATAGGTTTTGTCCTCCATCAGTCCTACATTATTCCCTGAGTTCAAAGACCATTCAATCTCTCGAGTGTCTACACAACTCACTTAATTGCAACAGAACTTTTTAACATCCAGATGAATGTCCTGTATCCATGGCCAAAACTTGGTCGTGGTAACCTCAAGTTTGCGTATAATTTGATTAAATTAACCATCACCTGTCAATAATATACCAAAGCGAATTCCTCCATGCAAAAATCGAAATGCCGCCTTTACGGTAATTTGTAATTTGTTGTGTCTGCGTCTATGGTTGTCCTTCTTATAGTTTAAAAGGCAATGAACCGTTTGGTTAGGTGTAACCTTGACATAACAGTTTGACGACCCAAGAGACTCACTTGTTTATGGTATAATTTTGTGCGTCAATTGACCAGACAACAAAAAAGAAAACCGAAACCCAAAAACAAAAACGAATAAATTGAATGGGACCCAATTATGGAACGAGCAAGTTTGAGTTGCATTCCGTTAATTTGTATATTTTATTTATTTTTTAATAGACTCTAAGAAAACAACTAATATGAAGAAAAAAAACATAACTTTTTTGACTGCAGTACATTATTTGCTTGCAGTTCCCTGAATTTTATGATGCAAGTTTGTTTATCGTTTTCGTCAAATATTTCGTTTCTGTATCTATCTTTGAATCTCTAAGCTTTGGATCTATGCATTGTTGAAGCAGTGCTTAATGACTTTGCAAGTTACATACAAACGTGAATCACTGTAAACAAAGAGCGTATTTGATTCGTTCATTCATCAAATTGATGCTGGCCATGGCAAGTAGACCTTGGCAAACGGATGTTATTTCAAATGTTTTAAAAGCTTTTAAAGTGATTTGCCAGTAGTTTGATCAACAATAAATGTATTGACTTTTCTGTATTCAAATAAACAATTTGAACATTATTTGAGCAATTATCTGGAATTCAAATCTCTCTTTTGAAGCATGGATAATTCTGAGCTATTGGCTTATACTATTAATGGAATTGTTTGAATTAAGGACTTAGCATAAGCGACAAGAATTCGAATAAACAATTGTGCATAATATCGGTAGTGTGACATCTAGCGGGTAAAATCAAAATGTAGCTTTACAAAACACCTGATCCAATATCGTAAATTAAAAATACTCAAATAATTTAATGACACTTCAAATTACGGCTGAGTTGGTAGGTGTCAAATATCAGTGCCATCAACTTGAAACCAATAAATTAATGACCCTGTACAAAGGAAGTAAAAAATAATAATGCGATCTTATCGTACAGCGCAAACAATCAGCTGATTTAATGACATTTCAAAGACCCCGTACAAGGGAAACCAAAAAAGAACGCATGAGCCAATATCGTAAATGTCACATTTTTAACTAATATTATGACACTTCGAATGACTGCTGAGTTTGGCAGGTGACAGGTGCTATCAACTTAAAACCAAGAAATGAATGACCATGTATAATTATAATAGACCGAAAACGGTGTTGACAAATTCAGATAAAATGCGATTTTTGAAAAAAAAAAAAAAAAAAAACATCTAATATATAAAATTCTTATTGCGTTTAAAAGGCAATCTGGAAGTAAAAAGAAGCATTCTGAATGCGTTCAATTGGGCAAAATGACAGTTCTGATTCCGAAAAGAAGAGAATGCCCTTCTAATTTTAAAACCAGAATGCTTTTTTCCTGATTCCAGATTGCCAATTAAAAACGGCATTATGTCACAGTTTCAGTGTGTATACTCCTCCGAAACGGTTTGACTGATTTTGATGAAATTTCATATGTAAATTCAGTAGGTATGAAAATAGGTTTATAACTAATTTTTACAACCTTAACTTCTAAGGGTCGAAGCGCAGTAGGCTGTTACTACTCATTACCCCACAACGAAGGAGTGTTCCCACCAAGGCACTCCCACTGACGGACGGCAGCGAATGGATTTCTTCTTTGGGATCAACGGTGGCGTCTCCAGTTCCAGTTAGACCGAACTACTTGGTGAACAACTTTACGGGCTACTTCGACTTATTTGAAGCCCAGGCCGTAAAAGGAGCGGTTTTTCCGGCTCTTGCACTTGGAGTTACATCAAGTGCCTGGTACTCCAAGTTGGGGGTTGTGTGTCGGGGTGACTTCCCGACCACGTAGAAAAGAATCGAGTTGCGAAGCAACAACAGGCCTCGGAAACAGACGGAAAATCTTGAGAAGATAGAGCAGAACTCCAACGTCAACACCAGAGGCACAATCTTCCAAAAATCTGTTCAACTTCTCGCGTACGCTGATGATATTGATATAATGGGAAGAACACAGCGTGATGTCAATGGCGCCTTTGTGAGAACTAAGACAGAAGCAGCAAAAATGGGTTTAGCGGTAAATGAGGGAAAAACGAAGTATATGCTGTCCTCGAGGAAGGACACCCAACACCGACGGCTAGGGCGGAACGTCACAATAGACGCATATAACTTCGAGGTAGTAGAGGAGTTCGTCTACCTAGGCTCCGCTTTAAACACGGGCAATAACAGCAGCGCCGAGATCAGACGAAGAATAACTCTTGCTAATCGCTGTTTCTTTGAGCTAAGAAAGCAATTGAGTGGAAAAGCCCCCTCTAGAGCAACTAAGGTAAAACTGAACAACACACTCATCATCCCAGTTCTTCTGTATAGTGTGGAAGCGTTGACCTTGACAAAATCGAATGAAAGTGCCTTAAGCTGTTTTGAGAGGAAAGTTCTTTGGGTCATCTTTGGCCCCGTGTGCATTGGAGGGGAATGGCGAAGAAGATACAACAGCGAACTTTACGGGTTGTACAACGACATGGACCTAGCCAGAAGGGTCAAGGTCCAGAGACTCAGATGGCTCGATCATTTAGAGCGGATGGACACCAATGCTCCGGCCCGGAAAGCCTTCGACACTATTCCCGAGGGACGTAAGAGGAGAGGAAGACCGCGACTCAGGTGGTGCACTCAAGTGGAAGAGGACCTCAATCAACTTGGAGTGCAAAACTGGAGACAACTAGCTAAGAACCGAGCTGGCTGGCGGAGACTGTTGATTGAGGCCCAAGTCCAAAACGGACTGTAGCGCCACGTTAAGTAAGTAAAGTTCTAAGGGTGGTTCACCCCAAAACATTCATTTTTGTTTTTTGACAAATTTCTTTTTTGTTATATTTTTGTATGGTGTGGAATTGAGAAACACATTTACCCTCCTACCACCGACCCTTAGGCACCAACGTTTGAGGGAATGTTCTGGTAGTGGTGTAGATGGCTTTCAACTATTTTTTTTACAAAATTGACGAAGCTGTTCATGAGATATGGCCAGGGTAGCGGGTAGTGGTTTAGCGGATAGCGTGGCAGCGCGGAAACAGGATAGCGGGGAGCAGTGTAGCATGTAGCGGATTGCGGCAGTGGGTAGCGGTAGCAAAGTGGTAACGGTGTAGCGGGTAACGGGATAGCGGGTAATGGGGTTGTGGGTAGCGGTTAGAAATCGCGGAAAGCTGGGTAGCGGGTAAAGAGTAGTGAGATAATGGAGTAGCGGGTAGTGGTTGGGTAGCAGGGTTACAAAAGACTAGGTCTTTTCTTTGCAGCAGTACGAAGTCTGACGGGTCAGCTAGTATCAATATAAAATTCCATGCAGTCATAAAAAAACCCAAAAACAACTCAGCTTCCAAAAATAAAGCAATCCAAAAATAATCTTGACAAATGAATGTGCATGAATCTTTTCCACGGAAATCTCCTTCTTCAAGGCCGCAAAACTGGGAGTTTTGTTTTCAAAATCGTTTTGCAAAATTTGTCTATGACTTAATTTGCGCAGTTAAATGCTTTGCAAATTTCTTTGTTAACAACAACGTGCTTTAAAGAATCAAAAAAAAAAAAAATCCCAACCGTCACAAAAACTGACCTTGTAAACTAATAGTGTTGCTGCATACTTCTTTGTTCATTTTGTTTGTCTCTCACAAGCCAAAATCCGCCAAACTTCCATTTAACATATTTAACATGAATGGAGCGCCAATTTATTTTCTTATTGCAAAAATCCCAACTCGAATCGAACAAAGCCGATTCATAAAACCATATTCCTGGAATTCGTGGTACACAAAAAAGCAATCCGCGAAACACACTCATATCGTACCGTACAACCCGCAAGCTTGTTCTTTGTGATGATTTATAACCTCGTTCAAAAGTTGTTGTTGCTGTTGTCTGTTTTGGCCTTTTGGGTCTTTTGTATGTCTTTCGCGTAATTTCTTGTGAGATTTTTGTCTGCAAATGAAATTAGAGAAATCATTGAACTGCTGACAAACAACCAACCCCTTGTCTACTCGACGGAGTCATCCTCATCATCGTCATGATCATGAATGACATTTGCAAAATATCAAGGAATGTCAAATCGTCGAATTGTATATGGAACATATTTTTGGGGTATTGAATTGATTCCAATTAATTTTTCCAATCTGCAATGAATAAAAACTAAAGCAAGAAGAAAATAAACGCGTCTTTTGGGACACAAACACAATGGCCTGACAGAGCTCTTGAGTAAAAGTTCACATCACATCATAAGCAGACATTGTTCTCTGTGGCGGTGGTGGAGCTTATGTGTTATGTCTACGGGCCCCTTCAATGGGACCCACAATCCGTCTCCCCTGAGGCAAGAGAGAGGCAGAGAATGTTCGTAACCTAAATATTTTTGTATTGAACTGTGGTCTTGTTTGGGCGACTGCGACTGCGACGAGCGGTTATGTGTATTTATGAAAGTATCCCGCAACCGACATACAGTCAATTCAAAAATATTTCTTGACTCATTTCCAGACAGATAGCAATATAGTTTTTATGGAACGGATACTCGAGGAGCATGGGTGGGATACATTGTTTTTGTTTTTGCTTTTCATTGCACCGACCGACACAGTTTGAAGCGGCGACGGCCGGCGGCGTCTATCTTGTCAGTTTAACAAGACGAGATGACCGCACGGCTTCCTTAACCTCATCACCGTTCCCTATTGATGCGATGATGAGATGTGCGCGAAAGTAAGGAAACCCGCTTCGCGGCTCGATAAAAAACAGAAAATAAAAACAAAGTTTATGTGTGGGAAAGACATTTTATCTTCGTTCCACGGAATTTCCGGTGACTGGATGAGGAGATGTGTGTAAACATTGTTGTAAGACACAAAATCTCATATCGCAGCATCATTGGCGAGGCACAGCAATCCTGTTTCGTTTCCCAATTTGGCGGTAAGACTGACTGATAGTACGCCAAAATCTAGTATACATATGTATTTACGACTCTCGATATTTATTGCAACGATTCCGCGCGTAGCGATTTTGATGTGATGCCTCGACAGACTACGAACCGACCAAAACGTTGTCTAATCTTAATTACATGGAAATGAATTACGGATTGGTGTTGTTTTAGCGTAAAGCAACGCGTAGATGGATATTATTTTTGTTTATTGCTGCTGCTGTTGTTGCAAAAAAAAAAAATGGAAAACACAAAATTGTGTGTGGGTGAATTAATTTGTATTTTTTGCAAGGATGCAAGGCTTGTGGGTTGTAAATCTTGTTGTTTATCAAAAGATGAAAGTATTTTTGTTTACAACGATGCATTAGATGGAATTTGAGAAAATGCATGAAGCAATCTATTTTCGGGAAGACAAATGTGTGATTGAAGTGAAATGTCTGTCGCTGGATAAAAACATAATATTGTTTACGGATGCGAGAACTTTGTAAATTTTTTTTGGAGGTTGTTTGTATCGATCGGATTTAGGAGTTAAAAATTTGAGGACATGACTCCCGTAACAGTGAATGCTGTTTAAAATTCAAAGTGGAATGTTGAGCTTATAATTATTAAAAGAGTCTACTCGTTCAGAATTTGTTATATTGTATTTAAACATTCATTACAAAATAAAAAACATCTCACTCCACAATTGACGATTGACGACAACCAGCAGTAGTGCACATTCGACAAACAACAGCTTCACACAAACGACCAAAAGCAAGCACACTTATAGTGTTTTTTTTTTTTTTTTTGTCGTCCGGAACTGTTCCGAACGATTCTGAATTCGTTCACTTGGCACAAGATGACAGTTCATGTTCTGAATAGAACAGAAAAACGATTCCGAATTTGAAGTCGGAATCAAAAACAGAATCACGCATACATGCACACACTTGCACATATACGTACTCGCCGCCATGTTTACGAACAAAGAAAATTAAAACAATATGTCATGTCATCCGCAATTCTGTATACAAGGTTTCACAAATACATAGACATTCAAATTCAACCATTAGAAGCAAACAAATTTGTTAGCATGTTCTTTTGGTATCCGAAAAAAAAAACGCTATTAGTCGTTTCTTACAATCAGCCAACAGTCAAATACGCTGTGTATCAGAGAGATATAAAATGTATGGAACCATTTCGTTTGCCAAGTATAATTCACATTCATGTTTTGGCACGGAATTGACTAATAGAGGTGAAATTTGAAGGCCAAAGCAGAGAACAATATCCCAGCGGTTAAGTACCAGATTTAGGGAAGGTCCTCTCGTAAATTTTGGTACACTATGAAATTCAATCACTGGGTCTTTAAAAGTGACGCCTGCTTGTAGACTGAAATAATCAAGTGGCATCTGCTTGCTTAGATTGTAATAATTAGTGGCGCCTGCTATTTTCGGGTTGGTATTAGCAGTAATTCTCACAGGGTTTTGTTATTTCCTTAATCAGACGTCAGACCCTGAAAGCTGCTGAGTTCTACCTTAGCCTTGAAAACAAATAACCCGTCTTTACAAAAGAAAGTTGCTTGATTATTAGCGGATCCAGGTCGAAAATTGCCCCTTAATTATAGTTAATCTAGTCCCCGAACCCTGAGGAGTTAAAACATGGCTTCCGTTGCAGTGAATAAAATTTAAGAATTCAAAGTGGAATGTTAAGCTTATAATTATTGCAAAGTCTACATGTTAAAAATTTGTTAGATCGATCGAAAAAAGATAGATAAAACATAAATAGAGTTGCGCGATAGCTCTTGTAGGTGCCGTTCATAAACTACGTCAGACGTCACGCTGAATTTAGCTGTTTTGACCGCCTCCCTCCCCCGGTGTCACGCTTTGTCACACTTGCCGTAACCCCCCTAAAATATTACGTCACAAAACAAGGACCCCCCTTAACAAAAAAAAAATTAATTGATAGAACACAAATTTCCAAACATAATAATAATAATGATCAAAAGATAAAATAAAGCGGCACTCTATTGGATTATTTTCTTAAAATGGCAATAAACCTAGGTGAACGTCACGTTGACGTAGATCCCTTCCCCTTGTCACATCTTGTCACGCGCAGCATGACACCCCTAAGTGCAAACGTATTTTATGGACGGCCCCGAAGAGCCAACGCCTAAGTGGCTTAGTCTCATCAACAATTCTCTGAGTGCGTGTGAAAAATTGAGGGGACCTACAATTCAAGGCCGATTCCGAAGTCCGAACGGAAGAATTTTTCATGACAGATTCATATTCTTGGAAGTTTTGTCAGTTCTTCGCAAGAGGCAGTACTCGTGAAAGATGAAATAAAAACTTAATGGCCACTAGTAGGACTCAAACCCACCACGGCCACTTGCCCGTAAAATTCTCAACAGGTGGCGCTCTCGTAGTCCATCGAACGTCTGCCCGGCTGGCATAGGTACTTAAAAAAAAAAACTTAAAATTTACCAGACTCAATTTTACGTCATTTGAATTATTTTTTGTCCATCAACTTTACAAACCAGACAAAAATACATGTTTCCCAAATTGAATGCAAACAAACATAAAAAAGAATTCAAAATAAAATCACAAACGGAAATAAGTTCCATTAATCAAATTAAATTGACTTCCGATATAAATAAGGGTTCATAACCTGGTCGAGACATCGAGAGAGGGAGAGAGAGAGAGAGAAAGAGAATAATATCGGTTACAACAGGATACAACGCTTATTTACAGACTGCTGATAATGTGACATAATTGCTCAGGAAATACCATTTTAAGCACTGACCCTCAAATAACCAAAGTCCAATTATATGAAGTATCCCTTTTTGGTTGGGTTTCATATAGGTACATTTGCTTGTCAACAAGTTGGAAAATTATTATTAAATGTTGATGTTGGGCGCCACAAGATTCCTCATTTGTTGGATTTTTCTGTAAATTAAAATATGAACCACATCATTTGAATTGGTCTGTTTGTTTTCTAACTTGCTTTAAAATATGTGTCCAATAAGGGGTTATAAACAAATTCCTTAATCATGTCAACACTTAAAAGTGATGTTTAATGCAATTCTAAACACTCCATTCACTCTCTCATTTCCGTCGGAATCTCATCAAAACATAAAAAGAAAGTGTCAATTTAAAAGCCTCAATTAAGCTACCTTCACATCGTTTGCTATACAATGTTGCAATGAGTTGTGTAATTAAATTCGGATCTTCACTTATGTTCGCCGTTTACATTTTTCGTTTCCATCCAATTGGTTAAATGCAATTGGATAGAAATTGTTAAAATTTATGTGAGGATCTGGAGCGCTTGTATATGTCTGATAATGGCTAAATGAGATTGTTGCCTTGTAGCCCAAACAACCTGTAATTAAAGCAATCATTTGTAATTTGCCGCCACATTTCAATCAGTACAACAAAAAATGAAACAAAAATATGAACAAGCCCAACAAAAAATTAGGTGAGCATTTTTTTTTTTTTAATCTAGATAGACTTTACGTGTCTGTTATGAGAATCAATGTTTACGCAGAGATACCGTAAAGGCTTTCTAAACTGCACGTAAGAAATGTCAGCATAATTAAACAATTTGTTACACAAACTTCAAAAGACCAGCGACACTGTATAAGTCGATGTTAAAAAAAAAACATGGAATGGAATGCTTTCAAAAACATAATTGATCAGTTAAGGTCTCCACTCTACACGCAAACCTTGTTAGAAGACTTTTCACTACGAAAAGAGCCTAATTTCACACAAATTGAGCAATTAGTTTTTAATCCTTTTAATTGCTCGTTGTTTAGAGCAATGATTTCTGTAGGTAATGGCTGGGGTTCATTCCTAAAATATACTTGTGACAAATCAACAAGGTACTACATTAGGAAGTGAGTTCGAAAAAGTGAATCAAATGCTTGTCATGTCCAACTCCCTTTTAGCTCTGATTGAAGTTCAAAGGAAATTTATTGCATGCTCACCCCGCCTCAACTATTTATGAATCTTCGCATCATCTTTTGACCGAACCCATCCCGAACCCGAAGGCATTCAATGCTAAATTTGAATAAAATATAGACGAATACATTTATTTGTGCTATTCTCCACCCACCCATCCCCCATATCAATTCCAAATAAATACAAGGAAGCCAGCCCCCTTTAGGGATTCATATCTTACTTTTGTCTCTTGTGAAAAGATATATAAGAGAAAAAAAAAATCCTCCACCAGAATTAAGACGTACGCACGTCTTTTAACCCAAAAATAGCCAGCAGCTCACCCTCTTCTCACTTGAGCGAAAGTAATTCGTCTGTAAAAAGAAAATATGTATCCGAAGAAAAAAACTATCAATCTAATAAAATTCATCTGGCACACTTAATTAAGAGAACACAAGGAAAGTATAATTTCGGCTTTTATCATAACATGCGCTTGATTACCCCGTCTCCCCTGAAAATAAAATGAACTTACGACAGCATTGAATTATGCTATCCGAGCAGCAAATTTTTTTTTTGGTTGAGGAACCTTATTATGGGGAAATCTCTGTGTTACAAATAGATTAAGTTCACAAAGATAAGTATCTTTTTGTGGAATTATTATTTATCTGTTCTCATTGAGAAAGGGACGACATAATCTTTTTCATGAGAGGACGAATTATTATTTTGGATTTTCTCAATTTAGAAATGGCTCGCCATTCCTCATGGCTCCTGAAATGAACGTTAAGGCTTTTGGAGCAAGGCGCGTGTTGTAATGTTCCTGAAACTGTAATTTATTTTTTGAAATTTCAAGAATTGTTTGTTTTTCAAAAGAACTATTGGCTGAAGTATCCTTTGCGCCTCATGGCCGGTACACACGACACAGATTTTGACACCGACTTTTATTGAATTTTGTCTGCGTAGCCAATTTGTTTATTTTTTTTTTCGGAAGAGAGTGTGAGAAAGAATATATTCCTCTAAACTGTGCCAACTACAGAGGAATAAGTCTACTTAACATCGCCTACAAGATCCTCTCTGCCGTAATATGTATGTCAACAATATGTAAAATATATGTCAACAATCTGGTTGGTCCTTATCAATGTGGCTTCAGGCCAGGAAAGTCAACCATTGACCAAATTTTCACCTTGCGGCAGATCCTGGAAAAGACATATGAACTCCAAATCGATACCCTCCACCTTTTCATCGATTTTGAGGCCGCGTATGACAGCATCTACAGAGACGAACTGTATAAAGCTATGTCTAGTTTTGGCATCCCTGACAAACTCGTTCGCTTGTGCAAAATGACGATGGAGAACTCACGCTGCTCCATCAAGATTGGCGATGCACTGTCGTGCGATTTCTTTAACATCGCTCTTGAAAAGATAGTGCAGAACTCCACAGTCAACACCAGAGGCACTATCTTCCAAAAATCTGTTCAACTTCTCGCGTACGCTGATGATATTGATATAATGGGTAGAACACAGCGTGATATCAATGGCGCCTTTGTGAGAATTGAGACAGAAGCGGCAAAAATTGGTTTAGCGGTAAAGGAGGGAAAAACGAAGTATATGCTGTCTTCGAGGAAGGACACTCAACACCGACGGCTCGCACAGAACGTCACAATAGACGCATACAACTTCGAGGTAGTAGAGTTTGTCACACGGGCAATAACACCAGCGCCGAGATCAGTCGAAGAATAACTCTTGCTAATCGCTGTTTCTTTGGGCTAAGAAAGCAATTGAGCAACTAAGGTAAAACTGTACAACACACTCATCATCCCAGTCCTGCTGTACGTTGCAGAAGCTTGGACTTTGACGAAATCGAATGAAAGTGCCCTAGGCTGTTTTGAGAGGAAAGTTCTTCGGTCATCTTTGGCCCCGTGTGCATTGAAGGGAAATGGCGAAGAAGATACAACAGCGTACAACGACATGGACCTAGCCAGAAAGGTCAAGGTCCAGAGACTCAGATGGCTCGGTCATTTAGAGCGGATGGACACCAATGCTCTGGCCCGGAAAGCCTTCGACACTATTCCCGAGGGACGTAGGAGGAGAGGAAGACCGCGACCGCTAGCTAAGGGCCGAGCGGGCTAGCGGAGACTGTTGATTGAGGCCCAAGTCCACAACGGACTATAGCGCCATCTTAAGTAAGTAAGTAAGAGAGTGTGAGACTCAATACAACTAGTGAACTATTGCGAACATAACTCAGCATGAGAACTCGTCTCCTCTGGAAATTTTACACCTTTGGACCATGATGGATTGCGTCTTGTTGAAATCTCATATCATGCAAATCAAGCTCTTCCATTTTAAGCAAAAAATATTTTGTTATCATCGCACGGTATGGCTCACCGTTCACTGTAACGTTACAATTGGCATCATCTTTGAAGAAATACGGCCCAGTGATTTCGCGGTACCAAACAGTAACTTTTTCTGGATGTATTGATACCTCTTGCAGTTTTGCTTGTTCACGTATCCACTTAACCAAAAACGAGCTTCGTTGATTAACATAATTTTCCTATAAAAAAGTGGATCTTGGGCCAGTTTTTCAAGGGCCCCTTCACCAAAAATTTGACGTTGTGTGGTAGGTCGCTCTAGAAATAGCTGTTTTTTTTTTAAAGGTTTCACAATTAAATCTTTTCGCAAAACTTTCCACATAGTGCCAGCGAAGAAAAAAGATCCAAATACCAATTGTCAAAACCAGTGTTGCCAAAAAGAAACTAGCAATATAGCGAAAAAAAAAATCTACTACAATTAATGGGCACAATTTTGTTGTTTTCAGTTTATTGTAATTTCAAAGAAATTTGTTCTTAGCTCAAACTTACTGTTAGAAAGTGTCAACTTGTCAAAAATAGTTAAGTTTTGATTTCAAAAATTTACTAATTTCTAAAATGCTTGAAATTCAAAAGTCTAATCTTCGACAGAAAGAAAGCAAAAGAATATTAAAGTCACGATAAATTGGCAAGTTTGAAGTTTTAATGTTTTTTTATTTGACGAACGCCTTTATTTGAACTTCAAAATAGAAATCATTAACCCCACTCACTCCCCTAATCGAACACTCAACATCAAATCACAAAAATTCGCTTGTAAAATAGCAAACAGAGAAAAAAAAACCCAAACACACAAAAGAAAATAAAGAAGAAAAAATTCCCAAATCCTGAATGCCGCAGTCTCGCTCCCGCTCGACAAATTTGAAATTCCAAATCCATTGTACAATCATCATCACACTATAGCTGCACAAGTGTACAACAGGAGAACATGGCCATAAAGACGTCTGTCTGCCGAAAACATTTGGGGCTTCTCTCAGGGAACAACTGGGACTTGAACAACAACATTTTAGCACAAAAACGAAAGAACCATCATCATCAGCATCATCGTCATCCATCCAGACCCAGAGTAGGTATTTCGATGTTTCGCATAGCTGGCATGGCGGGCGGGCGTTTTTGGCAATAACGATGGCGATGGCGATGGCGATATGGTTGTATAAAACGGTTGCCTTGTTATATTCTAGTGATAATAGGGTATGATGAGATGATGATGATGCAGCAGGGCATTGCACTCTATCGTTTATTTATTTTGTCGCACACACACACACACACTTGAATAAAAGCAAACTTGCAAATCTCCCAGTAAATGCAAAGACCAAAAAAATACAACCAAAAAAAAGGCTCCAAAATTATTCTCTATCTTCACCGGATGATGGGGGTATAGGCGAGCGATGCTTTGCCGTTCGTGCCGCGACAGATGAAAGTAACGTAAAAGCACTTCGTTGGTATTAGTTTAAATGTTTGAAGTGCCATTGAAGTAAATATTTCAAAGGAAAAAGGATTTTTTTTTGTATTAATTTTATTTTCGGTTCTCACTAATACACACTTACAATTTACACACAAACTCAGATGAAAAGAAAAGGAGATAAAAAGCAAGAGAACATCCTGGGATGTGAAACAGGATAAAATCAATAAATTCAAAATATGTATAAACGTTGAAAGGGACTCTGAAGCTCCAAGTATAACAATGTTTTTAGCAGTGAGCGCGAATTAAAGGTTCTTTGAATCCATCAAGGTGTAGACTGGGGGTGGTTGGGGGTACGATTGGGCGATGATGACTATGTACATAAGTTTGGCGGGAGTTTTCGGGAATACTATGAATGAGAAGAGGGTTGGGTTTGTTTTATTTAGTTTTTTTTTTTTTCATTTTGTCGTTTTTGTGTAGATAGGAAAAGAAAGTTTGTTTATACGGCAGGATTTTCGCTTGGTATAGGTTCATCGAAAATTCTTGATTCCAGAATGTATATTTTGTAGTCACGGTATATTTACATTGGCACTACTGATTTTGGCGGTAATTTGCGAAATCAGCTTCGAACCAATATAAACACTAGAATTCAATCGATAAATTGTATACTTATTCAGTTTGAAAGGGTTGAACGAATATGACGAAAAAACGCAAGTAAAAAGTCTGTGTCTAGCTTGAAGTAGAAAAAAGTCAAGACTTAATCTTTCCTCAAGGTTGAAATTCGAAGTTATTTTTTTTCGTTCAATTAAAATTTTCTGAGAAACTAAACAAATGTATTCGGTTTGAAGTCTAGACAAAAAGAATTTCAGCCTTCAATGCTAAATGGCTTCATTTCTAGATCAGTGTGGTCTCGAGAAACCTACTCATTTTCATCCTCATCACATTACAATGTAGGAATACCGCAGATGACGATGCTTGGTCATTCGCTGTCTGCATTGTGTGCAATCGGATACTAAGCGTGTGCAAATGCAAAAATATTAGGAACGTTTTTACCGGTCGCGTCGTTCTGCTTTTGAGAGCTGCAATAGCATTCGATTTGAAACCTTTTTTTCCGCTTCTGATAAAAATGAGTGTGGAATTAAGAACTGCATTTACATCGGAATTGCGATTCTTTGACATGAAATCTATATGTCACCATTAGTCAGAAATAGCAAATTGTCATCTGTATTGCAATTTGAGAAAAAATCGTCTACACGTGCCGAGATTGTAATCGTTTTTTTCTTAGAACAATATGAAACGAAAGATTAAATATTAAAGTAAACAAATTTGGACAAATGGGATATCAATCAACTGAGTAACATTTAACTGTTTAAATTTATGACAAAGATACGTAATTTCTGTACATTCGAGCTAAAAACTTTTACCAAACGTGAAATTGTGTATTACGCGTTGAATACTGAAATTTTTACGGTAGATCATTCATTGCCGCGCACCGTTGTCTTCTCCACTTCAAGTCTCCGGGTGACCGACGCTTGGGCTTCTGTTCGCTATATTCTTTGAAGAAGAATAACCAGCATATTAACCATCGGAAAGTCTTAGAATCAATGAAAAAAGGTCAAGAAGTCTTGCCTGGAGGTGGATTTCGGACATGCAAAAGAAAATACAAAAGGTTTCCCCAAAGGTTCCGGTTAAGAAGCTGTCGGCCGTACACTCAAGTACAGCACTTTACCCCCGGCGTTTCTTAGTACACTAGATTGTTACTCGGCAACTTACTTACTTAAAGTGGCGCTACAGTCCGTTGTGGACTTGGGCCTCAATCAACAGTCACCGCCAGCTAGCTCGGTCCTTAGCTAGTCGTCTCCAGTTTTGCACTCCAAGTTGATTGAGGTTCTCTTCCACTTGAGTGCGCCACCTGAGTCGCGGTCTTCCTCTCCTCCTACGTCCCTCGGGAATAGTGTCGAAGGCTTTCCGGGCCGGAGCATTGGTGTCCATCCGCTCTAAATGACCGAGCCATCTGAGTCTCTGGACCTTGACCCTTCTGGCTAGGTCCATGTCGTTGTACAACCCGTAAAGTTCGCTGTTATATCTTCTTCGCCATTCCCTTCAATGCACACGGGGCCAAAGATGACCCGAAGAACTTTCCTCTCGAAACAGCCTAAGGCACTTTCATCCAATTTTGTCAAGGTCCATGCATCCGCACCATAAAGCAGGACTGGGATGATGAGTGTGTTGTACAGTTTTACCTTAGATTCTCGAGAGAGGGCTTTTCCACTCAATTGCTTTCTTAGCCAAAAGAAACAGCGATTAGCAAGAGTTATTCTTCGTCTGATCTCGGCGCTGGTGTTATTGCCCGTGTTTATAGCGGAGCCTAGGTAGACAAACTCTACTACCTCGAAGTTGTATGCGTCTATTGTGACGTTCTGCCCGAGCCGTCGGTGTTGGGTGTCCTTCCTCGAAGACAGCATATACTTCGTTTTTCCCTCATTTACCGCTAAACCCATTTTTGCCGCTCCTGTTTCAATTCTCACAAAGGCACAAAGACATCACGCTGTGTTCTTCCCATTATATCAATGTCATCGGCGCGCGTTCGCGAGTGAACAGTTGAAGACGATTTCGCCATCGACAGGTGCAGCATCGCCTTGTCTGAATCCTTTTTTGACGTCGAAAGATTCCGTAAGCTCGTTGCCAACCTTGATGAAGCAGCGTGAGTTCTCCATCGTCATTTTGCACAAGCAAACGAGCTTGGCAGGGACGCCAAAACTAGACAGGATCTGGCGATCTCTTGCGTCCGACGTCGAATTTTCTTGCAGCATTTCCTTGTTTTTTGGCCGTTGTCGGGATATTTGTAGCACTACCCTGGCTATGACGAGGTAGTGGTCCGAGTCGATGTTAGCTCCTCGGAAAGTTACTCGGCAACGGAGAAGTAAAATATCAGATTTTACCTCGAAAGTTCACTTCCCCTTATGATTTTTTATGTAATGACACAATGTGAATTGTAAGGAAGCGAATAAAAAATGAACAAACTTCTGAACGGTCGGTCGGTTGGCTGGTATGAAAATCTGGTTTTAGCTAAACGGACAGCCGAACCGTCGTTTCGGCATACGAAAAATCAAACAAAAATACATTCAGTAAGCGTTTCAAAAACTATCATAAGCCAACTGACATGACTTATTTTTAAGTATGTTCAGCTAAAATGGTTATTCAACCCTCTTTCTTATAATTTATACAAGGAAAGCCTTGACAGAAAAAGAATCGAAACTATGTCATAACCTAAAATTTACCCTCCAAAAATCCTCACCGTCACTTTTTTTCAATTTGGACGATTTAAAATCCCAAAAGTGAAACTCTTCAAATAAATAATTCAAATTAATTGATTTAAATGGGTCTCCCTCCCAAACACCGTGATAAAGGATTCCATTCAAACAATCAAGCCAAGCACAGTACACCATCCATTGATTTACGGTATAATGAACGAAAAAAAAAGTAAATTCCATTGAAATCATAAATTCAAAAGAATAACTCCCCTTTCCCCCTCTTACACAAACCAACAAAGACCAAAAAACCCTTATCAATTCATAAATAAATCATTTAGGGCAAAAAATTAAACCATAACCCCTCACTTGTGTTGTTGTCGTCTGTCGGTCGTCCAATCCAAAAAGCCACTTCAAAAGGAACTAGGTACAAGATAGAAGAAAAAAAAAATACGAGAGCCCTTCCCCTGGATTGGAGACCGCATTCACTTATCAATCTTAAGTGGTTTTTCGGAACCTGCCCGTGACAAGTTTCCTATGTCAAAATCACAATCAAACAACAAAGAAACAAGAAATTGTAACAGCATTTTCATAAATTTTTGACAGACCATATCATTCTGTGAAATCAATTTGTAAAGTTTTCACACTTTTTCAATCGATGACGAAGGCGGCGACGGCGACGGTGACGGAAGTGGTGATGATGAGAAGTTTTTCAAAGCGACACAGGACGACGAAGATTGACAACGACCGAAAAACGAGAACTAACCTTACTTACTACAACAAGTAGCAGCAACATGATTTTTATCGTTGTGATAAGAATCCGTCATATTGCGGCATCAGCTTAACGCTCCAATCATTGTCTTGTCAGTTGTCTGTTGCGGTGGTGTGGCGCTGGCAGCGGCAGTGGCACTTAACTTTGACATAGATGGAAATTGAATATTTTGTTCCTTTTTGGGGAAAATGGAAAATCTTGAATACTCACTTTGATTCTATTATTTTTTTAAAGCCAAAATCAAGATATGTTCGAGAAGAAAGTAGGAACGAAAAAAAAAGGGAGAAGGATCCTTTCAAGAGGATGCTTAAGACGTCTTGTTCTTGTTCTGAGTGATTTATATCTGCATCAGTGTGGCGACACGGAGAGCACGTTATTGTTTTTCCATTGACTTGAAAGATTTGTCGACAGCGAGAACGAACAAATGCGCAAAATACATATCGGATATAGGCCTGTAAAAAGGCTGATTGTCCTTTTTTTCGGCGCATTGTCCTATCACAAAAATGCAAAATTATCTTTTTCTTGTAAGCCTGTTGAAATTAGCTGAAGAGCTATAAGTACTCACAAAATTTAAGACTATGTTTCTGGAACGCGTTTTCGTATTGTCTGATATCACAAAGTGAGAGTTTTCAGAAGAATCGTAATCTATCGAAAATTTGTGTTTATGGCTGGGTCTAAAAACCGAGTAGCTTAAAGTTCTTATGTCCAAATTTGTAGTCAATCATAAGCTCAACTTTAAATCCCTTAAATTCTTGAATCTTCTAAGACAAATTGTTTTCAATTTACCACTCTCTTGCTCAGAGGTCAAATGCAGTTCAATATCCTTCCTATTTTGCATTGTCCTCATCTTCAAAGGCTTCCAGCTCCTTTTTTATCCTTTTCGAACTCAAAGACCTTTTAGTCGGGTCTTAACTACAAACTTCCGTCAAAGAGAAGCTTGCCAAGCAAAAACAAAATAAATAAATTTTCTATTTTCGCTAATGAATATTGATTTCAAAGCAAGCTAATTAGACCCATACAAACAAGAAATAATTGGAATACCGAAAACCCCTTTATGGATAAGCAGAAGCCCTCTGTTGAAGAATTCTCTTTCTTTCACGCTCTCACTGGATACGATTGAATATAAAATAATTGCGGATATCGAACTGAATATTAAGTTGAATTCGTCTTTTTGCCTTATATTTCTAAAATAAAATAATTCTTCTGCAAAAAAAAAGATCCGACCCAACAAGAATCAACAAAAAAAAAAAAATCCCAGACACAAACTAACCATATCTTACCAAACAACATCATCAGTTCTTGAAAAGTGAAGAAGACAACAACAACAATAACAACATCAAGAGTTCAATGAATTTTCAAAATTTTCGGCAAAGCGTTCAAGGACAAAATTCTATGCGCACTTAATTTATGCTTTGTATACCTCTTCTACTACTATACCAATACCAGCCAATACCAATATTGTGATGTTGTGTAGTTTATAGTTAGACCGGAATGGAAGGCGAAGACAACGACAAGCAGCGTATTAAACGTAATAAAACAATATTTGATATAGGGGAAAGAATACAAAACAAGAAAAAAGCGATTTCTTATGTCTGTCTATTAGGAAGACAAAATGGGAAGCCAACAAAGCAAAATTAGACGAATATGAGGCAAAATAAAATCGAAGACAGAATGTAAAAAAAAATTCGCGTACGCAGGAAATGATCGAAAGAAATTGGGAGGTTTAACATTTGGTGCAACTTTACAATTTGATGGAACTTTGTTTTCAATAGAAATGGACGGTTTCTCGAATCAGCCATAAACGCGTTTTTTTTATTGAAATCGTGGCCGGAAGACGCTATTCCATCATGGTCGGAAAAAACCTAAGGGACGCTTTTGATGTCAAACAAGGTTTTAGACAAGGCGATGCGTTGTCATGCGATTTCTTCAACATCATTCTTGAAAAGATTGTGCAAAGCTCCAATGTCAACACCAGAGGCACAATCTTTCAAAAGTCCGTCCAGCTACTAGGATACGCAGACGACATTGACATAATTGGAAGAACACAGCGTGATGTCAGTGGAGCGTTTGTGAGCCTTGGGACGGAGGCCAGGAAGATGGGTCTAGCGGTTAACGAGGGCAAGACCAAGTTAATGCTGTCGACAAGAAAGGACAACCAACATCGACGTCTTGGAGCAAACGTCAACATAGACAGATTTAACTTCGAGGTAGTTAAGGACTTTGTCTACCTGGGATCCGCTATCAACTCAGACAACAAAACCAGCGCTGAAATCAAACGAAAAATCACTCACACTCACCCGAGCAACTAAAGTGACACTCTACAAAACCCTCATCATCCCGGTCCTCATGTATGGTTACAGAGACATAGGACTATGACAACATTTGGCTGTTTGAGAAAATTCTTCGAGTGATTTTTGGTCCTGTCTGCATTAATGGAGAATGGAGACGAAAATTCAACCAAGAACTGTACGAGCTGTACAGCGACACTGACCTAGCCAGAAAAGTTAAGGTCCAACGACTTAGATGGTTGGGTCATGTTGAGCGAATGGAAAATAATGCTCCGGCTCGTAGAGTCTTCGAATCCAATCCGGAAGGACGTCGCAGAAGAGGAAGACCGCGACCGGTGGAGCACACAGGTGGTAGAGGACCTGAACCAACTTGGCTTGCGAAACTGGAGACGTTAGCCAGGGGCCTAACTGGCTGGAGAAGTTTGTTGGGTGAGGCCCTGGTCCGACCTGGACTGTAGCGCCACCACAAGCAAGTAAGTAAGTGGCCGGAAGACCTTTATTGCTGCACAGGATTGAAGAAATTCGATGAACCGACGAAAAAACAATCCTGTTAACTATGGTTTCGTGGCGGGATTTAAAGTTTCGATTAGACTGTAGAAGAAAGTCCTAAGCTAAAGCAACGCACGTTATATAAATTATGCATTAAAAATATCAAACATCCCACTCCACAACAACCAGCAGCAGCGCACAGTCGACAAACAACAGCTGCACATACACAACCAAACCAAGCACACTCAGTCGTTTCTTACGATCAGCCGACTGCCAAATACGCTATGTATCAGTGAGATACAAAATGTATGGAAACATTTCGTTTGCCAAGTATAATTCACATTCATGTTTTGGCATAGAATTGACTAATAGAGGTGAAATTTGAAGGCAAAAGCAGAGAAGAATACCCCAGCGCCAGCGTTTAAGTACCAGACCTATTGTTCAAAGGGAGATCCTCTCGTAAATTTTGATAGACTGTGAAATTCATTTACTTTCTGTTATCTAAGAGTGAACCGTCTAAATATAAATAAGACCATACCCATAAGAAATTGTATAATGTGCTAGTAGAAATTGAACGTTAAACTCATAATAATAAATATTGTAATCATTAACCTAGTTGTTATAAAATGCAGGAATTGTATGAACTTTCGAAAATCTGAAGTTTAGTTGTTTCTTTAGTCAGACCCTGGAAGCCGCTGAGTTTTACGACAACCCTTGATAAAAAATAACCCGTCGTACAACGTGAACAAAACTGTCAAGTCAATTGGTATCAAGGACTAGTTCCTCATCTTGAAGATTAAATGCCAACTTGGTAAGGAATTTAAGAGCTGCCCTGCAAGGACATTCTTCAGCTTCCAAGGGCTCTACATAGGTACGAGTAAAGGAGGGTGAACGGATACCAACTCAAAGATGTTACATTAAAGAAGATGGTAGAAGAGAGGCAATCGATGACGAGCTAATAGAAAGAACACTTCTTTAAGCTTCATAACGGTGGTAACGAGTTAAAATTCACAGACTAACTATTTCAGCCAACAGACCTTCGAAGTTTAAAAAGTGAAAGCCAAATTCACTAGGCCCAATCGCTTAGCTTCCGAACTGTACAAAATAGAATGAGTTGATAAAGTTGGGATAGAAGTATGCACCAGCCCATCTGCAAGATATGGTTGTGAGACGTGAGGTTATAGGTAGATTGAAAAAAAGGACAAAAATAAGTTTGCTGCTCAGCTCTTTTGTACGAAATTCTTGTATGCAGCAATCAAAAAATTTTTTTAAACAATTTTGTACATCCAAATTACTATGCTGTTAGGTTATATTCTGTTTTGTTTCTTGTCATTACAGCTACTACTGGACATCTTCTTTGACCAGAAGTCATCGGAGACGAATTGGTCACTAAAAAAGTGAGCAGTGTTTAATGTGGTCAAAAGTCTAGGGTGCAAAGTCGTGCTCGGAAAAATGTTTAAAAAATAGTAGTTTTGACATTTTTCTTCACACAACTTCCACAGCAGTTTTTTTGGTGCCAATACCAATCAGAAAGTGACAAGTCATTTAAAGATCTTTCTTACATTCTTTCGGTGAGGAAAAATAAGCCAGTAAAGAAAGTGATCATAAAGCTGGGGGAACGCAGAAAAGAAGTAAAATAGAAAATGATGTTAAAAAAGCCGAAACAAGCCTTCCTTTTTTCTAGTCAGCAAAATTAAGAAATGCAAATTGCTCGGTAGAAACCCATACCGAACCGATCATCAAACTCCGGCGCTTATATCAAAGGCGACAGATTCACTCCTTTTAATTGCGTATTTAAACTGGCTGAGAATTTATTGAACTCAAAACTTTTTTTTGTCTTCTGTTTGCTTTACTTTGCTGCGGCTTCCTTTCTTTTGTTAAATTTTGGTTTTATTTCGATTGTTATTATTTTTTTTTCGTTTTTGATTTCGTTTAAACAGGATCATTCGCCTCGCAGTTTCTTTAGGAAGAACACAAAAATTGACACACACGATCGCATTAGAGTCCAAATGAGATAAAATAAAAAACGGTTGTTGAAGATTTATGTTGTTCACCTCTTTTTCAGTATTCGTCGTTTGTGTGCGTTCGTTAGATCGTCTTCTTTTCTCTATTTGAATAAGATTCTTCAGAAGACGAGATGCCTTCCAAGTGGTTTTTTTTTCTCTGCATCTCGTCTGTCTGTGAATTAAATTCGCAAATAGCGATCAACACAAATAGAAGCAGCAGCAGAAGATATTATTGCACCAAACGTGCCGTTATATGATTTGATTATGTTGTCGTTGTTGTTGTGTCTGTCTACTTGAAAAAAAAAAGGTTATTGAAGTTGGTCCCAGTTCATTCTAAAATTTCAAAAAATAAGAACGACATTCGTCTCGTCTTGATGATCCCCGCACCGTTTCAATCTGTTCGTTTGGTTGGTTCATTGGCTTTGGCGGGATGTATATCTATCTGCATGGTCGGCGCATAGCTAGCTGTCTAGTCAAGACTCAAGACAGACAGGAAAGCTTCGCCAATCTCACAGCTCTTACGAAGAAACCTAGGTATACCCAATTCTTCCATTCGGGATACTATAATTAAACAAGGGTTGGATTATTTTTCAATTCTGTTGTTGTTTTTTTTTTTTTTTTTTGTTGGACGTTCAGTTGGGATATTTCACACATCCGTTCTGTTTGCGTTTGTGAGGAGGCCGGTCGTGTCGCATTGAATTTATGGCAATCGAATGAGAAAAGAAGACACTGCCCTCGATTGGCCCCCAGACAGACAGAGATTTTGTTCTTTTCTGTTGTTTTTTCTTTGGTCGTCTTTGGTGATTTTCTAATTTTATAATGGAACAAGACATTTAGAGAAGATCTCATCTTTTGTTGTTGTTTATTTTTAAGTTGGGTCTTCGGGGGAATTATTTATCTGTCGGCACTGTCAAACAAAATTCCAGACGAACAATATTTGAGTAAGTATCTTATTAGGCATTTGTCATCGTTTTTTGTTTTTGAAACATTTTTTTTTTCTTAAATAGATTGATGGCCATTCTGAACCCCTGCCTATAGCAAACAAAAAACTGCATGTTCCTGAAAATGGGGTTGAAATGGGTCCGAGATAGTATATCCCCTCGGGGTATATGTAAGAAGAAAGGACAAAGTATTTATTTGACTTTTTGAAATAAATATTAAAGAGAGATTAAGAAGAGCTTCAGGAAGGGAAGCGGAAGATACATTCGTCATCTGTACTTAACATATTGAATTTTGACAAGGAACTTCTTCTTCCTTTGTAGACAGATAAATTCAAAGTTGAAATAGATTTATGGGTTGTGATTATTTTAGAATTATGAAAAATAGTTTGGGTAATTAATTATTTATTTTCCCTTAGGGTTTTGGATGAGTTTTCTTCTAATGAAAAATGTTTTTGAAACTTATTGTCCAAATGTATGACAAACACTTGCTGAAATCTGAAATCACTCAATGGAAACGTTTTCGAATTCAAGAAGCTCCAAAAATGCTAGTTGTAAGGTGCATGACGTCTATATTAATTTATATAAGAATAACCCTGAGAGCATCGAAACTGACTTTGACATTTAAAAAAATTCTTTTCGAAGACTTCTCTTGAATATTGAAATTATAATTTTCAGGCCATTATACTTTTATTTAATTGCATTTGTTAAAGAAGTTTATTTTCTTTTTTTCAGATCCATACAAAAATTTAACTAAAAAGGTAAGTGTCTTAAAATTAAAATTATTCTCATAAAAAAATCCTGGAAATAATGCACCCTGCGCTGCAAGGCTTAATATCTAAAGGCTTTCTATAAAACCAATAAAGGCCCTATATGGCTTTCCTCTGGCACACCAGTTGTTTGTCTAAATTTGACCCTTTGTAAAGACAGGGGAAATAAAAGCATTCAAAACGGATTGAAGAATAAGTAAAAAATATTTATCAGAGGTAGAGCTAGAGCTGATTTAATCTTTTTTTTTGGCAAAAATCCGCTTCCATCTTTCTCAAAGAGTGGAAGAAAGTCAATAGTTTTGTCAATGTCAATTGGGATGTTTTTAAAGAAGACTTGAAGGCAATTATGATACCAATAAATATAAATCCTGCGCAACTGCATTTTTTTCGTTTTTTAAAACATGTAGTCAAAGTCTCACTGCATCAATCCTATAGTTAGTCTTAACTGCTTGTTTTTTTGCCTAAAAAAAACTCGACTTTGGGAAACTCCTCACTTCCACTCGTATGTTTGCACCCTTATACTCAGTCCTCCTCGTCAATTTAACAGATTGCCATTTTCAACATATATTTGCAAGAATGCAAATAAATCCATCAAAAAATAAATAGTCCCATAAAATTGCAATTTTTCCGTTTTCTATAATCCGTCAGCACTGCTTCTGTCTTTATGCATTTTTTTTTTCTTAAACACGATTTATAGTCACTTCTTTAAACCGCAAAGCATTGATGACTATGACTGCTTCTGAAATTGCAAAATAAACAATAATTCCGAAAAAAAGAGCAAACCAAACCCCTTCGCCATTCATCCCCTTTTGCCAGTATTAAAGTTGTTAAACAGGAGCTGCTAACGAGTCAGCACGCTTGTGGAATCATCAATGAAGAGCTTCCGGCAGTCATATTGGATTGCCATATGCATATGTGTTTGTAAGTATATGTCAGTTAAACGAGGATGAAAAATAATCCCCGAATGGATGAATGCAGACAGAGTCGTTGATACCCTCACACTGACACTAAAACTCTCCCAACTCCAACTCCAACTCCAACTCCGACTCCCAATCCGTCCGACTTACCGACCCAAAAGCATTCACTTGGACGAGTATCATGCGAATTGTGAATTGGAAAATAATATGGGCCGATGACTTTAATCATCAAGCTTGCAGCACAATTGCATATTATCCTAAGGGAAAGGTGCAGGCGTTGTGCATTGTTATATGTAAGAACATATTCTCAATGAACATGGTTGCAAAGTTGCGTCTGGTATTGAATTACAAAATAGGGGGAGTGTTCAACGACTAATCTCTTATTCTTCACGCATTAATTTCTCACGCACTTGGCGCCTTCTTAAGGTAGGCATTCGGATATTTCTTATGCACAAGGTAACGTCGCTGTCACTGTTGTCGTCGTCTTCGTCTTCGTCTTCGTCGACCGTCCAGACAAGGGACCAGACAAAAATGCCAATTCACATGAAATCTAAACCACCCATAAGAATACGAATTTGACGGAAGTAAAATGTATAATTACAGGCAATTTTTGCATATAGATTTTTGTGTGGGTAATTTATTGTTTCAGTCACACCTCTGCACTACGGAAAAAGTCGACTCTAATTTGTTTCGTGAGATAAACATCGAATAAAGTAGTCAAAAAAGCCATTGACCTTTCAAGTTTCTCAATGTGGTTTTTGCAAGTTTTCTAGGTTTTTCTCTTCAAAATTGATATCATGTTTATTCAAACAACGGGTGTGTTTAAAAGTACAAGTGAGAGGTTAAATCAACCAGATTAGTTGTCATTTTGAGATGTTAAACTTTGTTAAAGTAACAAACTAATTTTTCCACTGATAGAATTTTATTTAGAGGATTGTTGAATTAATAAGTCAACAAGTAAGTTTCAACCAGATAAAGTGTTTAAATGAGCATCATTAACAAATTGTTGTTGCTCTCCTCTCTTTTCCTCTTTCAAGTCATTTACTTAAGTTAAGCATTGAGTATCCTTGGAATACAAATTCAGCGTTACATAACCTGACCTGAATTCTGTAACAGAATTTAAATGCTTTAACTCCTCCATAACTCCCACAACGCACAGCCCACCTTAACCTAGCTCTTCCATTTTCATTAATCATGTCCGCTTAGTCCAATTAAAGACAGCAGCAGTCTCGCTCGGTTATGGTGGTGGCCGTTCGTCATACATCCGTAACGCACAGTGAACAGCAGGATTACGATCATAATCCTTTGACCTCAAACGTCATACTTTGCATCTTTATTCTTTCGCAAGAAAAAAAGACAAGAAAAAGACATTTAAATCAAATTAAACGCACGCAGAAGATATACAGAAAAGAATACGAACTCCAACGCATCAATCTTCACTCGCCCCCATTAGTCTTGATGTGGGTTGGCCTCGCCACCCGCCTTGCCATGAATAGGATATAGCTTTGCATCTATTTCCCACGCGCCCATTCTATCATCATTTATCATTTATAAAGAAAATGTCAGTCGAACAATGCCGAGACTGAGGCAGAGGATGGCTGGTGGTTGGTGGTAGGAAAAAATTTGCACAACCCTGCGAAACAACTATAACAACACTGATCCCATAGCTGAGCGCCTTGCCCGCACACAAATCTATTAGTGGAAAATATTATCCAACTTTTCATTCCTCGCGTCGGGTATTAAGTGGCGCCTTAAAGGTTTGACGATTTCATATCTCTATCTTGGCCTGTACTTTGACAATTGTGTACCATCCTTGTTAAGAGTATATACACTCTCTTTGGGAGATGACTAAGCTCAGGGACTTTAAAACCTTGTCATTAGGATTACCTGTTGGTTGTCTGATGGTAAGGTGGTGTAGGGCAAGTCGGAATAGAAGAGCCGTATTTGGAATATCATTATATCGCTGATATCAATGGGATTCTCGTAGTGGAAAGTAGGTGGGTGGTATTAAAGTTATACAAGTGAACAACACGAGACGCGAGCACTGAAACAACAACAACAATTGTAAAATATTATACCAATCTGTTATGCGAATCGGGTGCTAAGATGGAGAGAACTATAGTTCCCGAAGCACGAAGAAAAATAGAAATGAATAGAAATAATGAATGCCATTAGAGAAATCGATGGAGCACACCGAGTAATAAGAGTGTGCTTGGCGTTTTTTTTTTAATGAGGTGGTTATGACTACAGCTGAATTGAAGGAAGAGAATATCTTAAGGAATACCCCCGATTAAATTTTTGAAGAATTAAATGCAACAAGGTTTAATCGGGGATCATTTGCTTTAAAGTGGATTCCTTTTTGAATATGTAAATTCATTTGTAATAAGCGCAAATTTCATCAAAATCGGTTCAGTCATTAAGCAGAAGACGTTGGACTTTTGATATTAAACTTAGCTATACGACACCGTGTGTCGGTTCAGCTAGTATTCTGCGATTTACATCAAAGTCATCCTAAAATTGATTTATCTGAATACTTTGCTATCCTATAATTACTTTTTATAGGAAAAAACTTGTCGGTATCGCTGGCAAACTGAATTGTAAGTCCAAAAATTTCATTAAAATCGAAAAATCCGTTTAAGAACAGACTTTGCTTGTTTTCTTTGGCACATCGTCTGTCTGGATCGCTAGTATGCTGATTTGTGAAGATTAAACATTCAGTGCTTAGCTTTCATTTAAGAACTAAAAAACAACTTTTCGGAACACACTAAAACTCATACAAAAAAAAATTATTTAAATCGGTCCAGGAAATTCAGTAACATACGCACGCACAGATGAATTATATTTGTAAAGATTTGAAAGAAAAGTGAAATACCAATTCAATTTAGTTCAGATATAAAACCTGAGCCCAGTTAAACTTTATTTCAATTACAAATTCAAGTTTGATTTCAAATTCACTATCAATTGCAAAATCAGATGCACTTCAACTCAAACCTCAACTTCTATATAAACCTCAAGCTCTCGTTCAAACTTGGAATTCGAATTTATTTTAACCCACAATCAATTCAATTTCAATTCGAATTCGTTTCAATTTCTTATTCAAACTCAACTTCAGCTTGAATTTCAACTTAAGCTTCCAATTAAGCTTCTATGGGAACTCAATATTTTATTTTGTGATTGAATTGAAATTGAAACTGAAGTTGAAATTGTTACTTCCATTTTCATTACTGTAGTACATATTTTGAGGTATTTGAAACTTTTTTGCGATTCGTCCTTTGTTTTTACTTGACACAGTTACAACCCCGTAGATTTTATTAAACATGAATAAAAACAATTAAAAAGAGCATATTGAACCAAATTGAAAACAAAAACACTTCATTTCGCTGAGTCAGAAAATGTTCCAAATATTTGAATTTGACTCATTATGGATCAGGTGCCAAGTAATCAACTTCCTCTGCAAAATTTGACACCTATTCCGGTTTTCCTAATCTGATGCAACACTTAACTTTAATTAAGCAAAGTAGGTCAATTATTGTAAACAAAATAAATATCGTTTTCATGACTCAAAAAAGTGACGAAATAAATTGATACTACTATTGAAAGTATTTAGGTTAAATTTGCTCCACAAAACGAAAAAAAAACTAATCAAATTATTCATGTTCCTTTGGGGAAAATCATATTAATGTATAGGCACTACACTCACCCTCTACCTTGTCAATGAATTTCATCAGTCATCACTCATCACCATTGGGCTCGCTTTTTCTTGTTTCTTTTTTTACTTTGTTTTATTTTTGTTAATCTGCCCCCCAAGTCACGTTCATTAAACGACTCTAAAAATATGTAAGTTTTGCCACACAAAAATAAAAAGCAAAACACACATACACTCGCAATAAAACGACGACCAAAAAACAGCGACGACAACACGACGAGGCTTCAACATGTCGAGGTCATTCTGTTGTAAACAAAACCAATGTCATTGCCCTTCCTCCGTTTAAGAACCGGTAAAACAGAAAAGAATTATGAGGTGCGAATGGCCAAAAAAACTGATGTTTACAACAATACACGAAAATAAACAACCCCTTTTAATTCAAATATATGATTGTGTTGTTGTTGTTTTTTTTTTTTTTTTTTGCTTTTTTTTGTAATGTCATGCCAACAGCTACGGCGGTGTTATCTAAATTAAAAATCGATTAAACAAAAACAGAATTATAAAAACAGCATGACACTATCAGTGTGTGTATAATTTGTGTAGGATTTCCGATGTCTATTATAAATAATAATTTTTATCAAAAGTAAAAAAATACACAATTACATAATTTGCATCAGGAAATATATAAATTTGTGTTTATCATGGAAATTCAATGTTTAACAACTTCAAGGAAAAAAACTGAAATACGACATTGTATTAAGTAATATGTCAAAAATAAAAAAAAAAACAAAAATATGAGTGCGACCCATGTAGTCCACACGAATAACTTACTAGAGTAGAAAAATTAGTATAAACATTAATTATTTTTGTTGTTTAGTCAACAATTTACACGCACGTTGGTTTTCAAAGTCAAATTCCATAAAACTGATGATTTTAGAACAAACATTAAGTAAAGGGTTTTCCAATAAGAGGTGTTATTTTGATATTCAAAGAAAAATGGCATTTTTTGAGATAATGATGAGTTCTTGAGTTCTTGTGTAAAATGAATTTTATAAGCCTTAAGACCCAAGTTTTTATGCAAAATACGGTGTAATGACGTTTGTGGAATGCCTAATTCCAAAGAACGACGAGGAATGGACAAACCTGGATTTGCTTCAACACTTTGGGCTACAAAAGCAATATTCTCAGTTGTTCTTGAGCGACGAGCACGGGTTTTATCCTTCACATCACTAACTTGTCCCAACAGCTCGAATTTGTCCACCAATTTCTGTATTACGGTCCGACAAGGTGCTTTACGACCACCCAAAAATGTTTCAGTTTTACGAACCGCCAAATTTTTACCATTTTTATAGTGAATTCTAATGATTTCAATGCGTTGTTGAAGCGTGTATCGTTCCTTTTTTATTAATGGCGTAATTTCTACTTGTCAAATGTCAAAAACAGCTTCAAAAGTGACAACTACCGAAATAGCGGGCTATTCAAAATAACACCTCTTTTTGGAAAACCCTTTACATTGAATTACAGTGTCGCCATCTGCCAAAATTTGGTCGTATCAACTCGTGGACTCATGCACAACTACTTTGCACAGTAAAATACAGTCTATATTACTCCTGAATAATTTTCTATTAGCGAAATTATTTTTCTAATCGGATTAGTATTTCCGAACATTTATATGACAAAACAGAGTTTGGTGGGTCAGCTAGTAATTAAATATAATCTTCGATACTCTTGAATATTGTTTCAATAATGCTAATGAGTTTTAACCGATTTAAAGTCATAAATATTCTATTCCTGCAATCATATGGACTGTTTTTCCTTATAACCACGAAAATAAATCCGCTTAAACTAATTTTCAATTGTTTATAATAAATGATTGTCGAAATTATTGCAGAAATTATCATAGTTTTCATTATATTAGCGTTGTCTTAGATTTTTGATTGCCATTAAAAAACCGCTAAGCGGATTTCGCTCAAAACCTAATCAGCTCTTTCATGACAATACGATGAGTGGTTCTTGAGATACGCACATACGAACACACAAAGACACACAGACATCATCATAAAAACGCTTGATTCGGATTCTAGTGACCTCGAAACATGGAGATATGCAAAAATTGGAGATTCACAAAATCGGCCCCATTCCTCTGGGAAGTTAAAAATTTTTGTTGGAGAACGTGGTTCAGGTTCCTGCTCTCGGGCATGGCCCCTTTATTGCCAAAACATGTCATTATGACAAAAAGCAACTACCTATGTATTCGATTGCAATTTCAATGTTACTTTTCTCTCAGTGCCTCCGGACGTGCTTGTTTACACTGTACATGTTTTCGTTCTCATATTATATGGCGCTTCATAACATTGCACAAAAAAAAGCGAAGCAAATTATTATCTGAAAAATCAAAACAATGCTACACGCGCCGCACTTGACATTCAACCAACTCATTTTGTTACGCAAAAAAAAATAAATGAGTTTATTTTCTGTTAACAAACAAATACCAACGAATATTTAGACATTGCAAAATTGTGCAAAATATTTTTTTGTCTGAACTTCGCGTTAATATTTCCTGGTTAAACTTATTTTTATATTTTTTTCAAAGATTCATCTTGAAAATAGATTCATAAATTTGAAAAGAAAATCACATTTTAAACGAGAATGATTTAGTTTTATTATTTTTGCAACAAACGTTTTGACGAAAGGCGGATAGAATTTTCTAAACATGTTTTGACAATAATTGTCAGCGGGCGGTTAGGATCAATAAAAATGCTTTCAGCACTCTAAAAATTGCTTAAGCAAAAGATTCTGTCAAGAGATGATCAAATACATTTTTGATTTGCTTGCATTTTCTGGCATATTTTTAACGTTAAATGTGTTTTTCTTTAAGTTCGAAGTTCTCATGAGTTGAAGAATTCGAAATGTTGTGCGAAAGAACACCAAATGCTTCTAAACTAAAAAAAAAATCAGTCATATATGCACGTTCTTAACTGTCATTGTCAGTAAAGGAACCTGGCCTCTAGATACCTACCTTTTGAACGGTTGCTTTCAGTCAAACTATACCAACTTAACATATTCCTCCATTCTGAAAAAAATGTCAACGTTCGTCTATTTAAAGTTACTTTTTGGTCAAATTTAGCAAGCACTTTTTGTGTCAATTTTGCCGTCTGTGTTTACACAAACCTCTTTCTCTGACATTGTATCCGAACAATTGAAAAATTTCAAACTAATTACTATTTTTAAAAAAAGCTTAAAATACCGAAAAAGAAAAGTAAAGTCTAGACTTGAAACATCTATTCAAACAACATTTGGCGCCAGCAATGCCACAATGTTGTCATTTTTTCTATTATTTGTTATAAATATTAATTTGAAAAGAACCATTAAAAAACTTTGACACAATGACAATCTAAAAACAATCATTTTTTTTTCCTTTCATTCATTCTTCTTGAAGTCCACCGACACATTTTATTTAGATTCAATGCAATGCCATTAGTCTTATTTACTCAACAAGTAAACTAAAGCTCTACATATTTCGACATAAAGAGAAATAACAAAATTAGACACATTCCGTTAACCATATGACAGCTCTAAATATATACCCACCCAGCAGCAAGTTCCTTTTCTTTTGTCACAATTGACAACTAATTTAGATAAATGACTTTCCGTCTCACACACCAATATGCCGCATTATTTGCTGTCATTTATCCGCTTCCGGCTATAATATCGATATCGCACATTAAATCTCATCAACAATAACAACAACAACTACAAAAAATTACTAAATTGTAAATCACCAAAAATATTGTCGACTATTGATAGGCTACATGGTTATGTTTGTGTAAAGAAAAAAAAACAAATCAATAATTGTGTGTCACAATTAGTTTCGTTTACGTTTTTTTTTTTTGGCAAAAGATTAAGTCAAGGATTTTCAGTGAATTGCTTTGCTGTTCCCCTTTTATGTATGAAGCAGGCAGAGAGAGGGGAAGATTATGCTCATAATGGCATTATTTGTAACCTCGATGGATATTGCATCATCAAATATACAGCAAAACGTGATCAAACATTGCATCATCATCATCATCATCGTCTTGCACAATGCCATGTGAATAAAAGTGTAGCAATTGTTTGCAATATAAATTAGGATAAACAAGAAACTATCTGTCATAATTATTTTCTTTTCTCAAAGATGGTCACCTTAATCATACACAACATATTACTGTCAATCTCATGAGTGACGTTTGGTAGTATCACAATAACTGTGACTGTCAAAATCTTATCGCTATCGCACTCTTTATACACACAAACATAACAATGGAATAAGAATGTTTACTGTTGTCACAAATGACCACAAGTATAACTTTTATCACGCGAGACGTGTAAATCATTGCGTGGAGTGATTTAATTTGTCGTCTTGTCATTCCTTGGCGATAGAAACGAATTGAAAGAAAGAGAAAAAGAAACTTCCGACAGAACATTATTGTTGTTTGTTATTTGCCGCCACAATTGTTGACATTCGACTTGACCTCTTGAAAATCATTTATCATTTATCCTTTTGATGATGTTTAATGAATGGGAACTTTAAGTCGGAATGATAAATTGCACCGTTAGAAGTTTAGGCGTGAAGGAGGCAATTGTCTACTTCCGTTACTTGAAAATGTATGTACCACCATGCATGCAGGTGGTGGTCCGTTTTTGAGGGTGTCTTGGTTTAATGAACTGTGAAATTGGGGAGAATTTGATAAGTGCTTTTAGTTGAGCTATTCGACAGCTTTCTCTTACACGAGCACAATTTTAAAAACTCCATCGATTCTTCTGAAGCACTTAAAGGGCAGTTTTATTGAAATTTTCTTCAGAAATCAGTGTATTTTTGGATTTCAACATTTTCAAAAAGTTTCATAGATCTCGGCTTAAAAGCGTACAAAATTCAACTTGAGCAGGATTTGAAGCCAGGCGACTTCAATTTGCGTAGTATTTTCAGTGATTGGGCCCTGCAAAAACTCATTGAGAATCTCGCTTGCTGTCATAAGAAAACAGGTATAGGTTCAGACAATAAAACGAACCCTTTCATCCGTGGCCTACTTACTTTCTACCTTCAGTAACTATGTCAATACTCAGCACAATGGTGCCTTGTTTTGAAAACAATATCTTATCTTCATGTGTCATTAAATCATAAATTACATATTGTTGCAGCAAATTTGTTCATAATATTTAGAAGACCATGTCTCGCTCTCTCTCTCTCTCTGGGCTGCATCATAACAAAAACATCAAAAAACCTAGGTAGGAAGGTATTATGAGAACAAAGATCCCCTTTTGTCGATAAGACTATTCAATAGCCAAACAATTTTCCATTAATTATTGTTATTATGTTGTTATTAAACATTAACAAATCGGTAGTTTGGCTCAATCCATAAACAAAAATATGAGCGTCATATACCTACGTATATGTACGTGTCCTAGATTAACGAAAATTGAAAGGAAAAAAAAATAAACAAAGATGAAAGATAAGTGTCATCGCAGTTGAAGAGTTGAATAAATTATTTTTTAACATGCGACCTGACAAATTGTTTTTTTTTTCTGTTCTTTTCTATTTTGGTGTGTTAGTTCATAAAATAAAAATTGAAACAAATTGCGTTTATAACTTCTAAATTATTACCGAAATGAACCAAATCACAAAAAAAAAACAGAAAATGTATCTTTTGTGTATAGACATTGGAAAAGGTATCTTAAAGATATTAGGCACGTGACTGTTTGAACGCAATATCGGTGGTATGTATGTCTACTCGAAAAGTGAACTTAGAGGAGAGAAGATAAATGTTGTAGGTACGCTATATTTATCACGTCTCTCCACTTAAGAAATTCCATCAATATGTATGAAGGTATATATTCAACACCAGTGACGACATCAAAGAGTGCACGCACCACTTTATATTGAATAAAAAAAAGTCTTCCAGAGAAGTTGCGTGCTGGTGCGTAGCGTATACCAACATAGCAGACCAGTTCACATCCGAATCAGTGATGTCGTCTTGATATTATAGAAAAAGTCAATAGTAAATGGTTTTCCAATAAGAGGTATTATTTTGATATTCAAAGAAAAATGACATTTTTTGAGATAAATAATCGGGTGTTTATTTCACTATAAAGAAGAAGGTATGCCGTTAATAATGAAACACAACATCAGCCAAACGGCCGCCACGACCACGCTTACAGGACCATATACTTTTCATGAAATTTTCCGTAACCAAATCGCAAAGTGGCTGTCGTATGTCCTCGATAGCCTTACGAATTCCATCTTTGAGGTCTTGAATCGACGCTGGGCTGTTGGCGTAGACCTTATCTTTCACGTGGTCCTAAAGGAAGAAGTCGCAAGGTGTTAAATCACAAGATCCCGGTGGCAAATTGTGATCACCTCTTCGAGAGATAACACGGTCCGGAAACGTTTCCCGTAAAAGATCGATGGTTTCATTGCTTGTGTGGCACTTAGCGCCGCCGTCTTCTTGAAAGTAAACGTTGTCCAGATCAATACCATCCAATTCGATGAAATTCCGGATCATTTTCATGCATTTCAAGGACCCAATCAGCAAAGATGATCAGCCGGCTTGAGTTCTTGTGTTAACTAAACTTTATAAGCCTTAAGACCCAAGTCTTTATGCAAAATACGGTGTAATAACGTTTGTGGAATGCCTTATTCCAAAGAACGACGAGGAATGGACAATCCTGGGTTTTCTTCAACACTTTGGGCTACAACAGCAATATTCTCAGTTGTTCATGAGCGACGTGCTCGGGTTTTATTCTTCACATCACTTACTTGTCCCAACAGCTCGAATTTGTCCACCAATTTCTGTATTGCGGTCCGACAAGGTGCTTCACGACGACCCAAAAATGTTTAAGTTTTACGAACCGTCTCTGTCAATTTTTCACCATTTTTATAGTGAATTTTAATAATTCCAATGCGTTGTTGAAACGTGTATCGTTCCATTTTTATTAATGGCGTAGTTTCTACTTGTCAAATGTCAAAAAATTACAGCTTCAAAAGTGACAGCTACCGAAATTCAAAATAACACTTCTTATTGGAAAACCCTTTACTTCAGCTGTAAATAAACTGTTTGGCTCTTGTTTTCTGAAAATCCTTCATATTCCTAGAATTTGAGCTCAGGAAATTAATAATTACTGATTTATAAATATTATTAAGAACCCGAAAAAAATTTTAAAAAAATCGAAACTTGATTTTCCAAGAGACAGCACTGAATTTTTTAAATTTATTTCTTTTTGTTCTGTTAAGTAAGATTCCAATTTAGGTATAACCAAAAATGTTGTTCGGGTCGGGGCTGAGTTTTTTGTCTCAAGGAAATGTAAGCAAAGGTCTTAGAGAACGGGTCTGACTGATGGTCGTGCGTATGATTTTTATTTATGAATGGGTTTACCTTTTAAGTTTGTTTATTTTAATATTTAGAACGCTGCTTGTAGTCGTTATCAGACATGTTGCCGCTTAACTTTATAGGGTATGGGTGTTTTGATCTGTGTTAAATGATTGATATCGGGATAGGTGTTTCGGTGGAGTTGAAGAGTGGAAATTCTGTTGAATTTGTTATTCGAACGAGGTCTTAAAACGAAAACTCTCTTCATAATGTTATCCTTTGTATGTTTTTTTCCGATTTTGTTATCTTCCTCTATTTTTTTGCTTGTTTGAAAACATTTCCGAATAAGACTACATCAAATTTTATCTCCTTCAAGAAATGTTCAATCACTTTCTTCGCTGAACTCTTCTGTTCTCGAGCTATGAAGGAATCTGGCAACTGTTAACAGCGTCAATTATTATCTTCTTCTCTATCTCAAATAAAAGATTGAACTTGCACCGAACTTCACAGCTGCCAAGAATTCTTATTCATTTTTTTTTTTTTTTTTTGTTGAAAAATCAGCCGCCTTAATCAAACACTGGTGTTCAATGTTTTAAGGGTTTGTAACCTCATCCATTTCGTGGCTTTTCATTTATGTTCTAGTCTCGACCCTTTTTGCTCATCCTCTTTTTGGTATCAATTTCCCGAGTAGAACTAGGTCACATAGCGCGTTCAACCTGTACCCCACTCGAAATTCTAATCGATGTGTCTAATGAAAATCCAACAACCACCCCCAATATGTCTATCCCAACCCAACCCCAACCTGCACAAACCGTCATCAACCCACCAACGCCGCCATAGCAAATGTTCAAAAAAAGCACGCGTACGAAGGTACAGTTGAGAAGCATCCCAAAACAAAACCCGAACAAAAAAGAAGAAAAATTCATTTCCTCAACAATATCCCAAACCAAAATATTATTATCACCCCTCACATGAGCGCCCCCTGTCCTAAACAATCTCCAAACAGCAGCAGCTACTGGCAACTGGCACCCTCTACAAAATGAAAACAAAGCACGAGGCAGAAAAAAATATCATCCACCCCAACAATCTGAATCTGAAATATTCCCGCCAACAAGCTACGCCACGATATTTCATCCTTTCCATACTCTTCCTCCCCCTCTCGACCGCCCTTTTTGACAAGCCCGCATCCGACTATTTACAAAATTTACAAACGCATGCAGGCAGAGTTTTTACTATCAGTGCGGCGCGCACAGACGCACAATCATACACATTCCCATCCCATTCTCATATTTCTCTTGCCTTTCCTCCTTTCTCAGCGTATGAATTTTCATCATTCTCAACAATAACAACAACTACAAAAAAAAAATTAATAACATGAAATGCCAGCTGCCCGTTTTCCTATCCAAAGCGATTTTCCACAAAAATGTTACGTCACTGGATGTGGTTTCTCTCACCTCTCGCTTCTGCGAAAAACTGCACCCCTTCTCGACCAAATCATCATTCTTCGCGCTTCTCTTCGTTCAATAGATACACAAAAAATACGAAAAGTCGTTGTTGGCTGCGGGCGGGCAACAGCAACAACGGCACAACCACGACGATATAAAAGATGCGAAAACGAAGACAAAAGGGAATCAAACAAAAATAAAAACACAAGCAACTAAAGTTTAACCCCAAACGAAACCAAAGCAAAGTAAGAAAAAAAAAACAAAATGTGTATAAAGTATAATGCAAGTGGAGTGAGGGCAAATTGTTTGTTGTTCTTGCATCTCGCTCTGGCATTCGGCTAACGGGTCGTAGATTTCATTCAACCTCGCCTCGCAGTACAACCGAGTTGATGAACGCCTTGAGATGATGCTAGCTTGTCTGGTTGTATAGTAGGGGAATGGTGTTGTTATATTTTCGAATAACAAAATGATAGATAATGAAAGAGAGGTGCGAGAGGGATGACAGTGACGATATGGCAGGTTTGTTTTTCTTCACTTTGTTTTGGTTCGTGTTCGTTTTGCGCATAACCGTCGTTTTCCATTCCAGATTGTTCCAGTCGTAGAAGAAGTGGAAAGAGATGGATGATATTCTCTTTTGACTTGAAAACTTGAATCATCGCAATGAATTTGTGGACTGGAAAGAGGAGAAATCAAATGAATACTGATGATTTTCGCTCAATCCCAAATTCATTTGGTTCACTTTTGGTATTGGCGGAGAATCTGGGGTATGATTGGAATGGAATGTTGGTTTATGTTGTTTCCATTTCCTCTCCAATTTGTTTTGCTCTTTGCCGCGCGCGCAAAAAACTATTTTATGTTTCTTTTTTTTTTCTTTTCATTTTGATAGTTTGTATTTGTATTTTGGAATGGAATTCCACTATTTCTGCTCTTGAACGGATGTGAGTACAATGAGAAAATCTAGAAAAAACAATAACAAATTAGAAAGGGTATTTGTTGTGCGGATAGAGGGAGAAAGCGAAAAAAGTCAATAATACTATCAACAAAGTCTGGTTTGATTGCGTGCGTACGCGTTTGTTTTGTTGTTGGCTCTTCTTATCGCTCCTTCGGTGAGGTATATATACATATTTTTTTCTTCTCTTCTATGGCGGTGGTAGCGATGGAAATTCCCTGCGTGCGTCGTCATCATCGTTGGTGTCGTTATCTTGTTGAAGAAAAAAAAAATGGGAACAAAATACCAACATACATATACTCTAACTGTACTATAACCCAACAAGCATTCGAAAGAGATGGTGAAAAAGGCAAAGTTCATATTGTGGTGCCTACGCAACGGTTAAAAAAGGGAGACAAAAGTGTAGGTGGGCAGATGAATCCAGAAGAATTAACGGCATCGTCGTCGGGGTGGCTGAGTTGGATGTCCTACAGCCCGAAGTTTCAAGAATCTTCCATCAAGCTTATAATTTTTCTTCTTTGCTTTACACTGACCTTCTTGAAAAGTCTGTTTGTCTATTCCTCTACCTAGCATGGAGGTGGAGGTACAGTTACTTGCTCCCATTACATTATTATTGGGGTAGATTAAACTCCCCACCTGTGCACAATCACTTATTCACATCCATCAACATGGAGCCCAGCTCAGTTTGAGTGAAAAATGTTATTTACTGTTTTTTTTTTTTCCTCTTTCATTCGATTTGGGGGCTTTTCGTTTTGGTTTTTGACTTTTACCGAAGAAAATAGGTCAGCAAGCGGCAATAATTGCACCCAACCGAAATTAGAGCCAAAGCCCAAAACAAACCCAGTAAGAAACTGTGTATACAGGGAGGGGGGGAGCAAATGAAGCTTTTACTGTTCGAATGGTTGTGTGAGTTTGTTTTTCTGTTTTTTTTTTTTTTTGTTCGTGTTGTAAAAGTATTGTTTTGGTTTTTGTTGCTTCACTTTTTTGTGTTTTGTTTTTGCAGCCTTGTGCCAATTTGTTTGAAAAAATTGGAAGCTTGGCAGGTAGGTAGCAAAGAGGTTGGCAAAACTTATCGCTCTTGCGTTGTAAACTTAAATTTTTTGCTCTTTGTTTGTATGGTTGATGAACGAAACGATTTCGTAAATTCGCGAAAATATAATTTGTTTATATTTTTTTTGTCTGTTTTTGTTTTTTGCTTTTGTTGACCTATTTCGGGATCAAAACAAACAACTTACGTTAGCGTTAGAGAAACTGCAAGATGTCAAAACAACGTAAATAAAAAAAAATAAAAAAAAAAACATAACGAGGTCGTGATTCATATTCTGCATGAGAAAGAGATGACGAAGAAAGTTTGTTTACATTTTTTTATACGGATGTTTCTAATTAGATGATTGTATGTAGCGAAGCGACCAATGAGCTAACGCCATGGAATCCACTCGAAAATAATTATCGATGATGATGATTCAGCTTGATTTATTGCTGAGGCGGGATGAAAATTGAAAAAGGCGAAAGTTTGTGTTTGGGGATCAAATTTGTAATGAAGAAAGGTTGCTACACAAGTCATTACAAATAATTTCTTGACTTGGATTTAAAGGGGTTTTGTTGTGGTCCAGTAATGAATATGAACAAAAATTGTTCCATGAAGTATTTGCTAAAAATGAAAACGCCGCACAGTGCGTCGATTGTATGGGAATGGTGGAAAAAAATTCAATTTTCCAAACCTTAGTTGAATTTCGAAAAAAATGTTTTATTTTTTTTTCAAATAATTAGTCAATATGTCAAGTTATATGCACGCCTCCTGCCACGCCCACTTGTGTACATCATTTATAGGTATCTCAAGAACGACTTGCACGATTTGAATAAAGTTTCATTTTCTGAATAAGTTTATAAACGCAAAAAAGTATGGACCACATCCGCCCACTGCCACGCCCACAGAAAGCGATCACGAATTCGGAAGCAATTTTGATAACGTTTATTTATATCGGGGCAAAATCCGTTGACACGTTTCTTGCTAAGATTTCCTGGTCCTCAGACTCTAAATTTGATTGGATGTTAATTTTGATTGCATTAACTGCAAAACACCAGACAATTGGGCTGTTGAGTTGGAAAACCAAACATCAAACAGTTCTCTGTTTGAACACATTTTGTAAAAAATGCTTGTAAGCAAATGCTTTCAAGAAAAAGCCCATTATGGTAGGAAAAAAACCTAACGGACGCTTTTGATGTCAAAAAAGGTTTTAGACAAGGCGATGCGTTGCCATGCGATTTCTTCAACATCATTCTTGAAAAGATTGTGCAAAGCTCCAATGTCAACACCAGAGGTACAATCTTTCTAAAGTCCGTCCAGCTACTAGGATACGCAGACGACATTGACATAATTGGAAGAACACAGCCTGCTGTCAGTGGGGCGTTTGTGAGCCTTGAGACGGAGGCCAGGAAGATGGGTCTAGCGGTTAACGAGCAAACGTCAACATAAAAATAAAAATAAATAGAGTGGCGCGACAGCTCTTGAAGAGCCAAGGCCTAAGTGGCTTACTCTCATCAACAATTCTCTAGGTGCGTGTAAAGAATTGAGGGGACCTACAATTTTTACGCCGATTCCGAACGGCAAAGTTGAGAAGCACTTTTTCATGACAGATGATACTCTTGGAAGTTTTGTCAGTTCTTCGCAAGAGGCAGTGTCCGTGAAAGATGAAATAAAAACTTTGGGCCCGAGTAGGATTCGAACCCACGACGTTCTGCTTAGCAGCCAAAGCACCTAACCACTAAGCTACGGACACTACATCTGTCTACTGTTAAATCTGTCTACGTCAACATAGACAGATTTAACTTTAAGGACTTTGTCTACCTGGGATCCACTATCAACTCAGACAACAACACCAGCGCTGAAATCAAACGAAGAATCACTCTTGCCAATCGCTGCTTCTTTGGACTTAGAAGGCAATTGAGTAGTAAAGTCCTCTCCCGAGCAACTAAAGTGACACTCTACAAAACCCTCATCAACCCGGTCCTCATGTATGGTGCAGAGACATGGACTATGACAACATCTGATGAAAACGCTTTGGGCTGCTTTGACAGAAAAATTCTTCGGTGGAGCACACAGGTGGTAGAGGACCTGAACCAACTTGGCGTGCGAAACTGGAGACAGCTAGCCAGGGACCGAGCTGGCTGGAGAACTTTGTTGGGTGAGGCCCTGGTCCGACCTAGACTGTAGCGCCACCATAAGTAAGTAGTAAAATCTCATAAAAATAATAAACAACGATTTTAAAAGTAGTTTTCCAAATTAACTCCTCATGAATAACACTTCATGAACAGGCGCCATCTCGTTTTGAATTCCTTGTACAAACCCACCATCAAGCTATCCCAAAGCTTAGTAACAACATTCTTGCAAACTTTACAGATGCCCCTAACAAAAATACACACTTTCCTCTCAGTTAACGTGAAAATCCTTCAAGATGCCAGTTACAACTCGCAATTCTTGTCATTTTGTCAATTTTGTTGTGTAATTAATCGTTCTGCCATTCCAAATACACAAACTGCCACGTTCAGACAATAAAATCCACCGGATCGAAGTAATAACTCTGTGTTTCTGTCAGTTTTTATGGGAATACAAATTTTTATTTCGATTGTTATTCGCTTTTTTCTGAAGGGTCCTTTTTCTGAAAGAAAAGGACGAAACACTCACATAACACAGCTGTGGAAAAAAGCTTCGTTAAACATCGATTTTAAGTGTCCTTGTGTGTGTGTCAACCGGTGTTTTATTTTTTGTGTGCGTGTGTACGTTTTTGGTAGTGGCCATTTTGTGTTATTTTCGATGTTGTGTTAAAGTAAAAAGCTGTTGTTTGTAAAAGTGTACGTAGTGTTATCCTTCCTAAGTGTATGTTGTGTTGAAATAAAGCTCTTACAATAAGCCCTTTTGAATCGTTTAGAAATAAACATAAACACTTAGTTTTTAAGCAATTTTGACATTCAAAAAACCTTCCTAATGAAAAGGTCATAAAAACACAAGGTGAGTCTTTCGATTAATTTGTTTATGTTAGGCCTTTTACACGCATTTTTTTTATTAACAAATAATTCACTGCTCCTCTGAATTTTCATACCTCGACAAAAAAAAAAAAAAACATCAAAGCTTTTTTATTACAATTTCTGTTTAACGACAAATTAAAAGCATATTTGTAGACTTTTTATTAATTTGTTATTCAGTAACTTTGATAGCGGAAAATTATAACAACATTGAAAATTATGTTAATAATAAGTAATTCCTTGGGAATTGTGTTGAACGAGGTCAAGGATTGTTTGGCAAATTACTTCGCAGGCGTTGTTTTGTGTCGGGTAAGGTGTGGGGAAAGCCAAAAAGGGATACACATGTTGAGTTTACAAGCTGTGAACACAAATATGAACACATGATGTATTGTAAAGGGTTGCGAAAATGATGTCAAAGCCATGAAAGACAGCTTTTTGTAAGATGGAGCTTATTTTTGTTGTGGGGACACAGTAAATTGTAAAAAAGTAGACTGCATATAATTTAAACATTCTCTCACGGGAACTAAAATGACTTTAATAAAGGGTTTTCCAATAAGAGGTGTTATTTTGAATAGTCCGCTATTTTGGTAGCTGTCACTTTTAAAGCTGTTATTTTTTGACATATGACAAGTAGGCCATTAATAAAAATGGAACGATACACGCACAAGAACGCATTGAAATAATTAAAATTCACTATAAAAATGGTTAAAATTTGGCAGAGACGGTTCGTAACACTAAAACATTTTTGGGTCGTCGGACCGCAATACAGAAATTGGTGGACAAATTCGAGCTGTTGGGACAAGTTAGTGATGTGAAGAATAAAACCCGTGCACGTCGGTCATGAACAACAGAGAATATTGCTGTTGTAGCCCAAAGTGTTGAAGAAAACCCAGATTTGTCCATTCCTCGTCGTTCTTTGGAATTAGGCATTCCACAAACGTTATTACACCGTATTTTGAATAAAGACTTGGGTCTTAAGGCTTATAAAGTTTAGTTAACACAAGAACTCAAGCCGGCTGATCATCTTTGCTGATTGGGTCCTTGAAATGCATGAAAATGATCCGGAATTTCATCGAAAAATCATCTTGACTGATGAGGCCCATTTCCACCTCGGAGGCTACGTAAACAAGCTAAACTGTCGCATCTGGGGCTCGGAAAACCCAAGAGTTATTGCTGAAAAGCCTCTCCATTCTCAACGCGTGACTGTTTATGGTCCGGCGGGGTCATTGGACCTTACTTTTTCGAAAATGAGGCTGGAGGAACAGTTACGGTCAATGGATTGCGCTATCGAGAGATGATTAATGATTTTTCCGGACCGTGTTATCTCTCGAAGAGGTGATCACAATTGGCCACCGAGATCTTGTGATTTAACACCTTGCAACTTCTTCCTTTAGGGCCGCGTGAAAGGTAAGGTCTACGCCAACAGCGGTTCAAGACCTCAAAGATAGAATTCGTGAGGCTATCGAGGACATAGAGCAGCCACTTTGCGATTTGGTTATGGAAAATTTCATGAAAAGGATATGGTCCTTTAAACGTGGTCGTGGTGGCCATTTGGCTGATGTTGTGTTTTATTATTAACGGCATAGCTTCCTCTTTATAATGAATAAACATAATAAACATCCGATCATTTATCTCAAAAAATGTCATTTTTCTTTGAATATCAAAATAACCCTTTACAAATCTTCTAAGATCATCAACGAGTCACATAAAATTGTAGGTCTCCATTTGTTCTTCAAGCCCACTCAATAAACTGTTGTAGAGCTCTTCAAAGCTGCAGCGCCAAATATCTTAAATGTGCTAAATCATTTCTGGTTTCAATAAATTTCAGCACTCAGGGTCGAAAAACAAATTTTGCAAATTCCCAGAAACTAGCAATTTGTATTTATTTTGCAAATAATTAACTTTAACTCATATGTACACATACCTACTTGCCACTGGTGGAGACAATAACAAAAATTCACAAAATAAACACGAACATTTATTATTCAACAACAAACAAACTAAAACAGCAAAAACACAAAAAAGCCTTGTCCTCTTAAACATTAAAATTGAAAACAAATGAATCATCCCACCAATTATTCAACTAAAATATTAACTAGACAGCGGAAAATTGTGCGTTCGTACAGAGATTTCACTTTGCCCCGTCCAATTCCATTCACTAAAAATCAAACACTTACAATGTTGCAGTACAAAGTCCGACAACATTCAGCCATGTGACACATGTCAGAGAAGAATTTCTTAAATCGAAAACAACAACAAAATAATCATCTTTCATTTTCATGTTGTAAGTCACATGAGTCTGATACGTGCGAACAAGTCTCACACTTTGATCATCACTTTCTGTAATCCTGTGACTCAACAGTGAACACTGAACTACTTTGGCAATTCGGATCGGTGTTATCCGTCGTCGTGCGTCTTCGTCTGAGTCTGACACTCTTTTTGGGGCAATATACAGCTTCACATTCTTAGTACATGCAACAATGTTGATGTTTCTGTCTGTCTGAATTTTATGTCAAAATGATGTCGGAAGATTTGCTTTGATGACTAGAAGGATACAACGATTGCGTTGCATGCCCTCCTCCATCCGACTCGAATGATAGAAACATTTTGGCTTGAAAATATAATCTGTTAATGCATTTCGGGGTGGAAAAAGGAAAAAAACGCCCACAAACTGTGCAACTCTTAACACGTCGCCTGGATTAGGTGCCAAAAGTCGTATTAACATGAATACCCATTTCATGGAATGCCGCCCGCCGTCGCCAAACACATGATATCTCCGTCGCATCTAGAATCTGTAAAGACTGAATACCGAGGCGTTGACAATTTCCGCTTGTCATTTTCAATCAAAAGCAACACAAACACAAATTATTCAAAAAAAAAAAAAACAAAAAAAACAAAAACTGTGTAATGTACATGGTATCAATTTCAAAGATACAAAAACTAACTGCGCATTTTTTCTTACACGCAAAACACTGATAACACTTAACAGACAAAAATTATACAACAACAGAGCATATTTTAGCCTGAGGGCTGAAGAGGCGGAAATGCCAACATCCATAATGACAACCGTTCGCGCTGTTTGTTTGTATTTTGAATTTTTCGTCGCTTATCAATGGAAGTCATGGATATTTTTCGTATCGTTTCGTGTTGCTGCTGCTGTAGCTGTTGTTGTCTGCTTTATGAATGAAAATTTGAATTTCTATGGATTTTTACACTTGTGGCGGTTTTTTTCAGTTCGACTTGGTTCTGCGGTACAGGCCTAAAGGTTAGATGTTCAACATCCGTTGTTGTATTGTGTGTGAGAATATTTTGAATCTTAAAGATGAATGGGAAGATGAATGCGGCAGATAATAAGTGTTAAGCGTTCTTTGGTTTGTTTGCTTTTTTTCTCGTTTCGATTTTTGCCAATTCGTTGACAATAAAGCCAGATTTATGAAGAGAGAAGGAAGGAGACACAATAAATCTATACACACTTCCGGTTTAAAAGGCAGACTTTTGAACTCAAGGCATGGGTGGCAGGTGTGGACCTTGAGATAATTTTAGCGTATAATTAGATACACCGCTTTTGAATATTGATTGCTACGATTTTTCGAGTAAGCTTGATTTTCGTGCTTTTATGAACTGATAAATAAAATGTGTTACATATTTTTCGTGCACTCAATATTATGTTGAAAAATGTTGATTGATGATCATTATAACAGCAGCTACCAAAAGCCAAAAAAAAAATATGTTTTTAGAGAATTACTTGAACAACACGCTCCCATGTATCTTATACTTAAAATGGAGGATCCTTGCCAAAGGAACAACATGGTATCAAAAAGCCTGCCTTTTTTGATAAAAATTGAGATTGCTCAAAAATTGCTTAAAAGCAATGTTGTTGAAAAGGCAACGTTTTCAAAATGCAAGAAAATAAAAACAAACAAACAAAATAGTGAAACCCCCCCACTACCACGCCCATATTTCTCGAATATTTGTACAAATATTACGAGAATGGGACTGTACTATAATAATATCAAAATATTAATGTTCCTTAGTGCAAACTTCTTTTAAAGATGATTTATACAGAATCCGCTCATTGACATGCCCTTTTTTCATAATCCTAAATGGCTCTTCATACGATTTTAAATTTTGTATGAAATTTTAAGGGTCTTTTTTATTTTAAGCAGATACAATTTTTGAGATCATCCACTCACCCGTTACACCTGGTTTAAATAAAAAAATAGATTCAGAAGTTATCTAATATGTCAACATCGAAGCCATCCATGAATAAAAATTGGCATAGATGACAAAATGACAAAATATGGAAAGACCACTTTTCCAAGCTGTATAATGGCGATGGCGAGCAAAACTCCGTCAGCAATACAGAACCATTCAATTTGGGTGCAGAAGGCCAACAATTCCACCCACCCGACATGGACGAAGTGAAGATAGCGATATCTTAACTTAAGAACAAATCCGCTGGAGCAGACGGGCTAGCCGCCGAACTGTAAAAAGCAGCTGGAAATGATTTGGTTAGGAGCATGCACCAGCTCATCTGCAAAATTTGGTCGGAGGAAAGCATGCCCGATGAATGGAACCTCAGCATCGTATGCCTGATCCTAAAAAAAGAAGATCCCCTGAACTGCACCAACTACAGAGGTATAAGTCTCCTTAATATCGCCTATAAGATCTTGTCTGCCTTGCTGTGTGAACGTTTGAAGCCCTTCGTCAACAACCTGATAGGTCCTTATCAGTGTTGCTTCAGACCCGGAAAGTCCACCATCGATCAAATATTCACTCTACGGCAGATCTTGGAGAAGACCCAGGAACTTCAAATCGATACCTACTACCTTTTCATCGATTTCAAGGCCGCGTATGACAGCGTCTATAGAGACTAACTATATAGAGCAATGTCTAGTTTTGGCACCCAGTAAAACTCATCTGTTTGTGTAAGATGACAATGGAAAAATCACCCTGTTCCATCATGGTCGGAAAAAACCTAACGGACGCTTTTGATGTCAAAAAAGATTTTAGACAAGGCGATGCGTTGCCATGCGATTTCTTCAACATCATTCTTGAAAAGATTGTGCAAAGCTCCAATGTCAACACCAGAGGCACAATCTTTCAAAAGTCCGTCCAGCTACTAGGATACGCAGACGACATTGACATAATTGGAAGAACACAGCCTGCTGTCAGTGGGGCGTGTGTGAGCCTTGAGACGGAGGCCAGGAAGATGGGTCTAGCGGTTAACGAGCAAACGTCAACATAGACAGATTTAACTTCGAGGTAGTTAAGGACTTTGTCTACCTGGGATCCGCTATCAACTCAGACGACACAACACCAGCGGTGAAATCAAACGAAGAATCACTCTTGCCAATCGCTGCTTCTTTGGACTTAGAAGGCAATTGAGTAGTAAAGTCCTCTCCCGATCAACAAAAGTGACACTCTACAAAACTCTCATCATCCCGGTCCTCATGTATGGTGCAGAGAGTGATTTTTGGTCCTGGTTGCATTAATGGAGAATGGAGACGAAGATTTAACCAAGAACTGTACGAGCTGTACAGCGACACGAACCTAGCCAGAAAAGTAAAGGTTCAACGACTTAGATGGTTGGGTCATGTTGAGCGAATGGAAAATAATGCTCCGGCTCGTAGAGTCTTCGAATCCAACCCGGAAGGACGTCGCAGAAGAGGAAAACCGCGACTCCGGTGGAGCACACAGGTGGTAAGAGGCTCTGAACCAACTTGGCGTGCGAAACGGGAGACAGCTAGCCAGGGACCGAGCTGGCTGGAGAAGTTTGTTGGGTGAGGCCCTGGTCAGACCTGGACTGTAGCGCCACCATAAGTAAGACAAAATATACAAGGTCGAGTTCCTAATATTTCATCCCAACTGGCAACAGTTCAAACACAAAAATACGCTCAATTTCAACATCGAATAAAGTCAAGTCTTTGGGGTGATTTCTTATTATTATTTTCACCCCACTGGAGACAAAAAAGGATAACGCAAAAACAAAGTCTAAACAAACACAAAAATATATTGTTTTCTCCCATGCAATTGCACAACAAAATATCTTCATTCTTCACATGCAATGCAATTTTCTCTACAATTTCATCATCTTGAGTAATAAATCATTGCAATCGAGTTTCACTCTCTCTGTCTGTCTCTTCTGATGTGTCTCCATAACCAAGAACAAACCAGACCTAACTCATCTCAATCTACAAAATCAATAAGTCGCACAAAGCTCCAATCAAAATCAGAACACAGAATTGTTTCTATTTATTATTATCGTTAGAACGCAAAACTAGCTGCTGCCCTAGAAAGACTATAATAGCGGTTAATTAAAGGCGCAGAAAGATTTGTTAGCTTTTCATATACACAACACACACGACACTCCAGTAGAAGGTACTTCAACTTAACACAAAACGCTTTTGCGATGCGAAAAAAACGCAAGTGGCGGTATCTCGTATCATCAATGGAACAAGTCTATATGTTTGTTTGATATGATAGTAATTTTTTACGATTTCCCTGTTTGACTGATAGGGTCTCTTTTTGCTAGATAATCTAATTCAGAACGAATTATCTTTTGTGTGTGTGAATTTTTTCATTCATCCCCCTGTGCCGCCGTGTAACAAGTTACATTTGGTTTTATTTCCTCTTCACTTGCTCTTAACGATATCGGAATAGGTTTTACGTTTTACGTTTTAATATGAAACAGATACGTCCGTCTACGTTTTATTTCTTTTATTTTGTTGTTATTTGATTAAGTTGATACACATTTCGGTTTACTGTTTTTTTTCCTACTTGTCAACTATTAGCACTATTAGCAAAGGCATAAGGGCAGATTGTGTGTGGCGGTAATCTCATTCAAAAAGCTCGTAACGAAACCACCACTCATCAAAAAAAAAAAAATACTACGTCAAACTAATACACATTAATATTGTTAGCACTCTCGGGGGTTAATAGACGATTTCAAGGCCATGCCACTCGTAAACTATAAACAAACTATAAACACCACTACATACGTGGCGGTATCTCTTATTTATTTTGTAAGCGACGACCGACACACTGCTTAAGGTATGTATATTCACTAAACGCTTTTTTTTATTAGTTTTCATATAGAACAATGTGGAATTGTAAATTCTAAGTAGCAGTGTGACCAGAGGTTTTTTCTTTTTAGACAGAATAGAAAAACAAGAAAACTTTCAGATCATTATTTATTGTTTCTCTGGAACTAAATATCCTTTATCGTCGGAATTTTGTCGGATACGTTTTCGTCATGACAGGATTTACTAACATCTATTTGTTATTGCATTTTAAATAAGTCGAAAAAGATAGGTTTGCCACACCATCGAAATTTTTAAAAAACAACAAAATGTGTTTGTATTTTGATATGATTGATATTCGTTTGTTCGTCTGAAATTTAAAGTTTGATAAGGTGTCTGTGTTGAAGCAGTTATTACTCCTTTAGCTTTAGCTCCAAAGTGCAATTGATTTTAACTTTTGTCCTCTAAAAAATTTCACTATGCCTACACGCTATTTTTGCTATATTCTCGATTGTTCTACGCTATGTTCTTTTTGGCCGCTCAGCTTTTATTCAGTTTTTTTTTTTGCTGTGGGATTGGTATCAAGTCTCATCCCAGCTACTCATACGTCATTTCTTGTGCTGACAATTGGCCCCCCAATAACAAAGCCACAAGCGTCAATTTTATCATTGTCGTGTAAGTCTGAGTTCACTATAGATACGTTGTTGTGAGTAGCATGTAGCCGCCCCAATTTCGGTCAGAACAAAATGTTCTCTACTCATGATTTAGGCTAAAAACAAACCGAAGCGGCAAAACGTTTGCTTGTCGCAAGACAAAAAATATTGTCGTACTCCACCCCACACCGAGGATGACAAAGACAACAACATCCATACCAAATTGCACAAAATACAACAAGAATTATCGCAATAAAATACAAATCCAACTATGTGCAAATGACATGTCCGTTTGTAGAAATCTGTTTGTTTGTCTTGTTCACTTTAGTGTGCGCTTCTTCATAAGACGGTGTGTACTTTTAGGCGTCGACATTTTGTCCGGGACTTTTTGTCTTCTTTGGTGTGGTTTGCTCCTTCCTATACAACCCCATGTATTTACTGCAACCGACGAGCGGACAAGACTTTTTATCGTGTCGTGTCTTTTTCTGTGTGTGTTGCCTCATAAGAGCAATGGACTTGTGTCCGGGGAAGACCGAACAAACGTTTCGTCAGCTTCTATTTGTTTTTAGCCTTAATCTAGGTATGAGTAACATTTCCCGGAAACCATCACAAGCTCGTAAGTAGACACTTCAATATGAGAAACTTTCATATTTCGCCCCAATTTGTACAAAATGAAGAATATCATGTCTTTTCAATTCTTCGACTTTTTGAAATCTCACTTTTTTCTCTTGTTTAAAACAAGAATACAGCAGATGCACAATAAACTAATCAAATCACTTCTCAAAATCGCTATCATCGCAAAATTACCTTATTTGGCCGCATCGCACTGTCTCGATTGTTTTTCATGATAAAAGAATTTACGAGGTCGCCTCTTGGCACCTTAAATTGTTTATTTGTTATTCCACTTTAACCCAATTTACAAAATTAGAAAAAAAAAAACAGAAACAAGACAAGACAAATATTATTGATTTCATCCCGAAAGCGGATGGAGTACAAGTAATACGAGGTCATGGAAAATTTCCAAAACATTCACGCAACAAAGCGGGCGGACATCATCCTATCATGATGTTTCCATTCTACATAAATATTCTTTGCATGACATAAAAAAAAGTATTTATAAATTTTGTTGGTAAACAAATTACAATATTGCGTCAAACAATGTGCAGCCGTTGATTTAATAATTTCGTATATTCTTTAAAGAATTGCAAGCGAATTGCCATCAGAATCTTGTGACGTGAAACATTGTTGCTGGTCATATGACAGATCTTCAACGAAGAAGCAGCAGCAGCTTGTTGACCTAATCAGCTTTATTAAGATCATGAGAAATATATTTAACCCACCCTGTGAGCAGGGTTGAATATTTTTCAAAACAAAAACAAAACACGAAAATGAATTATGCCATGGTGACACTGTGCGACGACGGTGGTGAAAAACGGGGTAAAGTTTTTGGTAATTGAAAAAATGTTTCGGTTTTAAAAATAAATCCAAACTAAAAATAGCTGAGATTTCGGTGTGCTTAACGATTTGATGACGCTTTGGGTCGTGAAACAGCTGCTCATCTTTCGTCAGCGATTTTATTTTCCTTTTTGTTATTCTTCGAAAAAGATGAAGAAGCCCTCTTTGATTTTTATTCAGCTTCAGCCGCAAGATGGGGCTAGGATTGTTTCAATCGAATTATAGTTTTTTTTTTCTTTTATGGGGAGAGGTTATGCTTATTACAGCATCAACCAGCTGGATCTGATGTTGTTGTTTACATGAGGGGCGTTCGTTTAAATGGTGTCGACGAAATTAAGTCCAAGAATTTATGTGAATGACATGCGACGCGTTGAATGATACTCCGAATTCTCCCCCCTCCCTCTGAAAATAGTTTTAGTCTGTAAAATTGATTTTCCTTTTCTACCGATCTCGAAGGAAAATGAAAAATGACAGGGCATTATTCTATAAACAAACAAAAGTCGAATAAATTTTTGTATTTTTACATTGACTTCAAATCACATTGGGGTAGATACATTTTGTTTATATTTTTCGATTAGTTTTTTTCACCGACTAAAAAAGAAAACAACGAAGGGGATTCCTTATTGTAAATGAACATCGCAGACATTCGAAAATAGAGTGAATAAATGATTTATTTCTATTTTTAAAATATTTAATTGGATTCGCTTTTTGTTTTGGTCCCTTGAATTGTTTGTTTTGAATTCTTAAAAAAAATTACTGTCTCCGATATTTGGTAAACAATGAATGGATGTTTTTTGAAATATTTAAATACAATGTTGCAAGCAAAAAAATAAAATCAAAAGAATTCGTTTTTAAATTAACTTTAAGGGACGGTGACTAAAAGTTTTTTGAAGAAACAAATAGAAAAATGACAAATGCCATAGAAATTTTTCTTTTTAGGTGAGTGGGCCATGAGATGATTATTGCTTTGTAAATTATATTTTTGTGTCAAGAGTGATGACAAACTGATTGGTTGCAGATTGCAGAGGAGGCGCCGTTTATTTATTTTTTGTTCAATTTGTTGAAAAATTTTGTTTTCTTTTTTTTTTCATTAATAACTTGCGATATTTTGTTTCTCTAAAAATTAAAAAAAAAAAATCCTTGAAATGTTAAGTTTTTTGAAAACTTTTGCTGCGTAGTAATTTTAAGAATGTCAATTTGTTCTGGATTACGAAAAGAGATTAAAGATTCGTCAAGGTTTTTTTTTAACGAATTCTATGTAGGTGTTAAATAATTACGGCCAGACATCAGCTGTTATTATTTTGTCAAAAATGTAATTTTATTATTAAGGGATTTCTATTTGTTGTGGAAATAAACAGAATTATGTAAACTTGGGCCATTCAAGTTTTTTTTTTTCGAAAGTCAAGAAATTCAAAATTTTCCTTTGTTTTATGACATGTCACAGCAGGTGATTGAATAAAAATTGACAGTTTTAATAACATAAACAAAATTGGATTCGATATTTTGAAAAAAAATTACGATTTTTCGACGGTAGAAAATTCAAATACAAATCAGGCCTAGAATTTTACCAAACTGTCTGTCTGTCCTGGAATTAATAGACTTAACCGAATTGGTTGGTTGACATCAAGTTTGGTTACTCGATTTCTGGGAAAATTCAGGCAGCTATGATGTCTCCCTGCTGCTCTTTCTAGTGACTGGAGGAAGTCTTCCCTCCCTTTTCAGGTCTAGTAATGCTTTAAGATATATAAAGGGTTTTTCAATAAGAGGTGTTATCTTGAATAGCCCGCTTTTTCGGTAGCTGTCACTTTTAAAGCTGTCATTTTTAGACATTTGACAAGTAGAAACTACGCCATTAATAAAAATGGAACGATACACGCTTCAACAACGCACTGAAATTATTAAAATTCACTATAAAGATGGTGAAAATTTGGCAGAGACGGACAATTGGCCACCGAGATCTTGTGATTTAACACCTTGCGACTTCTTCCTTTAGGGCCACGTGAAAGGTAAGGCCTACGCCAACAGCCAAGCATCGATTCAAGTCCTCAAAGATGGAATTCGTGAGGCTATCGAGGACATAGGGCAGCCACTTTGCGATTTGGTTATGGAAAATTTCATGAAAAGGATATGGTCCAGTAAGTGTGGTCGTGGCGGCCATTTGGCTAATTTGTGTTCCATTATGAACGGCATACCCTCCTCTTTATAATGAAATAAACATCCGATTATTTATCTCAAATGCCATTTTTCTTTGAATATTAAAATAACACCTCTTATTGGAAAACCCTTTAAATAAGTAAACATAAAAAGAAGTGGTCCTAGGGACTGCCTTGAGGGACACCGGATTTGGAAAGAAAAGAAAAGTGTCAATTGTGGGTGAAAGCGGAAGCTT